>VXBP01003649.1:113631-217901 GCA_013400115.1 Rhinopomastus cyanomelas | reverse complement strand
TAGCAATGACTTCCGCCATCTCCCTTAGCACACGTGGGTGCATCCTGTCTGGGCCAATGGATTTGTGCACATCCAGTTTGCTCAACTTATCCCTAATCCAGTCCTCATCAACCAAGGCAGGTTCATTTATTGTGCCTCAACTTCCTCTGCAGTCACAGCAGTCTGGGGATTGCTATCAAGACAGCCCCCAGAAGTAGAGACAGAGGCAAAGAAAGTGTTGAGTATCTCTGCCTTCTCTGCATCCTCTGTCTCCAGGGCACCCACCTCATTCAGCAGGGTCCTACGTTGCCTCTAGTTTTAGTTTTACCTGCTATGTATTTGAAGAAGCCTTTTTTGTTGCCCTTGACCTCTCTTGCAAGGTTTAATTCCAAGGAGGCCTTGGCCTTTCTAGTTGCATCCCTACATTCTCTCACCAGAGCCTTATAATCACCCCAAGTGTCCATCCCCTCCTTCCATGACCAGAAGGCTTTCTTCTTCTTCTTCAGTTTGCCTAGCAGTTCCCTGGCTAACCACGCAGGTCTTTTGCCTCCCTTCCTTGACTTATTCCTTATTGGATCCTTGTTTGGATACTAATTTCTTCAAACTACCCCAAACACCTTTGCAAGTACTGTCAAAACTGCTTTCATATCCAACCTAATCCCAATAGCCCTGTCATATATTCAGGTCCAGACAGTATCATCTTCCACCGAGAATAAAATCTTATTACAAACTCCTAAACTCTACTTCAAAATCAACCAATACTCCATTATACACTTTGTCGTTGCTCTCTCCATAACATGATCATACATATCCTCAGAGGAAAGGCTGAGGGAGCTGAGTCTCTTTATCTTGGAGAAACAGAGACTGAGGAGTGGCCTCATTAGTGTTGATAAATATATGAAGGGTGGGTGTCAGGAGGATGGAATCAGGCTCTTCTCAATGTCATCCAGTGACAGGACAAGGGGCAATGAGTGTAAGCTGGAACATAGGAGCTTCCATGTAAATATTCTTCACAGTGAGGGTAACAGAGCACTGAAAGGGGCTGCCCAGGGGGGTTGTGGAATTTTCTTCTCTGGAGACATTTAAAACCCACCTGGATATATTTCTGTGTGACTTCATCTAGATGATCCTGCTTGGGCAGGGGGACTGGACTGGATGATCTTTTGAGGTCCCTTCCAATGGTCTGTGATTCAGTGATTCTGTGATTCACAACACTAAATTTTTTCACTACCTGCTAATATTACCTTTATGGCATACAGCTAGAATGAACACATATTAGATACATGTCAACCCTTTTGCTTTTAACTAAAATTGAAGTAACAATGTTGTCAGAACAGTCAGGAGAATTTCATTGTAAGATTAAAATTTTATAAATTCCATTGCTGCAAGAAGCACTTTGGAGTAACATGCAAAAGTCGCCAAAGAAGTGCTTCATAAATAATTTCATTCATTTTGGTAACCTATTACTAGTAGTTCAGTAGCAGCAAAATAAGCAAGATAACTTGTATCAATTAATCATACAGCAGTCAACCATCACACAAATCAAAGATCAAATGCAAACCTCCAACTTCAGAATTCTCTTTAAGTAGCAAATACAATTGACACCGACATCTGTTCTGCTGTGTATTCTTTAGGTTTCATTAATTTTAATTATGTTTATCATGCCCTGTGAGCAATTTAAATAAATGCTGAGAGGAGAATATAACAAATTATTAATGCCGCTGTCACAATTCAAAGACAGTTGGAGATGTGCATACATTTGTTCCTTTAATTTTCATTCTTTATTGTCAAAATGCAGATTATTCTTTTGGGAATTATTAATTAGTCCAAATTCTTTAAGTAGTAAAGAAGTTAAAAGTCTCTAATTGTGTGAGTACTTTGGGATGATTACACTATACTAAAAATGCAGTGAATAGTGAAGAGTGAAAAGAGTGACTCTTATTGCTGCCTTAGACCAAAATTACTGAGCAACAGAATCTCTTACTTTTAATCTTGATTCTTGATGTGTGACCACTACACTACCTTTTGTGAGGATGAGGGCTTGTTTTCATTCTATTTATTAGCAGAAGAATGCAAACTTTCTGCTAAAAAAAAGAACCAAACTGTCACAGAATCACAGAACAATAGGAACTGGAAGGGACCTCAAAAGATCATCTAGTCCAATCTCCCTACCAGAGCAAGATAATATTCTTTTGCCTCTGTCAAATGATTAAATTTCTAGAAAGGTATCAAGGTGCTTCATTACCTTAATACTTTCCATTGTATTGATAACAGTCTTGCATCTCTAGAAAACAAAATTAACAAAATACGCATAAAAACATGGAAAATATGTGAAGGGAAGGTAGACTTCAAATATGACCAATGTTTTCACCCATGGGAATACAAGGTAGCAAAAGAAGTGCCGTTGCATTCATTCAGGGAAATTGCTCAGTTTAAATTTGTATGCGTGTTCTTCACAGTGCAGATGCATGATTTTAAGCAACAGGATATTTTTTTAACTGGAAATCATTTAGGTCACAATTTTTTTGCCTCAACACCTGTAACATATATCTTCTGTGTTTAGACACTTAAATACAAATTTATTATGCTTGATAATTTCATTTTAAAAATTAGGTCTTTTTCTGGGCAACACTAAATACTACTTCAGTAGTCTCACTGACTTAAAGTTTTTATATGTGTTATCTGGTAGTGCCAACCCTGTTGTATATTAAAGTTACTAGTTTTTATTGTAACAGCTATTGAATAAGCTGTTTGTTGCTATAAATGAAAAATCATCTAACATATAAATGTGACATAAGAAGGGGTATTTTCTCCTGTTCAAGCCTTTTCAACCCATTAGCCATTAAATTAAGGCTCATTAAATTAAAACACACTGGTTTTGATTTAAATGTTGCTGCACTCTTCAATGCTTATCTCTAGAAAAAGTTACCCACAATCAATACATAGGTGATGTGTAAGTGTGTAACAGTACAGGAGAGAATTTAAATATAACGGATTACAAAAGGGAAGTAAAAATGATAAAACATTTTGTAGCTAACTCAGAAATGTTATGCACAATTAAAATGTTGCCTGGTTGTTGATTTGGATTCTTCGTGCTTGACTTTTAATAGTGAACCAAAGGAAAAAACAGGGACTGAAACAATGGCAATATTGTCCAAGACTTTCTTATCAAGTCAGGATGTTCCTCTGATTTAGATTGAAGGAATAATTAGTTTTTAATTGATTTTCTGGATAACCTGGAGAAACATTGCAGAATTTATCTTTAGTTTTGGAGGCACTGATTTTCAATTCTTCTTAGTTTCTCAAAGAAATGACTGCGAAGAGTACTAGGAATGATGCTTATATTATGGAGAAATAGATAAAATGTATTGATAAAGTGCTCCTTCACTACCAAATTAAAGTTGATTTTTTATCTAATATAGCATCTTCTTCATAGTTATGTATGCAAAGGAGTTGATCTCACATACCTTTCACTGAACATGAATCATATCCAGATCATTAAGGATTATGTAAACATGCACAGACATGGTGGTGAAATTCTTTATAATAGTTCTAATAAAAATAAAATTTTACATCAATAATATGACTTTCATGAAATGTTAACTGCATTCAATTCATGTATATGAGTACATGGAGCTGCATTTTAGTAACAGATGGCATTTCTGAAGCATTTAGAGACCATAAAAGATGAATCACAGTATCATAGAACATTAGGGATTAGAAGGGACCTCGAAAGATCATCTAGTCCAATCCTCATGCCACAGCAGGATCACCTAAACCAAGTCACACAGGAACATATCCAGACAGATTTTAAATGCCTCCAGAGATGGAGACTCCACAACCTCCCTGAGCAGCCCCTTCCAGTGTTCCATCACCCTCATTGTGAATTTATGCAGAACCTCCTATGTTCCAGCTTACATCCATTGCCTCTTGTCCTATCACTAGATGCCACTGAGCAGAGCCTGGCTCCATCCTGACACCCACCCTTCACATGTTTATAAACATTAATGAGGCCACCCCTCAATCTCCTGTTCTCCAAGCTAAAGAGAACCAACTTCCTCAGCCTTTCCTCATTAGGGAGGTATTCTACTCCCTTCATCATCTTTGTGCGAGAGTAACTATTATATATCTAGGATTATTCCTGGGGTATTGGGGTGAAGGTAGTTGAGTTTGGGTGTTGTGGCTGCAACTGTTACAGCTGCATATAAAGAAAAGTTTTTTCACATTAAGATTTCAGTAAAGAAATGCCACAAGCCATGAGTTAACACTGAAAAGTCTATCTGTTGAGAGATATATTGCAATATACATTTGCTGGATGTTAATGAGTTGTGCCAAGCTTTGCATTTGAATTGAGACTTTGCTCTCTGTAGGCAAAGAGAAAGGAAACCACTTTTCCAAATGCACTGCAAGAGGCATAGAAATTTCTATATGTACTGCTCTTAAACAAATGAAATTAAAGAAAGCATGAATGAGACGGAGATAAAAAAATACTAATGAGAAGTGTCTTTCAGTAAAGATGCTTGCTCACTGTGCTTTTTGGTTTATGGGGAATTTTGCTATCTCAGGGTTTCTTTTCCTCACTTTGAAACATGAGTTTTAGGCAATATTAAGGTTGTATTTTTACTGGAAAAATATGTGCAGGAATTTAACTGTGTGACAGTTAAACACTTCCAGACAGCTCTGGTCACTGTAAACCTAACCATAATCCTAACTGGTAAGCTGAGTTAAACTCATTCTAGTTATTTTTTCTAGGACAGAGAAGTGCAAAACTACTGATGTTAGAGGGGAATTGTGCAGGGAACAGGTTAAAAATTTTCAAATTCACTTTAAAACCCTTGATGTTTAAAACTGAAAGCTGATCTTGGCTGCAGTCTGGGATAAATGTATGTGGCAAGAGAATTCGTTTTAAATGTTACTGTGATTATTTCTCACCTTCTGCATAATCTGATACAAGTATATTTCCTGTCTTTGGTATGGGTTTTAGTTTCTTTTAAGCTACTTCTTTGCAAAAAAGTGGGCTTTGAAATGAGTCTGTTCTGTGTCTCCCATGAGATCTCATAAGCTGCTGCTGAGTTTCTAATGTTTTTTAAAATTTACTGATTGAGGCTTTGCTTGACTCTTTCAACCATCACAATAAACAAATCTAAAGACAAAATGTATTTAAAAGGCAAGGTCCAGTGAAGAGATGTTTGAATCAGCATCAGTGTATAATCTTTCCATAAATCTGTAACAACTAACTCTAGGATTATTCTCTCATTAATTCTTGATGCCTCAGGTCCCACAAGTTAAGCATCTTATCTAAGATCAATGTTCAAATTCTTTGACAGCATCAGAAATTGTAAGTTTGTATTTTATTTGGGTTTTCAGAAATAAGTGTGTTTCAGAAACTTAGGGCTTTGATGCATATATAGATTTTTGTGGGGTAGCAAATTACCTGGGATCATCTGCTCTACAGAGCCTGCAAAACCACATACTCTTGTTGAGGAGCATCTTGCAAATCACCTAAGGAATCCTGATGTAAAAGGTTAAATGAACTCAATATACCTTGTATTTTGTATGAGAGCCACACACCATGCTTGTGCCCGAAGGAGAGATATCGTATGCTGTTGCTATGGGGTACCTTGCTACTCTGGGGGACTTTTTGGGGTGAATGTAAGAAGAGTGAACTTCTGCTCACTCATTTATGTGATCCTTGTGTGGCTTTCCAAACTACAGAACAAAGGATGGAGCAATTTGTGTCTTTGAGCCCTTGTTATGTGATTTTGTAATTTGCCATCTTCACTTCATGGCATTTTCTCAAGGAGTAAGTGTTTTGAAAACAGTGTATTCAGAATGAATGAGAGTATAATAAGATGGTAATTCATTTTATGTTTGGACAGAGATACAAATAAATTTAGAGATACAAATAAATTTAGAGAGAGCTAGGTAAAACCAACACAAATAAAACAAAAAAATCTCCCTGAAAACCAAGGCGCTTGATGGCAAGTGGTGTGGCAGTTGTATTCATTAAATGTTTATTTATTAAATGTTTTGTGGAGAATACTAGTTTCAGCTTTATTTTCCTCAAAAACCAAATATTACAATAAACAAAGGCAATTCCAATTATAAATCACTAGTACTGGAGAAGCTAAAGAAAGCAGGAAATTATAGTAAGTTTTTAAATATTATTGACAAGCAATTGACAAAGTTCTGTCTGATTAGTTGGAATAGATCTGGAAGGGACATAGAAAGGTCATAAGATGCAATGTTTCATGAGATAGGGAGCCTAGATGAGCTTATTTAGCACTACTTCTAATTGCATCTTGAAAATATCCAGTGATGGGGACTCATCATATAATTGAGGAGGTTGTTCCAGTGATGATGTTTCTCACTGCAGAAGAGTTCTTTCTTATTACAAGATGGAACTTCTCCTAATGGAACCCCGTGCCCCTTGTATTCTGTGCTAGTTTGAGGATTAAAGGCAGAATCCTGTAGAACAGATTGCCCTCCCACCAATATAGGAAGGAAATACAAATAAATATGAAAACTAGAATAAATTGCAGAATTTATTCAAAATGAAATACATTTAAAAAAAAAAAAAAACAATAACAGAAAACCTTCACAATAAAGAAAAGGGAAATTTAGGGAGCTAGTGTAAGGCATCTGGGTGTAGTTCTGGCCTCCACTCGGTAGGGGGCACTCACCATGAGGCAGCAGCAACAGGCGCTTGCACCTGGCTGCGTCCTTGTTGCACTAGAAGAGAAGGGACGAAGGAAAAAACACACGGGTTAGTTGCGTACCTTTCCCGTGCATGTGCCTGATGTTCGGTGATCAGGACGGTCCTGGCATTCACCCAGTAGTCGTCCGTGTAGCTGACCCCCCACAGCCCTCCTCCCCATCACGAAAACAGAGCCACACGTAGAACTGTTTTAAACCAAAAACGCAAGTGCAAAATCCCCTTCCGATCTGCCACCAACAATTTATAAAAGCTTAATTACCACTACAGAGAGAGTGAAAGATATCTCACAGGAGAAGACAGGTAGGCACAGCGCTGTGCTCCTTTCTCCTCCACAGCTGGATGGGAACTCCCTGTAGCCACCCCTCCTGCTTCCAGATTGTCCTTCGGGTACTGGAGTCCCCCTTGGTACTTTATCATACATTCCTGTTCCCAGAGTGGTACAGAGGGAAGCGGTTTGGGAAATACATGAGTTTTTTCTGGGTCCTAAAACCTAACCCATCACATCTTCTCCCTGTGCCTCCTTCTTTGTGGCTGTCATTTAAGTACTGTTATACTGTGGAGAGTTTTCTGGGGCTTTGTTTCCTGTGAATCTCTTATGTTTTTCCTTTTCAAAAAAAAGTCCTAGATATAAAGCCAAATGCTTATTTGTTGCTTATAATATCAATTATTAGTCATTAAGTGTATAGCCTGCTCCTGTAGAATAAAGGGGCAGTCTGATATTGCCACTGAAGTGTAGCAGACTGGGCCCATAGCTGCTGAGTCAAGGTGCTTCGTGTGTCGTAGCTTCTTTCCACTGCTGCTTGCATGAGTACTGTCTCTGGGAAAGCTTTTTCTAATATTTTCTCCAAACAGGGTCTCATTTCACATAAACTCTGCCAGCATATTTTTGTCTCTCTTCATTACTGGGCTTAATTTCATCTGAAAAGTCTACAGATTTCATAGTAAAGGAAGATCTGAGTTTTCATAAGAAAGGAAAATCAAAGTCTGGCCTGATACAGGACTTTGTACGTTGAAATTTGTACAGGATGTTTTAAAGCATTTAAATCTTTGGCTTGAGCTGAATTGTTTCTTGAAATGTGTGTGAGCTCCATTAGGGTATTATAGGAACAAATGCAGAATAAAGATTGGCACAATGTCTGTTTAACATCTGTTTTCTGATATCCATTTACCTGTCTAATCAGTTGTACTTTCTTAATTGTCAACAACTTCTCTGAATATTTAGTGCAGACAAATCTTTCACTGTTATTGAGGGAGTTTTCAAGGCCCTAGAAAACACTTCAAAGTGTTTCTTCTACCAAAAATTCACCAGCTCCTTACTCATACACAAAAGACTATGTCTTAATATGGAATTAATTTAGTGCTGAAGTATTTAGGTTAATCTATTAAATATGTTAAAATGCTATAATAATGTAAAAATCCTTAATTATTCATGTGAAAACTAAAAGCAAAGACTTACTTTCATGAAATTTTCAAAGTGCTACTTACAAACATATGGATTACCCTTAAATCCTAAGTCCTTATTGAAAAGTCAATGACACAGCTCCTATTAACATAAATACAGCTTCCTATAGGAATAATCTGTCTCTTCCCAGAATGTGAAGATCAATAATACTCTGATATCTCAGTGTTCTGGATAAAAAGTTAATGTGTAGATTAAATCCCTGGCAACATACTTAAATTTAGAAAGTTACTGAAAGGCACAAATCCTAAATATTGAAATAGCGTGGTTAGACTAAACAATATTTGCAGTGAGGCACATGTAGATGCAGAACTAATTTCTGCCCATGATTGATGTTTTCACAGCAATCACTCATAGCTGTGCTGTGCTCTGTCACTCACAAGTTATACCTGAGGTCACTGGTAATGACTAGAAATGAATAATGTATTTGCAATGCCTTTGTTCAATAACCTTTGTCTTGTACGCACATCTCCTTGAAAACAGGTTTCCCTGTAAAGTCAGAACCACGAGGAATTAAGTAGATATTTAGACAACTGCACTTTTAGGAATAATTCTTGTGTGCAATTGCCAATATTAATTGTTACGCACATGTTGGGCAGATACAGAGAGCACTGATTGAGTAGAAAGTCCTGCACTTAATTCAACAAGCTTTCACCTGAGCATAATGTCTATGTTTAGGTGCTTGCTTACCTGAATAGGGCAGGGGAAGGACTGGAGATGGCTAAGGAAGCCTTTTAGTCTTCTGTCAATGGATCAAAAATTAACAGGTAAGTTCTTTCACAGACACATCATTACAACAACTGAAAAGTCAAAAGAGAATAGCAAAACTTCATTATTTTACCCTCATCAATCTATCCTTTCCTTCTCAACCTCCCCCAAAACCAAGGCCTCTCAGAAAAGTAAGACATAGGAGAGGGTCCCCAGTAGCTAAATGTCCCTGCTGACTATAAAGACAGGTCAGATGGATTTCTCCAAAAATGACAGAGTAGAGAAAGGGTTTCTTATCAGGGAAGTTAGATTTACATTGTGCAAGGTATGAGAGTTCGCTCATCACAGACTTGTTAGAATTTTTTCCTGCCTCATCTCTGACCTTATCTTCTCTATTCCCAAGGGTTGCATTAGAGCAACATTTTCCTTCTTTCACTATGATTTGCATTCAGTGAGCTGACACAGCACCAGTTTTGCTTCCATACAGCTATAGCAAAAAATCCAGCTGAAGTGCTTGGTGCAAATAACAGCCTCCCAGTTGCCTCATTGTGCACCACCTCAAAATGGTCTAACAACAGGTACAGTCAGGGGAAAGTAATGACAAAAAGAGTCACCTGTAATCTCTGTCTATCTGCTAGTACTGGATATACTTTATATGCAGGATAAAGTCATATTTTGGTTTGGTTTGAGTGAGATTCTATGGGAGGCAACAGAAAGGCTGAAATATAACTAAGCAATATAGTAAGTATTAAAAATATTGTATAAATTCCTTTCAGAAGGTTTGCTGCTATCTTAAAAAGAATTTATACAGAACCAACTCACTTATTAAAATTCACGATGTCTATGTCATCAACTGACTCTGCTTCCATTTCTACAATCACTTGAAAACAAGTTGTATTTGAACATGGTAAATAGAAAAATTATGTCAACTTGATTTCTCTGTCCTTTGTTTATCTTACGCTTTGTCAATCACTTTGTCCATATTATACATCTGAAGCTCTACTTCTGTTTCACTCTTTGTTTTTAGTGTCTGTATAGACACATCTCCCACCTACTCCCAAAAAACACACACACTCAAAGTCTTGACACATAGCACTGACAAACCCCTTAGATTACCAAATACAGATAAACAGATGACACTGAATGTGTCATTGCTCCTTTATGCAAGTAGTTCTTTAGCTTCAATGCCAAGATAAAATAAATTTTGCCTTTTTATTTTCCCCAGTCTCATTATATGTGCAAGTGACATGAAGTATAAAATCTTTTCATTTCTTAGTCATAGCAACTCCTTTTTTCTTCATAATGACATGTTTTGTTGGGTTTTTTTTAAACTGCTTTACTGAACTCATTTGATAGGTGCAAATTTAGAAAATATTCAGAAGTTGAAAGTAGTGTTAACTTAAACCTTCCTAATGTTACAAAAATATATTATATAAAAGTAGTTATTCTTAGGCATGTCCTAAGTTAATAATTATAAATCTGGTATTTCCAAGCATAAGCCTTTCCCAGAGCTTAGTGACTTAATTTGATCTGAAGTTACTGGTATCTTTACCTTGTTGAAGTCAATGAAAACTTTAGTATTGATTTTGATAGAAACATGGTTGAAAAATAACTATTTAGCTTAAACTATTTCTGTGCCACTCTCTCTGAGTATTAGATGCTGTGTCTAAAGCTGATTGTCATCCTGAAAGTACCACTAAATAATACAAATACTGGGAAGGATGACCTTCGAAAGTAGCCTCACATTGCGGTACACCAGGCTGTACAACAATGTGGTGGAGTGAGTTTTATACCTTTTCACCTCCTGACTTTGGGGTTGTTTCCAAAATATTTGCTGAATTATTGAATATTCTATTTCACTCTTTCTTCTACAGGGGAAGTCTTGCTTCTTTTTCTGGCATTGTCACCAGATTCATTCCCTTCTGGCCACATTTCTGTATGGTTTACCACTGCTGCAGATGTTGTATTGCCGAGGGAACATATTCCACTCACTTCTACTTTTAGTCTAAAAACACCAGTGTATCCTATTTAGCGTACGTATATATATATATATATATCTGCATCCATGGAGGTAGATTTAGCTTGCTGTCTGTTTGGTTAAAAGAACCAGGAGTCAGCTCTTACCTTGAAGTGAAATTACAACTTCTTATTTTAAAGTGAGTCAACCAAACCCATCAAAATGCTGCTTGATGAAATGCCGTGGCAAATGCTGTACACCTCAGCCCAGAACTGTTGTCAGGAGGAATTAGTCTGTCACCCTGGTTGAGCACTTACAAACCGCGAATGGATTTTATGCATGTGTTATCTCAAGCTCCAGTACTGCTGTTTTGGTGTGAGTGTACTTCTGGAAAACTGTGCTGTTTTAACTAATAACCCTGTGTCACAGGTAAGAATGGGAAGGAAACTCATTCCTGATTTTCTCTTTTACCTCTGTTCTTTCTGACCTCTGTCTTACTTCTTCTGTGTACTGTGAGAACAGTAGCTACCTTTTCTAAACAACATTTCATGTTACACTGCCAGTCACAGGTTACCCAGCAGAACCAGGGGCTCTAGTCAAGTATTGATTTATTTTTTTTTTGTCTAGTAGAAAACCCTACTGCTGATGGGGATTTTTACTGAAGAATTGATTTCTTGACCTACACGTTGGTTTGACCTGAAGCTGCACACACACGTTGATAAGATCCCAGTGCAAAGCAGTAGTGATTTTTTCTCTTTTTTTTTTTTTTTAACAAGTAACCTCTGCCTTGATGGACATATGAAAATGAAGAATACATTTATGGCGACTCATTTCCAAAAATAATTGATAGGCTTACCTGGTTACATAAGAAGACCAGTGTTGGGAGTTAGAGGATCGGGTATTATTGGACTAGGGATGTAATTCTGCCCCTGTACTGCACATTGGTGAGGCTTCATCTCCAGTACTGGGGGCAGTTCTGGGCCCCACACTTCACGAAACAGATTGAGTGGGTCCAGAGGAGCAACAGGGCTGGGGAGGGACTGGAAGGAAAGGAGAGGCTGAGGGAGCAGGGAGTGTTTAGCCTGGAGAAGAAGAGAGTCAGGCAGGACCTTCTCACTGTCTACAACTACCTGAAGGGAGGTTGTAGTCAGGTCAGGCACTTCTCCCAGTCAACTACCAACAGGACAATAGAGCAGAGCCTGAAGCTCTGAAACCAGGGGAGGTTTAGGTTGGATATTAGGAACCACTTCCTCATGGAAAGAGTGGTTAGACATTGGAATGGCCTGCCCGGTGCAGTGGTGGAGTCACCATTCCTGAGGTGTTCAAGGAAAGACTAGATGAGGCAGACAGTGCCATGGCCTAGCTGACTATGGTTCTGTTTGGTTATAGGCTGGGCTTGATGGTCTCAGGGGCCTTTTCTGTGATTCTGTGATTTTGCATTTCTGACACAGCACAATAAGGAAGCACTGGCAGTGCCCATTCTTCATGATTTCTTTGAAACTTCCCAGCTCTCTGTTTAATAGATGTCCTCTTCGGACTTGTCATATAGGTAAATTTTCAATCCTCATTGTCCTAGTTTTGATTTCCCAGGGTCTTTAAAAAACACACGAAAACCTGAGAAAAATATTATAGTAAAAAAAAAAATTAACAAGTTTTATTAACTGAGAGCATGAAACAATTAGACAAAGGGAAGAAAACAAAACTGTAAACTGCCAGTGAGCAGACCTGCTCTTTCACTACCTTCTGCCCGTGGTGGGTGGCTACAAGTGCCCACAGGAAATTAAGAATAAATGGGTAAAGGTTTTTCCCTTCACACACAGACCCTGCACTTTATAAACGGCAAGTGCTGCCCATGTGCAGACAAAGAATAAGAAAAAAAATCGGCCTATGGATGAAATGATACTAAGACTGAATCAGAAATGAGGGAAAGATGAATTAAAACAGAGGGGAAGCAAGTCAGAAATTATCGAGGAAAAGCTCTTCATGAGTTATGACATTCCAACAATTTTTCATTTGCTCTTACCAAAAGTTAAACACTGTGGCTCTGGAATTTAACTTTATTAAAGGTCCAGCTCAGGCAGACTCTGTTCAAGATGATTGGAGCTACATAAATGCTTTTACTGTTTGTTAATTTAATCTAAATGGAGAAGAGTACTTTGGTTTGATTTTATATTAAACTACGCGTTCTAGGTAGGCAATGGTACAAACAAAATTTATTCAAATCTGGTTTAAAATATGCCCGTAATAACTCTTAGAATATTAATTTTTCCATCTCTAATGCTTAATGAAAAACATATTTAAGACTCTCAGTTTAAGAGGCTCTCTCTCATCAGTATATAACAGTTTTTCTATGTCTATTTCAGTACCAACATTATAATTAATTTTTTTCAAAGTATAAGCAAAACCTTGCATATACTTATATTAATAAGTGTCAGATGAATTCTAAAGCTGTTTGGAGGGTTTTTTTAAGCAAGTCTAGGCATACAGCTGCAACAATACTGTGTTACTTATCTACATTTTATAGAAAGCTTGTAAACACACACTAATTTAAGTTCCAAGTCTGTGTCTGGGTTTGTATCCTAAGAGCTGAAAGAGACTAAGATAAAAAGGTGAAAAAAAATCACTACTTTATTTCAAGAACAAATGAATAGCTATTAAAAGCACTAAAATGTTGTGAGTTTATAAAAATAAATATTTTGACACTTTCTTTTGCTTCTGAAGAAAATTTAAGCAAGAACATGGGGCTTAGCTGGAATACTGTCGTCAGTGAAAAATGTTTTGTCTTATGGAGAAGGTTGTACTCAGTGTTTTTTGTTTATGTCCTATGAACTTAACCTTGCTAATTTAGAAAAAAAAAATGAATTGAACTTATCTGGAAGTCATATGCAGTGGCTCTGTTAAGAGTGGCTGTGTAAAATTAAACCAAACTACACTGCTTGAATGGGAATCTTGCAGTGGGATAACAGGGAAGAGGCTACAGCAAGACTTTTACAATTGTGCAGGTCATTTACAACTGCATGCTAAATATAAGTCTTAATCTAAGTATCTTTTTATCTTTTTTCCTTCTTTTTTCTAATGTTCTAGTGTTATAGTGCGTAAACAGTGCTTGGAAATACTTGTGCTATGTCAGCCCTTTCTAACCCATGCCGTCACTTTGGAGACAGCCAGGTTCTGTGGGACCACTCTCTACTTTTCTTGCTCAGGTTGCTGCTGCTGGAAGAGCTTCATCAATGTCACCAGCAAATGACCAGATCCTTTACTAGCCCAGAATTGGCCAAAATTATGTATTGCAAGAGGATTCAGAAACCTGCAAAAGGTCACCTAGGGTTTTCTTGTGTGACACTCTTCCCCTAGTGGAATTTCCACAGAGCACTGAACCTTCTCAGTTTTCTATACTTTAGGTGCAGTGTTCCTAAACCTTAATCGCCTTTCTTGGCTCTGAAAGTCTATGGCCTAATTTTACAGAATGTGGGCAGGTGAGTAAAGTTACAGCTGTTTGTTGGTGTGTGCAAGACTGCTCCAAGCTACTCAGAGCTAGCAGAATGACATGGCAATTTTTGCCTCTGAAGCTACAACTCTTACACATTGCAATTGCCTTCTTATGGTGTTTACAAGGCACAGAGAATTATTTGTACAAAAAGGTATTAATTTAACAAAGGAACAATTGCTTTTCATTTTATATGTGAAAAGACTCACTTTATTTCAACAGTGTTGGGAACTATCCTCAGTAAAACTTGACTGTCACATTGTTTATCCTCACAGAGGAATTCAGAGCATGCTACCCCCCGCACTTCTGAGAGAGAAATGCTGAGTAAAAATGCAGTTTCTTTCCTTATTCCCTTTCGATAGGTTTGGTCACAACTCAATACCTTGTGTGGGGTAGGAGACAAGATAAGTCACAAAGTACACAAAATTAAAAAAAAAAAAAACCCAAACAAAAGACTCAGTATGTTTCTACCACTAAAATATTTCACATAAAGCATGTTGAAGTTGCAAGATCAAAAAGCAGCACAGGTGGGCCAAGTTGGCTAAATAAACCCTTTATTAAACTCTTTTTCTGATGGAACTGGCATCTTTGCATGGGAGTCAGAATGGAGAAGAAATGCTCCTTTACCTACTCTGGTGGACTGCCTGGAGTTGGGACTTTGGTCAAGATGTACAAGAGTAAGTCTGTGAGGAAGGGGGAGAGGTGTCTTACTGTTTCTCAGCGACTAGTAGGAAGCACAACAAATTCCAAGCTGTGTCAGGTTGTAGTAGGTACCTTTACTCTGAAAATTACCTGTGCAGTAAATGGAAAACACAAGTGTCTCCCAGAGGTGACTCGGTCCTGTAAGTTAGATGGCTGGAGGCAGGTGGTGTATTATCCTGCTCAGAGACCTCTTCTGGGACATGGGGACTACTGGAATGTATCCAAATGCAATGGAAATCTTGTTTGCTATCAACCAAGTTACTAAGGTGCAATATGTGATTAATTTTTTCTCTATTAGGAATTCAGTCTCAGAGGTATTGCCTCAGGAAGGTCAGGCAGAAAGTTGTGACAGTTCATGCTGTTATTGCTCACAATCACCAGTCCTGAGTGTTAGTGCCCAAGGTCCCTGGCTGCTCATTTGCATTCATTTCAACACAATAGCCTGATCTCCAGGACCTCCCTCCCATACCGGGGTCTTTCCTGCAGGCAATGTCTACACCTTAATTTTTTTTTGAGACCTCTTCCTTGTTTTGTAAATCCTTCTTTTTCACACTTGCTCTTCTTTCAGGAACCAAAGCCCCTGTTTTTCCAATCTAGACAATCTCTGTGCAGAAGCACAAGATGGGATCAGACTTTTGACTGATGGTTCTTGACTCTGTCAACTGGCAGACTGAGGTCATGCCACTTCTGTTACTTCCACATGCTATGAATATTTGCAATCAGCCTGCACTGGCAACAGCTAGTGAGCAACACTCTTCAAAATTTCATTTCAGGCATTTGATCTCAGACATCTATTAAACTTTTACCTTTGACCATTACTTCTTAACAATTTTTTCACCTTAAAACACCTCCTAATATGCTATTATTCAGCTTGGGGCCTATTTCTTTGTAAAGGCCAAGGTCAACCATCAATGCTTATTAGCAATAAATTGAGACGTTAAAGGGCTTGAGTAAGAAACTCCATTCCAGTGCTTTTTTCCTCCCTCCTCTGCTACTTTAATGTGTCAGTCAGGCTGATCTCCCTCTGTATTCCTTTAAGCACACCTGATAAAGAATAAGCTAGTTAGAGCTTATAGCATTGTCTCTGAATATTTAATGGAATACTCCAAAGCAATTGCTATGAGTAATGGAATTTGTCAGGCTATGCATGAAAACAGAAGTTGATTTAATGATAAGATCTTTTAGTCTGCCATGAACAGTATTTCATCATAATGACTCAAATATTCTCGTTTTAGAAGCATTTCATGTAGATCTGAAAGTCTATTTATATACATGTTAGTTTCTAATATAGTAATTTTTTAATATTGCACACTGTATTAAATAATATGGCTGCTGATCTTTATGCTGATCAGTTGTTTTCTTCCCACCTTTACCAAAACAACATCGTCGTAAGTAATTTGCTAGATCTAATACCCACACCAATAGAGAGGAAAACATTACTGCAGAAATAAAATACTGTACTGCAGTAAACACAGAACCACAAAATCAAAGAACATTAGAGATTGGAAGAGACCTCGAAAGATCATCTAGTCCAATCCCCATGCCAGAGCAGAATCACCTAGACCAAGTCACACATATCCGGGCAGGTTTTAACTGCCTCCAGAGATGGAGACTCCACAACCTCCCTGGGCAACCCATTTCAGTGCTCTGGCACCCTCACTGTGAAGAAATTCCTTCTCAGATTGATGTGGAACCTCCTCTGTTCCAGCTCACACCCATTGCCCCTTGTCCTATCATTAAA
Source organism: Rhinopomastus cyanomelas (assembly GCA_013400115.1). Classification (NCBI taxonomy): domain Eukaryota; kingdom Metazoa; phylum Chordata; class Aves; order Bucerotiformes; family Rhinopomastidae; genus Rhinopomastus; species Rhinopomastus cyanomelas. The sequence goes on along the minus strand of VXBP01003649.1, from coordinate 201,150 downwards.
TGACACTGAGAAGAGTTTGGCTCCATCCTCCTGACACCCTACAGAGAGGATGAAATGTTGTTGCCAGAAATAAAAATTGAGTATTATGTGAATTAACCTCTCTTCACTCATGCATAACTTTATTTTTTGTGAAAATTGCTCACAATTTCAGTAATTTTTAATGTGAACAATCCAAAGGACATTGCAGCCATTGCCAATTGTTTTGGTACAAAGCCAGGCCTACAACTTGTGTAAGTAGTGTAATAAGGATCAAGACCCTCAATAGCTTTGTTGAAAGTAGACATAGAAGTTGGATATAGAAAAAGTTGTGTTGTGAGACAGAAGCTGCACTCCTGCACACGCTCCAAGGTCAAGTGTGGGTGCTTTGGAAAATTACAGGTGAGAAGTAAGGGAAAGTGAGGGAATCTCTCTGACGTTAGAGGTCAGCTGAGGAGCACATTGCAGGACATTATATAGGCATTATCTAACTTGTGTCAAACCATACATTTTGGGGATTTGTATTCTCTGATGAGGAAAGGCTGAGGGAGCTGGTTCTCTTTAGCTTATAGAAATCAAGACTGAGGGGAGACCCCATTAATGTTTATAAATATGTGAAGGGTGGGTGTCAGGAGGGTGGAGCCAGGCTCTGCTCAATGTCATCTAATGATAGAAGTAGGGGTAGTGGGTGTGAGCTGGAACATATGAGATTTCACATCAACATGAGAAGGAACTTCTTGACAGTGAGGTTGCCCTGATGTTCTGTGATTCTGCAATTCTGTGACAGAGCACTGGAAGGGGCTGCTCAGGGGGGTTATGGAGTCTCCTTCCCTGGAGACATTTCCAGCCTGCCTGGACATGTTCCTCTGTGTTATTTAAACTTTCCAAGTCAGCCAGTGAGCTCAATCCCCCGATGATTATATTGCTGCAATAGAAAACAAAATACATTAGAATTGGTGAGTTACAATTTCTGAGTTATGTAATGTATAAACCATAAATCTGACAGACCTATGTTGTGATAGCAGTTAGAAAAACAGCAGATAAAAGTCTCTATAATGTATTTCAGGTGGAGGACCTTAAAGAACAATGATTAAATAACCTCAGGAAAATAACCCCAAACTTCTAAATTTTATTGGACTATGGATTTCAAGACACTGGAGTGATAACAAACTTGATATAAATTTGAGCAGTGTTTTGAAAGTTTGTTAGGATCAATAAGTTTATATTTTACTCAATGTTTATGTTTTATCCATGCAGTAAAATGTAGATAGGTTCTAACAGCTTTGATCAGCTCCTTGTGACTGACAGATTCCCCTCCCTGCAAGAAGAGAGCCATCCTCACTTATTATAAGTTAAACTACCAAAAGAAAACATGAACTGAATGTGATACTGTAGTGTTCAAAATTCCACCAATGGGTTTTTGAAGGTCCCACAGTGGTATTTTTATTCATTTCAAGAAATAAATAATACAAAAGATTTGGTCACGTTGGGCAGACATAGTGCTTTGAGATTCCTATTAATCTGGCAATGTGTAAAATCTGTAGTTTAAGATATTGGCATAAGAAAAACCAGTTCCAAATTATTTAACTATGTCTGCCATGAAGCATAAGCTCCTAAAATCTGAGAAAAACCTTTTTGTTCAGTATACATATATGTCAAGGGCTTTTCTTGGCTAGCTTGCCATTTGATGTCATCGCTTAATCAGATGAGATTAATCAGTTAATTTAGTTAGTGCTAATGGGTCAAAACAAAAACAAAGCAAGAGGGGTTCAAAACCACTTGTAAAAGTTGTAGGTAAAACCAAAGACTAGCTCAATTTAGGGAAAAACAAGACAACACGATTCATGTAACAGAAAAATCTCACAACAAAAACAAATAGATTAATCACATGTTCTTACGTAACTGGGCTGAACTGCTATCTTCACCACCTCAAAGGGACAAGACTTCCAACAGCTCTTTTCCTTGTGGAAACTTGGTGTCCGTCTGTTACTCTGTGCATATATCCTTCAGCATCAGTTATTCATATAAGGTCCAGCTCCCTATTTCATATGTTTCCAGCCTGTCCTCTAATTCCAGTGTGCAAATTCCTGTGGCCATGAAAATGGGAAAAACTCTGTCTCAGCAAACAATAAATTGTAGGCAAAACCTTCCCTCTAATAGTATCTGAAGTTTCAAAACTCTCGCTCTTTCTCCATTCAACTTGTTCCAAAGGCATAATCACAAAATCACAGAATCACAGAATCATTAGGGATTGGAAAGGGACCTTGAAAGATCATCTAGTCCAATCCCCCCGCCAGAGCAGGACAAAACTATCTAACACAGATCGCAGAGGAACATATCCAGGCGGGCCTTGCAAGTCCCCAGAGAAGGAGACTCCACGACCTCCCTGGGGAGTCTGTTCCAGTGCTCTGTGACCCTTACAGTAAAGAAGTTCCCCCTTGTGTTGAGGCGGAACGTCCTTAGCTGCAACTTACACCCATTGCTCCTTGTCCTATCACAGGGAGCAAGTGAAAAGAGCCTGTCCCCCACTCCTGGCCAACCTTCAGATACTTGTAAACATTTATCAAATCCCCTCTAAGTCTTCTCTTCTCCGGACTAGCAAATATCAGGGTGATTGAAGTTACCCATGAGCACCATGGAGTTAGCTCTACAGGCTATCTCCAGCTGTCTGTAGAAGGCCTCATCAACATTTTACTTTTGGTCTGGTGGTCTATAGTAGACCCCTACAGCAATTTCATCTCCTTTCCCACATCCCCTAATTCTTACCCACAAGCTTTCAACTGAACAGTACATAGCCATCCATGACAACATTCCAGTCATGGGAGCCATCCCACCATGTTTCAGTGATGGCAATAATATCATAGTCATTCAGCCTAACACAGATCTCCAGCTCCTCCTGCTTATTCCCCATGCTCCAAGCATTGGTGTATAAGCATTTCAGGGAGGGTGCTAGTCCTTTAGCTTCCACTCTTGCTGTCCTGCCATTCCCAGCCCCTTCCATGGCCCCCAGCCTGACAGTAAGCTCCTCATGTGCTGAACCAAATGCCTTACTCAAGTCAAGATAGACCACATCCACCGGTCTGCCAATCCACCTGGTTATGCTCTCATAAAAGGCTATCAGGTTGGACAAGCATGACTTTCCCTTGATGAAACCATGCTGACTGTCCCTAATGACCCTCCTGTCCTTGATGTGCCTGGAGACAGCATCCAGGACAAATTGTTCCATCACCTTTCCTGGGATGGAGGTGAGGCTGACCAGTGTATAGTTACCCGGGTCTTCCTTCTTTCCTTTTTTGAAGATTGGGGTAACATTCACTATCCTCTAGTCCCTAGGCCCACTCCACGTCAGGACAGTGTAGATTCAACCTGTCATAACATGGAAATGAGTCCCAGAAAGACAGAATGTACTTTCACCATTTATCAAGAAAAACTATCAGAAGGTGCCTTGCTTCTCTCTGTAGAAAACATACAAAGGAGGAGGTAATAAATTTATCTATACCACCCACACTTGAGAAATCAATGTCAAGATTTAGGATATTGTGCTTCATCTCTTTCATGTCTAAAGTCATATGAGGGCAAAGATCCCAAGGTAATAAATTGAAAATACATTTTCTTTTCCATCTCTTAGAGGAATGCTTTTGTTCATCCCATTTATGAATTACATATGTATAGCATCTGTAGATATTTTCATTGGAAAGCAGTGCTGTTGGCAGTTTTCTATAAGTAATAGTTCAGTCCTTCCCTTTATCTCCACTTCTGTTAATCATGTTGGCAGTGTTATACAAAATGTTGACGTGCGAGCTGTCCAACAATTATTTCTGTTGCTGTGCTGATTAGTTGGAACAAAACTAATAGACAAGGTAGGATAAGACTGGAAGAGTAGGTGTACCTTCTCCTGTGGCTGTCCCACCTTCCCTGCACAGCAGCATAAATAACTGATATGTAAGAAGTATTCAAGAAGTAGTTTATAAATAAATGAGACAAATCTTTGCATATTCTAATGCAAAATAAATATTCCGCTAAAGAGATGCTTTTAGGAAGTGATACTTTTTCTAGTCTACTCAAGACTAGATCTTTTCTGTTAATTTTAAAAAATCCCACATCTGTTTTATTTATTGATTTCTGGCAATGCTACTCTGAGATATGTTCATCACAGTTGTGAGACCACAATCTGTTTATGCAAGTATCAGCACATCGGCAGTTTAGTATCAGCAGACAGAACTATTTTATTCATAGATGGAAATTCAAACCCAGTAGAATTAAAATACATTTAACTCACAATGGGTACAGTCAATTTCACAAAATGGGATTCTTTATCTGTCAGATTGTACCCATTCACTGTTTGTCACATAGGATCTCAAATGCTGAGTTTCTTTTAGTCATTTTATGTGACTTCATCACCTGTTCTTGCTAGCCTGTTTCATTCAGAACCAGTAACTCTGTGGTGGTCTGTGTTGCTTCACTATAAGGCTGCACTGATCTTTCAGGATTTTACAACTATCAGGGTTTGGGTCAGACAGGCACAGCTGGAGTGCAGACAGATTTGAGATGGGCAAATAGCAAGCATGAAGTGACGTATACACTACACAGTAACGAAGACCTTGAATGTGTTAATCAAGACAGTAAAGAAGTAATCCCAAGTTTCCATGATCCTTTATGCTTACTGAAATCACACCACATACCCACTTACAAGTTGTGCTGCTGTTAGGGTTTTTCTCCCTTTGGAGACTATTGACCCTCCTGTGATGCTGGGTCATACATAATGTTCAGGCACCAGTGTTGGACCCTCATGCTACCTTTCATCTTCAGACAGAAGTACAAATACATTGAATATTTACTTGTAAAGTAACCTTTCAAACAGGAAATGCTTGATATTCAGAAAGAAAATATTTCTTCTCCATTATTTTAAGCACAGTACAATCTCTGCAAGGTACAAAAAAACTGTTCTATAATCAAAACAATGATCTATTTTTTTTCCATGTTGCAAATGGCTTCAGCTGTGAGTTTTATCCAAGCATGATTCAAAGGGAAATGGACTTTGACAACAGGCAGATGTTGTTTTCCTTCCAAACTCAAGCTAACAAAGCAATCAAATATGAATGGTGTCAAATTATCTTTGGCACATTATATGTCCCAATATAAATTCTTTGGATACAGAAATGTGGAGAGAGATCAGACTTTTTCATTTAGGCCATGAGATCAGAAGTGAGCACAGGGTTAAATATCTCACCTAAGGAAAGTGGTTAGCTCCTGAGAAGAACCAAGTGTCATGGTAATGACATAATGGAGAAGGTAAGAAGATAACTACTATAGTAGGAAGGTGGCCTATATCCACTGAAGGTAGCTGGCAATGTAAGAAAGTAACTCAAAATCCATGCTAAATTAAGAAGACATTCATAATCTCTGGTGATTTTGCAGCAGTGAGACTCTTTCCAGTTAATTACTTCACCTGTCTCTGCAAGAGCCACCTGATTATAACAATTCCAATTAGATATTAACGAGGAGGATTTGTTTTAGCGGGATAGTAATGTTTTTTCAAACTTACACAGAAAAAGTATAATAATCAACATAAAATGCTAAAAGACCAACTAACTTTCTCAGTTTACCTCCTGCTGAAAATCACCCCAAGTGATTAAATCTGAGAAGGAAGCAAGCCTGGGTAAGAAGGTATCAAATAAGATTGACTCAGCAGCCTGAGTCGAAGAAGAATGATTCTTTCTGTGCATACCTGTATATATGGGCCCTTCCCAAGAAGATGTGTGCCTATGACAAAGCTATTTACTCAACAATTTTTTTAAGCAAAGAAATGAAGTGAATTATTTACACTGCTTCTGGAAAATTAAGGTGGTATAAATCCCTAAAATGTATTCAGCTGAGCTATATCCAATAGTTCTGATGGAATTTAATTATAATAACACTCTAACTGAAGGTAAATTAAACAAAACTATGACCAAGTGCTGTCACACTAAATGAAATTTTAAATTACCCCAGTAACAGACAGCTCTGTTCTACAGTTATAATTTAAAGAGTGTGACATTTTGGATTCAGGTTAATCAATGAATGCCTACCTTGACCTACTGTATGCTAAATTAAATCTAAATTTCTGCCAGATATTGTGCAGAAGAGCAAAGTGAGTTCACTGCAGAGGACAAATGTGAGAAATGGAAGGGAGAGTTCTTCGGGAGAGGTGATGTCCTCACGTCTTGGGGTTTCCTCCTGTCTCTCCACTAGTACATACAGAAGTGCTCTTAGCTGATGTCAACATGTCCTGTGTTTTTTATGTATCAGAGAAAATATTTTTTAACAGGAAGAGCATACATCTAACAGACTGGTGTGACTTACTGTCATGTCTACAGGGTCCTGTTTTTGCCACTATGTTTCTCACGGAGTTATTCTTTCCCAAGGGAGCAGAGACACTGTCCCAGCTGGTGGAGGCAACAGGGAGCCTTCCATATGCTGTGTGACAGTTCTATTGAACTTCTGTTGATGAAAGGAGGGGTTCAGTACCTCTCTGGAAATCTTTATGTCCTGGCTCAAAAAACAACTAAAATGACATAATTTTCTCACAGTAGAGATATCTGTCAGTTTTACCTTGTAACAGCTGTAACTTCCAGCTCCCCATGAATACCTTTCCTTACAGACACGCAGCATGCACTGCCCCACATGCTGACCCAGAAAGAGTCTTACCAGGCAGTCTTACCAATTCATGCTCTCTTTTTGAGCACAAACTTGGGTATTTTTCCACTACAGCCACCCCCAAAACAAAAACCCTGATATGAATTTATTCAAGTTGAACTCACCAATCATATGAATCCCTTCCCTCCTTTCTGCTTCCTTAGACATCTCGAAAACAAACCTCTGCAAAAATCCAAAGCCCTTCATCAATAGAGCTTGTCAGCTGTGGGCTCTATGACTGTATTTTCCTCCTCTTTAGCAGCATATCGTAATATCTCTAAGAAAATGACTGCACAACTGAAAGTCTGTACTTTTCATCCATCCATAAATGCACAGCTGGCATCCTTATGGGACTTTCTATTATGCGTATTCAGTCTAGCATTTTCACATATTCAGATGCTCTGTATAGTTCCTGCATATGGGGAAAAGATATGGTAGAAGCAGAGGGCTGTTCTCTTAATCTTCTGGATTTAGTCAAGATTAGCTTTGGGATTTGAACAGAAAAGCTTTTCATTGTTATTCACACCCATCTTTGTGGTTTCTGGTAAAGAAAAATCTCAAGCTCTTTTTAGGAAGTATGAAGCTTATCTTCATCTACATGTTGAAAACACATGTTCCAGACACCAGTTTAATGTGCTTTTTTCAACAAAGAAAATTACTTACAGAGTGTTAGATTTAATGGTTCTATTGATGCAACCAGAGGAACGCAAAAAAAGCAGGAGCTAGTTTATCAGTTTATTCCAGTTTTACTCACCTTTGTTCACTTTTTTAGATAGTATAGTCAAATCAGTGTATTTCTGGAGATAGTTGCATGTTTAATTCCTGTGATAAGATATTGTGCTTTTGCCTTGTTGAACTCTCAGAGAGTTATGTTTAGCAGTGTATTTTCTCATTTTTAGTGATCTCTTCATGATGACAGTAGCTCAGAAGTGTTCACCAGAACTATTTAATATGAAACATTTCTTTTTTCCTTCAGACAGATAATTCTGTCTTATTGAGGGCCTTCTCTGGAATCCCATTAATGGCTACCAAGAGAAAGAGTGATTGTCAAAATCTCTATTTAAGACTGTATTTGCAGAAAGCACGATGAGTAATATTATAGCAGTTCCTAATACTTATGAATAATTTCTTAACTCTGTGTTGCTGACTTATTATTTCTTAACAGAAATGTGAAATATGTCTTATATGGCAATCTGCACACCTGAAATTCAGTGGAGGCCAATGACCCACTGTTTTGGGTTAGGGCAGAGCCAGCCACTAGACAAGTGAATCTCAGTGAACAACTCTCCAAAAAGAGGAAGTGAAAGGGAAAAAGTGAGACAGACTTATGGACTGGAAAAGAAAACCACCTTAATGAAAAGAAAAATAAAATGAAATATATACAAAACGAATATCAAAGCCACCCCTCCTGATGGCAATTACATCATTATCATGCTGTGGGCAGGCGTAGGGCGAGGCCCAGACTGAACTCGGCAGCAGGCAGAAACCTTATGCAGGACCTGGAGTCAGGAATGCTGGGACTGGGATCTAAAGCAGAATGTGTTACCTTTCCAGCAAGTACTTGGATAGTTAAAGCCTCTCATGAGGACCAAGGCCTGTGCATATCAGGCTGTTTTCAGTTGTCTGCACAAGGTCTCATCAACCTCCTCATCTTGGGCAGGTGGCCTGTAGTAAACAGCCATACAAGTGTCACCCAGATTAGCCTGCCTCTTGATTCGTTCCCTTAATCTCTCAGCTAGTTCCTTATCCCTCTGCTAAGCAGACCCTCGTACATTCTAGGTGCTCTTGCACTTAAAGAGCCTCTCCACTCCCCCACCTTGCTGGCCTGTCTCTCTTGAGCAGTATGTAGCTGTCCGTGACAGTGTTCCAGTCGTCTGAGCTATCCCACCACACCTCAGTAACTGCACTGAGGTCTTCCTGCTTGTGTCCCACACCGCATGCATTGGCGTACAGGCATTTCAAAAAGATAACCAAGCAGGGAGGTTTATCCTGAGGTAAGTAGGAGCGTGTACTATAGCTGTATTCAGCCCTGGGGTGGTTTGTCCTTCTGGTTCTTTCCTAGATATATTCCTCAGGTGGAACATTGACCTGAGGATTTCCATTTTGAACCCTATTTTAGAGGCCTATTTCATTTGTTAGTAATTCCAAATAATTGTCAACAGATCAGATAGTCTGGGGAAAAAAGAGTAACCTTGTTTGGGAACAGATTTCCCAAAGTTAAGGGACTGCCTATTTTAATAACTCTCCTCATAGCTCTGGGAAACTTAATTGAAGATTTTTTTCCCTGTGATATGTTGGATTTTATTTTTTTCCAGTGAAAATATATTCAGCCCAGTTCTCTATAAATGCCTCTTACTTTGTCTGTGAGGGGAATGAAGTCAGCTGGAAGGTAGCACCTGCTAGGAACTGTAACAGAAGGAGTAGGCAGAGAGAGTGCTTGACAGTAGAATGAGGAAAAAGCTAGTAGGTTCAAATGTGGAAACATAAATATGTATGAGGGGATAGTTTGTTTTGAAAGGGGAGGGATGCCTTACATACATTCTTATTTTTCTATTATATCTGTTTTATCTGAAACCTGGATGGATTTTATTGAGATAGGAAGTGAACAGAACAAGAGACCCATCAGGATGTGTTCCTGTGGGACTTGGTCTAGGTGGTCCTACTCTGGCAGGGGGATTGGGCTAGGTGGGTCTTTTGAGGTCCCTTCCGATCCCTAGTATACTGTGAAGAAAGCAACATATGTCTCTTCAGTGCTGTGAGGTTCATCCCAACTGACAGAAATAATGTCTCTAATTATGGAGAAAATTGCTAGATGGAAACAAACTGCAACTGAACAACCATTTTTGTGTAACAGTGACAGTCCTTGTCCTATTAAATGCCCTTTCAGTCTAAACACTTATAACATTGTCTCTCTGCATTATTGACATTTAATCACTTTGAGTAAGATAGTGTTGTACTGGTAATTTAACAAAGTGATTTGTAAAATTTTATAGAGCATATAAGTAATTCTGAGACATTATAGAACTAATTTCTGCATTTTTTTCTGCAGAGCAAATTCCTAATGAAGGCAGGGTGACTACTTAGTTTTTGGATGAGTGTTCAGTTACTTACTGAAAATGTAAATGATAGCTAATCATCATGAAGAAGTCTTTAGCATTATTATACACCACTTTAGCCCATAATGTCTTTCTTTTAAGTAAACAGTAATCCCAGTGTTTCTAGAAGCTGGTATATGCAACAAAGCTTCGGGACTGTCTGCTCTGCAGTAATACAAAGTGCTGAGATACAAGATTGCGTGGAGAATTGTTTGATAAAATAAATGGTTTTGGCCATCAGTGTGTAGTATTTTAGTAACAGTCAGAGGCTAACACAGCTTTACCAATCAAGATTCATACTGTGAGGAAATGACCAATATATATCTGATTACAGAACCTTAATTAAACCTTTTCTCCAAGTGCCAAGATGCCATCGGACATTAAACTGACCTGTTTCTTTTTTTTTGTTTAATAGATGGGCACATACTTTTGGACAGACCCAGCCTTAAGTAAATTTCTCCTGTGTCCAAAATAAACAAATAATTTACTGTCACAGATAGCAAAATTCACTCTCTCTGGCATTGCACAGACAACAGTGGAGAGTTGCTTGTGGGCTGACAGAGTGCTCCCTGGCATGGGCCATGTCGAGTCTGACATTCTTCACAGACAAAATATGCAATGCATGCACACCAACACTATCTAAAATCCTGCTGCTACATTCACAGTGTATGAAATAGTTTTGTATGAGTGGGATTCAAGTGCCAAATGCTAGGTGCATGTTGTCGTGGGTTCAAGACCACGGTTAAAGACAAAGGAAAAGAAAACAAAACAGTTAGGTCTCTATGAGATCTCAGAATTTGCCAGACAACGGATAGCTTAGAGAAAAATGGAAAAGGATTTATTAACTCTATGACTGCATACAGAAGAAAAGGTTAAGCAAGTTGGTGCACACAGACTAGAAACTGTCACAAATGACATCACACATTCTGAGAAAAGTACAATGGGACATAGCTATCGTATCAGTCCTTGGTCTTTTACATTAGACACCTGGGGAAAGAACATGTCAGTCAAGTAGAGATGGGTACCACCAGCCTCTCTATTATTCATATGTCACCATTATTGTCTGCAGACACTGGTACTCTCGGCTGTCTAGACTGGCGAACTCTCCTATCCTTCAGCGCAGCAAAACGCTTCTTAAACAGGCCTGATTCCTCAGCACCTGAACTCTGTCTCTCAATGCAGGAGACATGCTTTCAAACAGGACCCAGTCTCTGTCTTCTATGTCCAAGGTTTGAGGATTCTTGAGTCCTCCTGCTTTCTTTAGCTAAGCACAAAGGAATTCTCAGATGCGTCCCTTAAGGCTCCTTCTCTCTCCAATACTCGAGCATCCCTAACTTTTCTCAGTGACAGAAATGACAAACAGTCTCTTCCTCCTGATCAGTGTTTTCTAAGATGACAGTGATAGCCACATGGCCCCAGCCGTGTGCGAGATTCAAGATGGAGAGTGACCACATGGCAGCATCAGCAGGGGCCCCTGCACTCTGCAAACATGGCCAAGAGGCTTCCATGACCCTCATGTCTCCCCTCTACTCCTGCCTCAACTACAGGGTGAAAGGGAAGAATCTTTCAGCTCACCACAGGTCACTGCATGTCTGTTCTGTGATGGGGGAAGATCAGCACTAAGTTCTTGCTTCTCTGATCTGTGGTGCCAGCCCACAGGGTCTGGGGCAGTCTGTGGGCTGGGTCAAAGTCAGTCCAGTTCCAGTCAGAGCTGGGGCCTGGCCAAGCCAGGCCGGGATCAGAGCCATACCACCTCCCTGGCTGCAGCAAGCCACCCCATCCTGTCTACCCCAACCCTGGAAGATGGGGGGGGGGAGGCAGAGCCAAAGCCCTGTGCTAGGAGGAAGACCCCAGCCAAAAGACGCAGGGCCACCATGATCAGCCCCTTTTTTCTCATGACCTAGTCCACACCCACCCCAGGGTAGATACCTGGGACGATACTCTTAAAGCAAAATGCACCTTTTTCCTCATGAAAGCACAAATCTATACATCTCAAAATACTGGTAATCTTCAAATTGCAATACACATCTTTACAATAAAATTAACCATATGGAGACTCTGAGGGAATTTTATATCAACCCTTCATACTTGAAAGGGGCCTATCAGAACGCTGGAGAAGACTGTTCACCGAGAGCACAGAACAATAAGATGGAGGGGAGTGGTTTGAAGCTGGAAAACGGTAGATTTAGGCTGGACATGAAGAAATAGTTCCTTAATCTGAGGGTGGTGGGTTCCTGGAACAGGATGCCTAGAGAGGTGGTGGAGGCCCTATCGCTGGAAACATTCAAGATCAGGCTGGATGGGGCTCTGAAAAATCTGTTCTATTTAGAGGTGTCTGTGATTTTTGTAGGGGTGTTGGAGGACCTTTGGAGGTCCCTTCCAACCCAATACAGGCTATGATTCTATGATCTTTTACCAGCAGAAACAGGTGTTATTAAAGGGCAGAAAGGAGACCATAGCCTATTTTGCACTTTTTCTTTCTTCTCACTGTCACAACACATTAAGGGTTATTTGCTCCATGCTCTGGGACATAGTGGTTGCACAATCTCTATACCATATGCTGGTTGCAAAACACTGTTTGCATAATTTCTCTTCTTCCCGGTGAGGTCATCACTCAGATAGGGGAATTTTATAGCACATCAGTTCTCACAACATATTGGTCCTACTTAGCTCAGAAGGTCTGTAGTTCACACATCGAGTGTGCAGGCTCATTTTGCAATCAGTAGTGAACAACCAGTATTTTGTATGTTGTGCTCTTCAGTGGGACGTAACTTCCTTGTGTAGGAGAATAAGCCAGACAAGGATCATTATGACTCTGCACTCATAACACTAGAAATAGGCAATTATTTATAACAACATCCTGGAATGATATCACAGCTGGCAATCCTGCCTATTACCGTACTAGACATCTGCTTTCTACCTGCTTTTTAGATCATGATTTCTAGAAAAATGTGTCTGCCATCTGGACAAAGGAGTATTTGAATCTTTCCTTTTTATTTTTTTTAGAGGAGGATAACTTTTTGTTAATTTAATAAGCAATACCTTGAAAATTCATTTTCAGTATATTCATTTGCCTGTCCGATTACTTTTTTGCCTCCATAATGAGACAAATATTATCTAATCTCTGAAGAAAAATATTGAACTTGACAGTTGTGAAAAATATCATCTTTGAATTTGTTTGTAGCAATGATGTCTTGAAATCTGACAGATTAGCCCGTATCCCCCTAGCTGCAGCAATGTTTGAGCAAATAACAGATGGGGACAGAATCAGGGCAAATTATGTCTATCTGCTTCTGATGGTGTTTCTACAGTTTAGCATAGAACCACAGGTTTCTTTTAATGCTTAGAGAAACCATCTGGTGCTGCAGACAGACATTTAGAATACCACTTCTATTTATTAGCAGAAGAATGCAAACTTTCTGCTAAAAAAAAGAACCAAACTGTCACAGAATCACAGAACATTAGGAATTGGAAGGGACCTTGAAAGATCATCTAGTCCAATCTCCCTGCCACATCAGGATCACCTAGACCAAGTCACACAGGAACATATCCAAGTGGTTTTAAAATATCTCCAGGGAAGGAGATTCCACAACCCCCCTGGGTAGCTCATTCCAGTGCTCTGTCATTTCCCTTTCCCTCTCCTTCTACCTTTAGATAGGGTGCTATCACTATCAGGAGGATAAACATAAATAACTTATGTATTATTGCTTATGAATAAGTGTGAGTTGTTTTCATGCATGTGACAAACATTTCCTTCCCACATCAAGCTGTCCCTGAAAGAGAACAAACACAACCTCATTAATAATTATATAACAGAACAAATGGGACAGTTATAAAATTGAAAGAAGTGTCAAGGTGTTTATCATCTGGAAGCTAGAAACACATGGCTAAGTATGCTAATTGTTCTGCATATATCACAAGTATTGTATAAATGTGGGAAACAGGTGCACAGATGTTTTGCAGTTGCCTTTAGTATCTTCCAGTTGATCAGTTTTCCACTGGGCAATTACTGCTGGACGTGATACAGATGTTGGCCGAAGCTTTAACTGAAGTAAGATTCTCAGCTGCAGTACTGGGTCCAGTTTTGGGCGCCTCAGTACAAAGAAGACATCGAGGTGCTGGAGCGAGTGCAGAGGAGGGCAATGAAGCTGAGGAAAGGCCTGGAGAATAAAACTGATGAGGAGAGATTGAGAGAGTTGGGGCTGTTTAGTTTGAGGAAGAGGAGGTGGAGGGAAGACCTCATTGCTCTCTACAGCTAACTGAAAGAACATTGCAGAATTGTCAGCGCTGGTCTCTTCTCACAGGTAGTTAGTGACAGAACCAGAAGGAAGGGTTTCAAGCTCCAACAAGGTGGGATTAGATTGGACATCAGGAAAAAAATTCTTCAGAGAAAGAGTGCTCAGGCACTGGAATGGGCTGCCCAGGGTTGTGTTTGAGTCCTGATCCCCGGTTGAGTTTAAAAGACGCTTAGATGTAATGTTGGGGTATCTGGTTTAGAGGTGAACTTGTAGAGTACGGTTGATGAGAGGACTTGATGATCCCAGGGGTCTTTTCCAACCTCTGTAATTCTTTGATTCATGTGGGCTGGCTTGGCCTGATTTCATTTTTGTAGCCTAGGTTTGACTTTTGGTTGGTTATCACTATGAGAAAGTTCAGAAACCTCATTTCCTGAGGAAGGCCACAGACTTTACAGCAAGTGGTGCTGTAACTGAATGTACTGTGTGTAATAATGAAAATCACACAAAAGAAAGCAGGTTGATAGAGAAACAATTCAGATCTTAGGACTTGGGAATTGTACAACATTTGCATTGTTTTCTTTATAAATAGAAGTAGAAATAATAATGTTGGTTTTCATATGCAAACCACATTTATGCTTTCAGCTGGCAGCTACTCTTATATGATGTGTTCTAATTGTCTCTTTAGAGCTTTTCTGATTTATGAGAGTTCAACAATATTCTTAAATCTGATTGGTTGTCAAGAACAGTGTTATTGGTGGCAACACTATTTTTGATTGTGCTAATTTGGACAGTAAGTGTGTAAATAATAATTGTGGAAGGATGTATTGCTGTACTTTATACATGAAAAACAAACAATTAAACCTGGCTCTGATCTAATAGTGTTCCAAGAACACTTTTTTTTTTCCCCTCAGCAAATGATGTATATTCTAAAGAGACTTTTTATGTTTTCTTAGTTCAGTCAGAGAATGTCTTCACTGCAGTGTGTATGTTCAATAACTGGGACATAGTGAACCATCAAACAGGGTTCATATTTTCGAAGGCTTGTCTTTAGAGAGCATCAGATGCTAATTCATTATTCTATTTTAAATGCAAAATAACTGCTGAATCTTGATTGTTTTTAACATTGTAGTTGGAATATAAAATTAAAATTGGGCCCAGTGTGAAGAGATTCATTATTTCATTCTTGAAAGTTAACTATTCTAGTGTTGGAAAGTTTTTATATCTCTAATGTCTCTACTTCCACTAGACAAGCCATATTTTTGCAAAATCACAAGGAAGAATGCCTCTGGAAAACACTTCTGTATATAAGGGAGCAAATTAGAAGCAGTTGAAACCCCTTTTGTATAGCAGTGACATCTCTGTCAGTTCCACCTCGAGTGATACATGGAGTGGTATGCAGGAAGGCAATTAAGATTGAAAAAGAGAAAAGTTGAACATTATCAGAGAAAACGGTGCAAGGTCAGAACGTCAAGGCACATCAAGGAATGCCAGTAGAGAAAAGGACATTTGAATACTGACTGGAAGGGGATTTTGGTGGCATTTGAGAACAACATGCCGAAAAACATGTTGAAGCACTACACTCTTCATAGAATGTTCTTATATCCTCACAGAAATATTTAATAAACTGAATCACCAAACAGCTTGTAGAAATGAAGGCTGGAAGGAAATAAAATTGTGTCTATACTGTTCTAATGGCTTTAACAGTAGCACAAACACAGCTCTAAGTAGTTGCTTGTTAGGGGAATTGTTAGTCAAGTATGAATACACTTTGAATGTGAACATGCAAAATGGAAAGCCAGCATTGGCAAGGATATTTAAGCTGGAAATGCTTTTTATTTTTGCTGAAGGAGAAGCTAGTCAGGTTCTGTTTGTTAGTGGGTTGGTTTGTTGAAGTGTTTTCCTGTTGTATTTGTTTTGTACTCTACAAAATCCAAATGGATACCTGAATTCCCCTTGCAAGAATCTTAATCTTTCTTCTAGTTTTGGCTCCACAGCAGTTTGCAAATGAGACTTTTTCCCATTTGTCTATTCCACCGAAACCCTCAGACAGCACCCCTGTCATAGAATACCCAGTCTGAATCTGTCTTAGTGCCACATTTGACCATTTCATAGGATCATAGGATCTTGTCTTTTTACTTGTAGCTAGGGAGATGAGGCTGTCCCTTCCTTGCTCCAATCTCTTTTCAGGTAGTTAGAGAGTGAAAAGTTCTCCCATCAGCCTTGTTTTCTACAACAGCAGTTCCCTCAGCCACTCCTCATAAGATCTGTCTTCCAGGTTCTTCATGAGCCTTCTTGCCCTTCCTTTGGACATGCTCCAGCAGTGCAATGTCCTTGTATTAAGGTGGCCAAAACTGATTGTGATTCTATCACATTCTTCTTAACATAATTAACTTCTGACAGCTCTTATATTTGTATTTCATGAGCATTGCTGGATTAGGTTATTGATTTTTTGGTTTTGCATTTATATTGAGTTTATCTGGGATGCAGTTGATCCTCCCCATGACATATCAGGTACAAAATAATGGGTTAAAGGAAGGAAGAGGAATGCATTAGTTGATCGCATTTTGTCCTCTGGAGAAACCACTATGTACATCCTACAAAGATACCTGAATACCCTTCACTGACAAGAAGTAGAGAATAATCTTTATGATTTGCCTTTGCTTTTACACATGGCTGTTGGTTCTGCTTTATAAACTATTGTTGTCTTTACTAACTAGCCTCTATCTATATTTTTCTTTCCCTTGTCCATCCAGCGGCTTTGGTGGGTACCTGCCCCCAGTCTAGGGCCAAACCAGCACAGCAGTGTATCATTTAAACTTACAGAGTAAAGGATTACATTTAATTTTGAGTTGTAATTCTATTTTGTGATTGAATATCCAATTTTATTCTGTGGAAAGCAACGTAACAATTTTGATTTCATATAAAAGTAGCATATTGAAATATTCTTTATAACTATACTTTGAATTATGCCACTGGCAATATATTCTCTTCCAGCACTGAATTATTAGCAAATAGTTAGTGGTTAAATATGTCCAGAGACCAGGCAGCTAATTCAGTTCATTAGCTGTCTTTATGTATTTGTGAAACAGCACTGTCAAGTGAAATGTAGCTTAGTTCCTGGGATTTTTTCAGGCAATGCTGTTTGCTTAATGAATATGCATTTTCACTTTCTGTTGAACAGTAGATTTTAACTCCATACATCCGCTTTCCCCCTTGCTGGTTTCTAAATTTGAGAGAATGAAATATAAAGTTTCTCTGTATTTGCTACATGTTTTGTAGCATGACCAGTGTTTGATTTTTAATCCCTTGTAGAAAATGCTGAACTTAATGCCGTCTTTGCTCATTAACTCCACGAGTCAACTCATGTCCTCAAAGTACTTGTCTTGCCACAAAAATCTCTCTTTCGTAATAAGACAGCAGAGGCAAAAAACCTACTAAATGTATTTAAGGACATTTGATGAAGAGAGGTTTTATTCTGATGAACATGAGCCAGCAGTGTACCCAGGTGGCTGAGAAGACCAAAGACATCCAGGCCTGCATCAGAACTAATGTGTCCAGCAGGAACAAGGAGGTGATTCTGACCTTGGTGTGGCTATGCCTCGAGTACTGGGTGGAGTTTTGGGTACTGCAGTATAGGAAGGACAGTGAGGTGCTGGAGAGGGTGTAGAAAAAGGCAACTCAGCTAATTAGGAATCTGGAGAATAGGTCTGATGAGGAGAGGCTGAGGGAGCTGAGGCTGTTCAGCCTGGAGAAGAGGAGGCTGAGGGGAGACCTCACTTCTCTTTACAACTACTTGAAAGGCGGTTGTAGTGAGGAAGGTGTGTGCTTCTTCTCCCTAGTGACTAACAATAGGACAAGAGGAAATTGTTGTGCCAGGGGAGATTCAGATTGCATCTTATGAAAATATTCTTCCCAGAGTGGGGAGGCCTTAGAACAGGCTGCCCAGGAAGGGGATGGAGGAACCATCCCCAGAGGAGTTAAAAAACCAGATTGATAAAGCATTTCAGGGGATTGTTTAGTGATTAGGGATTGTAGGGTAAATGGTTAGACTTGATGATCTTGACGGTCTTCCAATCTTTTCCAAGCATGATGATTCTGTGATTCTAGTCCCTGATTAAATGGAAAAGAGGGAAGAAAACATTGTTGAAATGGTAAGGCTGTCAGCAACGGAGGGAGATGTTTCCTACAAGGAGGAAGTATGCACACTCTGCACAAGAGGACAGCTTTTATAGATGTGAAGTAGTTACATAATATGATGAAATGCAGAGAGGCAGAGCTCTAGGGCACAATCATTTTCTGCTAGTAAAATGCTCATTCATGCAAAAAATTTCCAAACAACAAATTAACCCAACAGGAATAGAACTTGCAGCTGAAAAGGAAAAAAAAATGCCATACTCAGCACTAAGGTTATTCTGACTGATAACTGTGTGTGAGGAATATTTCTCTCCAGCTCCATATTCTACATATATTCAACAAAGTAAGCAATGCAACCTTAAGACAAATGCAGAAAAACACTGGGGAGATTTGTCCCTGTAAAATTTTATTTTTGATTTAGCATTTTTAACCTGATTTCCTTAAAATGTAGTATTTATTGTGGTAGTGCTGACAGGATGTTTATTCATCCATCTATCTGTATCATGAACTTCCTCTCTGTTTCCAAAAAATCTGAGATCCACTTGCTAGTTTTTATCAAATCTGAAGGAGATGTAGAAGACTTATAACTCTGTAAATTTGTGAGCCAAATAGGAGAGACCACCTACCTATCCACTAATGAGAAGGCAGACAGAACTCACAGATTATACTGGTATTTGACACAAGCCAGCATAGACATGACATTCAATAATTTTATTATACAAGATTAAATATCTGTCCATGACCTGTATGCACACTACTGAGGTACACTAGATTGCTGAATATCCAGGATGTTAGGTGTCATTATATGAGAGGAATAATTAAGAAACTTCTGTAGAAGAGTAGTCTTCTTGAAGTATTTAGTGCAGTATGCTAATTTTGAGGTATTTGCCTTAGTGTTTCAAAGGCCAACAAAATCTGTAGTGGGTGTATGAACCAACAGGCAGAAATACAGATGAAGTGTATTCTTGCTCATATATCTAACACAGCATCTGTTCTTCCTTTTAAGTGACTATCTTGAATTTGCTCACACAATTTTACTTGCCATGCTTTTTGATTCCATGCGTACTTTGAGGGATGCTTCATATGAATAATTTATTTATTATAGAATCACAGAATCATTCAGGTTGGAAAAGCCCCTGGGATCATCAAGTCCTCTCATCAACCGTACTCTACAAGTTCACCTCTAAACCAGATACCCCAACATTACATCTAAGCGTCTTTTAAACTCAACCGGGGATCAGGACTCAAACACAACCCCGGGCAGCCCATTCCAGTGCCTGAGCACTCTTTCTCTGAAGAATTTTTTTCCTGATGTCCAATCTAATCCCACCTTGTTGGAGCTTGAAACCCTTCCTTCTGGTTCTGTCACTAACTACCTGTGAGAAGAGACCAGCGCTGACAATTCTGCAATGTTCTTTCAGTTAGCTGTAGAGAGCAATGAGGTCTTCCCTCCACCTCCTCTTCCTCAAACTAAACAGCCCCAACTCTCTCAATCTCTCCTCATCAGTTTTATTCTCCAGGCCTTTCCTCAGCTTCATTGCCCTCCTCTGCACTTGCTCCAGCACCTCGATGTCTTCTTTGTACTGAGGCGCCCAAAACTGGACCCAGTACTCAAGGTGCAGCCTCACCAGTGCTGAGTATGAGGAGGGAACAATCACCTCCCTGCTCGTGCTAGACACACAGGCCAGGATGACATTGTCCTTTTTGTCCACCTGGGCACACTGCTGGCTCATATTAAGCCTCCTGTCAATTAGAACCCTCAGGTCCTTTTCTGTCTTTTGTGTGTTCTCTCACTTGCTATCTCATCTCTGCAATGTCACTTTTATCTCTCCAATGAACCATGTTGTCTTGCAGTAGCTGTTCCTTTATTAATACTTAGTTAATTAAATACCATCAAATTTGGTTTCAATTCTTTGTAGGTAAGGCACAGCTATAGAACATGACCGTTACCTAGAGACATGACAATTAGTTAGAAACTTTAACATGAGAAGATATTGACCAACTAGAGAGAATGAGAAATATTTTATATTTGTAAAAGATAACATCTTTTTGCCAGAAACCAGCATCTAATGGATTAATTTCCATTTCTTGTATCTTGCATTGACATGTTCTGTCTTTATTAAGTCACAACATTGTGGCAAAGATTAAATCAGTCAGGCCTGAAGTGTTTCCTAAATATGGTTTTCATACAGAAGTTTAGGCTTCATTGATAGAAGCATATGGCTCTCCTGCAAGTCCCTAGGAAAAAAGAGTTGTAGTAGACGTGTAATTAGGACAGCCACTATATCCATTGTATGTGCAATAGAAAAAAATGACAATGCATTTTAAAAAAAGAGCAAACCATTGTAGCTGGTGTATAGAGAAGTAAAACACATCCATCTCACTTCTAAATATAAATGATGGTTAGGAACATAACCTGTAAACTTTTATCCATAAATCCAGATTAAAAGCTTCTACCTTATGGCTTATTCATTTAAAGAATTATTCATATTTTAAAAGCTCTAGTAGCTTTTAGTAACATGTACTTTTTCATAAGGATACTTAAAATCACTGAAATACCATATGTGGTGATGCAGCCATTGAAAGGAATTATATTTAAAATTTCTTCTGAAAAAGATTTAGAAAGTTTACAGAAGGCTTGCTGAAGTAACAAGAGAGGGAAAGAAGCACTGCAGAAAGTTGGTGAAAACTGCCCCTTCCGTTTCTATCTAATTTATTGATAATAATAATAGATGGTTTGAAGTCAACAGGACTTAAATTTCTTTGCCTTTTGAAGGGGCAGCAAGTTCCAGTGTAATTTTTTTTAGCTCTAGTTGTCCTCTCATCTAGCTATAGTGCTTATGCTTTGAGATGCTCCTTAACACAGTTTTTACTTTCTAATGCCTTTGCCATTACTCTAATTTGTAGCACCAAACCACACATTTTAAAAGTTGCTTTCTCAAGTAAGGTTGGACTGATTTTCATTAACATTTAAAGCAAACAGAATTTATGGTCCTGGATAACTTCTGTGCCTCCAAGGGAACTAGACCAGATTGGCTGAAAAGGAATGTTGGAATATTCCCCATTCATTTGAGAAGCAGCCAAAAATTTTAATTTCTTAAGCATAACCAAATAATATGAAGGTACAAGTGATTAAATAAATTTTGGGATATAATGAACAAAGAAATAAACTTCCAAAGCACTGAGTCTACTTTCTGATATTTTATACTCACTTTTGTACCTCCATCCATAATCTGATCAGATTTATTCCAGATTTTATCTGGAATAAAAGGAGAGAATTCTCAAATACTGCCCACACAAAAATGAGGGGTTTTTCTACCTCAATCAGATCTCAGGCTCTGTAAACAAAGTGCTGAAAAAATAATTCAAAAATAAAATTCAAGAGAATAGATAATAAACAGAGTAGATGTAGCAATTAGGGCCTTTAGAGGCCTGATTACTGTTGCCATGGTAACAGTAACATTTTTCTGGCACTGAACATGATCTATTATCATTAATTTTAGATGCTGGTACAAGTCCATTATGATAGTATTGGGATATAATCTGCATTCTTGGACAAGGGTTTGCAATTAAGTTTAACTGAGAGCAAAGAGTGATTTGATGGAGATCTGTGAATTGTACTGAAGTCTGACCAGCAGGATGCATCACCAATAGTATTGCCAGATTTAATGTTGTGTGCTTTCTTTTTATCCATAAAACACAGAAATGCTGCCTTGCCGCTGCAGTCTGAAGTGGCAAAAACCAGTAAGACAGGAGGTGCTGGACAAAGAGCCATTGAGTCTTGTCAGACTGAATGCAGTTTGCCTACAAGTAGCTCTGCCTTAAGGTAGACCCAGCCTTAAAACAGCTGAAAGCAAAAGCAGTGTTTTCTGTGCAAATGTAAAGTGCCCCTTATGGTTTTCTTGTTGCAGAGCAGGGCACACTCTGACTGCCTTCGCTGAATTCAGCTTTTCTTGATGAGTTTCTCGTGACAGGCTTTCATTTCAGCACATTAATTTATGTACCAGCTTGGCTTTCACAGTTCTTTTTATCTTGAGGCAGGAGGAACAACATAATAAATATACACAAACAGATGCAACCGAGACTATTAACTCTTGTTTGAGATTATGCACATCACTGAGAACGCTCACATAGCTCCAGAGAACGTCAAATAAGTGACAGAGACAAGGACTCGCTCTGTGAGATACAGAACATGTTCAACATGATATGCAGCTGCATTTAGGAACAGCTGGACTTTTCAGGACCAAACACAGATGTTGCATGGACACGTGCTGGAGTGGCATTTGTGTGGCTAACTGTGGCGTAGGGCTGTCAGTAAACCTGCCTTTAAAAGTGAGGTTTTTTACATTTGTCTGGGATCATGACACAGAAAGGATCAAAATTAATGGGATTCTAAATTCAAGTGAACTGATTTAAAGTTTAATAAGCCTCCAAGGAACGGAGTTTGATGCATTTGAGATGCTTAATTCTTTAAGCTTGGTATTGGCAGTTCTTCAGTGTTTGTTGATGGCTGTTGCTGTCCAGTGATTTGCCAAACACAAATACTTCACAAAGCATTTTTTGGAAGAAGCTCACTGAGCAGTTGTTTCTTCTTAATTTTATTTAGTTTACTGTTATCCACATCTTTATGGGGTTTTTAGTTTGGTGGGTTTTTTTCCCAAAAATTCAGATATGAACACAGGCTCTAATGAGAAGAGCACTTGTTCCACCTACATTTCTGTATCCACTGGTGTTTGTATAGTGAAATCAGTTTTATTAACCTTGATTAATATTTGGCACCACAGTGCTTCATTAATCTTTGTTATCCTTGCAGCCCATAGGAGTGAAGTTTTAATTGCTGTACATCATCTCAATATACCTAATGCAATGTGGAGACAAATGTGTGAGCTTAACTGATTCTATTTTTGCCCTGCAGAGATTTAACATTCACATTCCATGCAGCTAGACAGCCAGTACCCTTTGGACACTTATCTGAGCTGCTTAATTCTCCTATGCTGATGACTTGGTAGAAAACCTTAGGAAAGTATATTTACTTAAGATACTTTCAACTCTTATTACCAGTGAAACCCTAGTCCCATTAGAGTGAGTTTTATTACTGACATGAGCATTTTAACTCACCAGAAGTCATCCTGAAGATGCTAGAACAGGCTTCTATTCTGGACAGGCTTGTATTCTGGACCTGAAGTACACTTTGTGCTAGAAAATTGTAACAAAAAAGCCTTTTATTGGTCAAATCTCCAATTTTGGCTTCTGCTAATGATGCTAATACCCTCTTTACTAATGATAGGAGGAGCTGAGACCAAGCTATAAGGGTCACATATGGGAACACAGCAAATTTAACTTCTGGAGGTAGAAAATCACAAGGAAAATGTTTGATGCTCCTGAATTGAAACCTTGAAGGCCATAAGAAATATGGAGGAAAACACTGACCTTTTCACTGTTGCTAGGAACTTAGTGTGGTGGATCGGATTCGGCTTCTCCAACCTTATTTTCTGATTTACCAGAGAATGAAGATAACCTTCCAGTGTCTCCTGAAATAGTGTCCATTAGTACAAATTGTCCTGTACTCATCACTCAGTGCTGTCATGCCATCCTTTTAGCATTTGCATCTTTGCACCTGCTGGAAAAAATCTACATGTTTGGCTGAGTTGCAATTATTTGCTGCAGCCAGGTAACTTGTCCAGTCAAAGATGGCACCCCCTCTCAGAGGATATATTGGCAGAAGTAGCATTAAGGGGCAGCCAAACAGTCTTTACGAGACCATCAGTGCTTTTGCTGCTGGAAGTATCGCTCGGGTCACGTAATGCTGCAGGGTATTTAATGTGTGTCATTTGTTCTTGGTATCAGAGCCAGTGGAATTGTCGACTGTGAATAATTCATGTGAAGAATTCTGGCAGTTCACACCAAAAATTTTAGCTCTGTGAAGATGGGTATTTCACACAGATACAGAGCAGAAGAATGTGCTTCAAATAAGTTATTTCCTTTTTTCCAGCCAACAAACTCAATATACATACAGTCATACAATTAATCTACCAGGAGAACTTTGCTACACAGCTGTTTTGAAGTCATTTAGTTGCACAAGGGGATCAGTATCTTCTCATTTACTTTCAAGAGGAAGATTTTGTTTTTTCAGGAATTGGGGTGAGGTTTTCAAAGCCTGCAGAAGTAGCATGTCTTCCCAGCTTGGTGTTGGAAGTAAAATTGCTGTACATTTCTGTTGGCATAGACCTTATTTTGAGGTCAAATATGGTAAAAGGTTGGATTTCTCAATGTGATAATAGAAATTTTCCTTTCAGAGTAAATCTTTCTAAAAAAAGGGCCCTATAGAAGGCTGGGGAATAATTGTTCACAAAGGGCAATAGGATGAGGGGTCATGATTTGAAGGTGGAAAAGGGTAGATTTAAGCTGGACATGAGGAAAAAGTTGTTTAATCTGGGTGTGGTGGATCACTGGAACAGGTTACATAGAGAGAAAACACAGACTCATAAAAGGGAGGCAGCTCCATTATCAGAAAAGAAACACAACAAACATCACTTACTATGCTTTGCTTGCTATGCACAAGCACACATCCCACTTAAGGCAAGTCTAAAATCATAATTCCAACTACTTGCTGATTCAGACGAAATTGCAGTCTCTCTGACCTGTGCAACCCTCTGGAACAGTAAGTAAGTACATGATCTGCAGCTGCCCTGTGTTGCCAGGTTTCCGCATTTGGGGCAGGCTAATTGTGTTGCTACTTCTGGAGGGAAGGACAAATTTTTTATTGTTTTCCTTTGTAATTACTGGAGCGATGGATATATGTTGGCCAGGCACAACCTTTCACACTTTATGCTTTCATGTCTTTAATACGCTTTGCTGGCCAAAGCAAGTGATCTTGCCAGGTACATCTCTATACACGCACATTCCGGTATCAGCACCTGTGCGTGGAGCGCATCAGTGTATATTTAGACGTGTATATGTGTATACAAACACATTTGTAAATTCTATTGAAAATGTCATTGCTAATTAGAACACATTTAAATGGAGAAGCCTGATTTTTCTCTAGGGTTTAAATGGTAATTAAATCTAAACTTTCTGATATTTTGTCCTTAATTGTTGTTGGAGAGAACAAACAGTTGCTTATTGATAGGAAAAAGGCACCTGAAGGGTTTGCAATATTTAATAGATACCCACAAATCAGAAGGATTTCCTTTCCCCTCTGCAAACTTTCTATACCCTATGAATTAGATGAAGAGGTGAAGTATAAACGTTTTCTGGTAATCTTTGGCAGAATCATGGTACTTTATCTTCTTTTTACCTTCTGAATCTTGGTGTAGATTAATTAGGTAATAATTCATCAAGTTCCGGTCAATCAGAGAAAGGGAAGTGAGTGATGCAGGTTCACGTATTTGCTTGGGTGAAATGAAGAACTTATTCCATGGATCCGCATAAAAGTCAAGTTTAGTAAAGTTAATAGATGCCACATACAAAGGAGTAGAAAAGAGAAAAGGTAGAAGAGAGTGTCTTAGATCACCACCCTGGACTGCAGCGATGCCTGGTATGGTCTGGCATCTCCTTGCTCCTCAGTGCTCCGCATTCTCAGTGTCTCCAGCCATCTTCCTAGTCAGTCCCTTGCCATAGTCAGCTCCATGAATGGCAAGGGAGCGATGGGGGTGATGGGCAGCGGCTGTCTCCATCTGAGTTGTTAATCAGAGTCTGACACCATTCACAACCCACCAGTTTTGCTTCATTCCTTATTGATCACAATGGATGCCTGCTGTGTTTAGGAAGTCCTGATATTTCTGCTTCCTACTTGAGGTCTAGGGAAAGATCCCAAATAATTATATATACTGATTGGATACTGCTGATAAGATCACTAGGAACAAACAACAACTTACACAATAACATCACCAAAACAACATATCTTACAAGACTTCAAACTAAAATCACCGACAGAGTGAATCAATGAAGTAGACGTGTGACACAATTTTAGAAGGATAATGTAAGTGGACATAAAATACTATTTGCTGCGTGATACAAAGGACAGAATTGTCCACTTGCACCTCATTGCTGCATGAGTAAGTAAAATTGGATTATTTAGTTCTGTCCTTAGACAAGGGTTGGATGAGTGAGTGGTATCCATGTCATGCAGCATTATTTGGCCCTGACTGCTCGGTTAGCTTGGAGAAAAGGAAACTGAGGGATGACTTCATTAATTTTTATAAATATGTGAAGGATGAGCACCAGGAAGATGGAGCCAGGCTCTTCTCAGTGTCATCTAGCGATAGGACGAGGGACAGTGGGTGTAAACTGGAACACAGGGGGTTCCACATCAATCTGAGAAAGAACTTCTTCACAGTGAGGGTGACAGAGCACTGGAAGGGGCCACCTTGACATGTTCCTGTGCAACTTGGTCTAGGTTATCCCGCTCTGGCAGGATCTGGATGATCTTTTAAGGTCCCTTTCAATCCCTAATGTTCTGTGATTCTGTGAAATATTACTCCACCATCATCAGACACTGTGTTTCAGTTACAAGAGGGATCTCGGTTTTACATAATAACCCTGGTTTTTGTTGCTTGTATATTTTCAACACAAAATATTGAACAGGTTCTTTAAAAATAGAGCTCATTTAATCAAAAAAACTTGAAGTATTTTGAAATCCAGATGTTCATTAATGATCCACTTGTGAATATATTAAAAGTACACTCCTTAACCTAATGACCCCCTATTTCATAGCTGCTCTTGTTCATACCGTCTTTAAATTTATAATCTCTATCCATGAGCTTGTTGCAGACTTGTTTTATACTTATAAGGAACTTGGTATGGGTAGGTCTTACTCCCTAATTGAATCTTGTACAGTTTTATGAATTACAGATGACCTTAATAAATGACATAATAGATGAAGTTTATAATCTGAAGATCAGGAGAAGCTTTCTGCCCTGTGAGAAAGTGCTGGGTGTAGTGGAAAGAAGGCTCACGTACATTGCTTCCTAACGCGCTATTCAAAACCCACCATGAGAGGTGGCACAAAAGCATTTATTGCTTGAGGTGAAGTGAATTAGAATGGATTTTTTTAAAAAAAATCGTACATATATATGTACATAATGTCCTACTGTGGTCTTTGCCTGAGGTGTGATACCTTGAAAAATTAGATTACTGAAAATTTAATGACTATGTTAGAAGTTTAAATTTAATTGCATCTCATCACATTCATACAAAATAATTATTTATGTGGTACTGTGGATGGTATTCAAACAGAGTGAGAGAAGGAACAACAAATTTTGGGTGATGTAGTAAGTGACAGAAAATAAGATTTTTCCTAGAGAACAGCTACAGTGCTGGGATCCTCTGATTACATTATTTGCTCAAGGCTTAATGAAGCCAGGAAATTTACTATTGACAATTGCCAACTTTTATAGTCTCTTTTGGCTTTCAGGATAGTGTGTTTTCTGTAAAAGAGAAGCTATCATTTGGATGAAATTGATGAGCTTTAGGCAGAAATTATGGATGGAGATTTGTGTGCTTTTCCTGTGGAGCTAGAGCAATGAGACAAGCCAGAGAGGTCCCTTTTGGCTTAAACAGCTCTAGGAGCTGAGCAGAAAGGATATCCCTAAAAGAATACATCACTGTTGCGCACCTAACTCAGAACTTGTCCGGAATAATTGACAAAAATGATCCATGTGCTTTAGTTATATTTGCTCCAAATTTATATTTGGTTTCCAATAACTTTTGAATAAAGATATGATCATAGAGGATAAAGTTTAATATGCAGCTGGTATTTTATTTTCAACTCAAGCACACTCAGACAAAATGTGTGGGCTATAAGGGCTCCAAAACTCTTTCTTCTGTATGCCAGAACATAGTTAGTTAGTTTGGACAACTAAATAAATCACACAAGCATCTAGTTTCACTGTTGCACTTAAGACCAGGCAAGAAGAATTACTTTATATGAATGCGATGAGAAGCAATTAAATTTAAACTTCTAACATAGTCATTAAATTTGCAATAATCTAATTTTTCAAGGTATCACACCTCAAGCAAAGATCAGAGTAGGACATTATATATTATTTTTTAATTTCTGATGCACTTACATCTTTGCTCCATTTAAAGAAGTCAGTGTATAATGGGTTCTAACACTGTACTTGTCTGGTCAAGAATTGAAAGTAATATTGTGCAACTTCATGCATCTACCTCAGCATTTGTGGTGGGAAGGTGCCACATAAAACTGCTAGCAATCTGCAAGTTACAAATAAAAGTATATGCTATGCATGTTCCAAAAAGCAAATTCTTAGGAATAAATATTTGCTCATTCCCTTGTCCATTGATTTAGGTACCTGAGTCAATAGACAGAGATTATAGGCAATGAGTCCCTCAAATCCATGTGCACACAGGGAACAGCAGCTGGGATGGGGAAGAAGATGATCTTTTGCCTATTATATATGGTTTAAAATTGGAGGGCTTCCAGCAGGGGTGCTTGCAAGGGACCAAAACATCCAAGTCTCTATATTTGTAATCCTAGGTTCTCTCTGTATGGGGATAGAAATGCAGTCTAGGTCCCATAAGCTGCCATTATATTATTCTGGCTTTTGGGAAATGATTTACCAGCAAGTTAATAATTTGAAACCAGCTTTCCAAGGCGAGAGACTAGCCTAGTGTCACAATCTCCATGAAACACCACTTTAAGACACTCAGTCCAGTAGGAAAATAATGCAAAAACTTTGTCCCATTGTAGGTAAGATTGTCTGCCATTAGCCTGTTTGTAGGTTCTTCTGAGATCCTTGTTACCTGCAACTGTTTCTCACTCAGTATTTTCAGTTTCTTACAGCTTCTGAGGTAAGATATGACTTATGTCATTCATATTTCCTTAGTGCTGTGCAAACCATAATGTTTGCACACTGATAACAAATGTTTAAATGCTTCTGCTTTCCAAGGACATTTCTCTATCTGAAGAAATTTGAACAATCTGAAATTTTGAGAGTTTTCATCTTCATCACATTTTTTTGCAGGCACATATATTTATTCCTGCAAACTTTTTTTTTTTTTTTTCCAGTTGTAGTTATGGTAAATCTTCTCTGCTCTCAGCTATTCCTATAGCCAAATATTTAGGTCTGTGCTGAGAGCTTCTCACATTTGTTTTGCACTGAAACTGCTTGCTATTTCTATTTGCTTTCTATAAATCTTTTCTTTCAGAGTGGAGATTTCAAAGTACTTTCAGTGTTTGGTGCTTTTTGTCTTTGGTTCTTTTTTCCCTCACCCAGCTTTTAAAAACAGAACTACTTTTATACTGCGCACTGAAGTTGGAAATTCATGACCATGCTAAGGGAAGAATAAGAAATTGTTTTAAGCTTTCCAAGCCATGTTGCAGTGAGGCATAAGTGTTGTGCTCTCAGCAGGCTTGGTCTTCATTCTAAGCACAAGAGACCTCAGAGTACTTTGAAGACTTGCCATAATTTGTTATTAATCCTTGTATTTCTGCCTCACAGTTTTCATATCCTCTGTAACTTTATTATTTGTGTTTCTCTTTCTGTATGCCAGGGTCAATAAAATTCGCGTGAGAAGCACACTGGTTTACCAGCCAGAAATATCACATTTGCTATAATAATTCCATGAGAGTTGGAAATGCTTATGAGACCTCTGTTTCTGTGCTAAAGTTGAAGACATCTGCTGAGCGTGAAATGCCAGCAACTCTCCCATGGTGATATGCTGGGCTGACACTGACCTACTAGCTGCAGTGTCTCCAGAGATACTGAGTAATGGGGTCTTACTACATGGCAAGGAGCAATTTGCACAGGTAGGATAGGAGTACTGTCATCTGAGGTTAAACTCACACTGCTTACTCCAGTGCAGCAACACATTCAGCTCACAACAGGCAGAATTTGGCTTGACATCTAACTATTTACTCTACTTGACATTCAACTATCAAGAGAGAGTTAAATTCCACACAAGTAAGAGTCAGCACAGCTAGTTAGAGAGAGGTTTGTTCTATTCCATATATTGTACTGGATCATTTTCTCTGCTTGTCATATGTATTTGCAAAAATATTTATTTTATTTTATTCCATTGTGGTTGACCTCTGAAGTCAGGAGTTTGATTAGAAGTCAACTGGAAAGAGCTTTGGCTTTCTGCTTGGATTAGAAGGGAAATGTGGTTGTTACATTCATAACACTTGCTGTCTTGCCCTGTGGAAGGTACCATATATTCAACATAATTACTT
Source organism: Rhinopomastus cyanomelas (assembly GCA_013400115.1). Lineage (NCBI taxonomy): Eukaryota > Metazoa > Chordata > Aves > Bucerotiformes > Rhinopomastidae > Rhinopomastus > Rhinopomastus cyanomelas. The sequence continues at coordinate 170,839 of VXBP01003649.1, read as the reverse complement.
TACAACATCACAGAGAAAGGTCAAATGTTTGTTTTGAGAGAGAAACATAATAATTTAGTGTTTAAAAATGCATCTTTTTTAATTAAAAAAATTGAAAAAATAATGACAGTCTATAAATAGCTATTTGTTATAATAAGCCATATTAAACCCCCCCAAAGTGAGTTATCATTTCATTTTATCACTGAATTACTCTATAATATAAGCTTCCTTAAAATCTGACTTTAGACTTTTGCACTGACTTGAGAGGAGTATATGCTATGTTCCATAACCCCTGTCAAATAAAGGTACAAATCCAATTACGCAATAAGTCCATAACAGTTGTTATAGAAAATTAATGGATGCCTGGCATTTTCATAACAGCAATAGCATATTAAGAAAAGTATTAGCAGTTATAGCATGGCTAGAGTAGTTGTACTGATAAATTAGTCATTCTGGCATTTCATGGCTAATTTTAATCATTTGAAGCCTCAGAGATGTGCTTGGTTTAGAACTTGTGCTATTATTCTTGAACTCAATTTAAAAAATAATATACATATCTGTCCATATTTGTAAAAAATTAATTATAAACAAAATACTTGGTATTTCCTGTTAAAGGTATTGCTCTCTATGCTATTCAGCATCTCTGGCTGGAAGAGATGTGGATTAGATACCAGGGGGTTGTTGATACTAAAATCACCAGTACATAGTTAAGAATTGTCACATCAATTTTTTTTTAACAAGAGTCAGAGAAAAAGGTGTATTTGTTTAGTCTCTTAATTTCAGGGAGATGACAAGGGGCAATGGGTGTAAACTGGATCACTGGAGGTTCCATATAAATATGAGAAGGAACTTCTTTGCATTGAAGGTGATAGAGCACTGGAACAGGCTGCCCAGGGAGGGTTGTGGAGACATTTAAAACCTACCTGGACATGTTCCTGTGTGACTTGATCTGGGTGATCCTGCTGTGGCAGGGGGATTGAACTAGATGGTCTTTCAAGGTCTCTTCCAATCCCTAATGTGCTGTGATACCGTGACATTAGTTTCACCAATATACTCTGATATAAACAAGGCAGGAACATGTTTGAACCTTAGATGAAAATTTGAATTAATTCAAAATCAGAGCATTTGTTAAGATTCTTCTCTAATTTAATTAGTTGGAATAGTTGGCTGCTCCTTTTTCTTTGCTTTTTAGGAAAAAGTGTGTGGCTTCATAAGGTTAGTCTGTTTTCGTAACCTCAGGTGGTCCTTGACTGAAACTTGAGGTTTACTGTTAAAATCTGTAAAAGGAAGTTAGCTAAACGTAGGTGCCGGGACTCTGTAACACATCGTCTGGGCAGATGATGTGGACGAATATAGTCTTCTCTTATTTATATCAGCAAGAAATAATCTGGCAGGAATTAAAATAATTACATACTACTCTAACATTAATTAATTCTTCCATACACTGGCTGGTTTACATCAGAGCAGCAGATAAGGGTTTCCATGGCTGTACCGTGATAGCACTGCTGAATTTAATGGATTATGAGCTTGTGTAGGACTAACAAAGCTGATAAAAATATTACTGGGGGAGCTTTGTTTAGTAAAAGAAATAAATCTCCTTAAATTGATTTAAGATGTTTTAAATTTAGGAAAATGTTTTCTATTAGCTTAGGCACTAGCAAGCAGCTGGAGCTGGAAGCCATTGCACAACAGGTTACAATATGACACAATCACCATTACTGAAACACAGTGGGACATCTCTGGTGACTGAAGTGCAGCAATGAATGGCTATAAGCTCTTCAGAAAGAGTCAGCAAAGAAGGATTGGTGGTGGGGTGGCCCTCTGTTTTAGGGCCGGTTTTCATTGTGCTGAACTCAGACAAGGTCAAGTGCTTACAGCTAAGGGTGAAGGGGAACGACAATCAACCAGGGTGAAGAGATAGCTGAGGCATTCTACAGGCAGCTGGCAGAGGTCTTGCAATCTCTAGCTCTTGTTCTCATGAGGGACATCAATTTACTGACATCTGCTAGACAGTACAGCTGATTAGGAGGTTCCTCAAATGTGTAGAAGATAACTTTCTGACACTGCTGGTAAGTGAGAGCCTACCAGGACAGGTGCTTCCAGGAAAAGGACCTGAGGGTCCTGATGGAGAGCAGCGGAATTTGAGCCAGCAGTGTGCTCAGGTGGCCAAGAAGGCCAATGGCATCCTGGCTTGCGTCAGAAATAGTGTGGTCAGCAGGACAAGAGACATAATTGTACTCCTGTACTTAGGACTAATGAGGCATACTGGGTTCAGTTTTGGGTCCTCAACAAAAGAAGTACATTGACATGCTGGAGTCTGCCCAAAGAAGGACAACAAAGCTAATGAAGGGCCTGGAGGACAGGTCTGATGAAGAACAGCTGAGAGAACTGGAGTGGTGTGGAGAAAAGGAGGGTGAGGGGAGACCTTATTCCTCTCTACAACTACCTGAAAAGAGGTTGTAGAGAGGTGGGGGTTGGTCTCTTCCCCGAAGTAACTAGCAATAGGATGAGAGCAAATTGCCTCAAGTTGTGCCAGGGGAGGTTTAAATTGGACATTAGGAAAAATTTTGTCACTAGAAGGGTCATCAAGTATTGGAACAGGCTTCCCAGGAAGGTGGTGGAGTTGCTGTCCCTGGAGGTGTTAAAAAACCATGTAGCTATAGCACTAGGAAACATGGTGTACTGGGCATGGTGAGGTTGACAGTTGGACTTGATAGTCTTGGACATCTCTTCCAACTCTAATGAGTCAATGAATCTATAATTCACTTGTAATTTCTAATATTCTTATTTAAGAGATTAAATGTGTCTCCCACTAACAAAAGTTACGTGTCATTCAGGTATATGGACTGTGAAGTCAGAGAAAAGCATAGAAAACCAATCAGACCAGACATGGGATAATCAGAATGTATTTTCTTCATAGCCATCCTTGGATGATATTTTACCCAGTACAGAGCATTAGCTAACTCATGTCTAAGTGGAATTTAATTAGTATTTACCTGGAAAACTTTTCCCAGAAGGGCAAATCTCATTCATGTATATTTTGTGCTCAAGCAATTTTTAAGCAGAATTTCCAGAGTGCAATTTCAAGGTTTGTTTTTTTTTAAAGTGCTTTTTCTTATTAATCCTATTTTCAACTTCATGGGGCATTTTAAGCCACCTGACTGTTATTGACTGGTTGATGGGCAAATATTTCATGCATTTCAGTTTTACTTTTGCATTTGATGTCTTACCCACGTCACCTGCTTAAGATCTATATTATGGTGCTATCAGACAGGCGCTCACATTTTGAAAACAGTTTTCTTAGCAGAAAAATTACATAATGAAATACTGTCTGTTTACAGATTGAAGAGAGAACTGACATTTTATCAGTTTTCCTAAGCTGCTATATGTCCTCTATGTATGTGGTCTATATCTGAAAACCAATACATTTCTATGGTCTTTGAGTTAGTATATTTGCAAAGTTTCTTTTAGTTAGTTTCTATCAGGCTTAAGGGATCAACAGTTCAGGAAATTTTGGCCAGCAGAGTTCACAGACTTTTGCTGCATGAACCCTAACTTTCTGCTCCCTATGCATATGTTTATAACTCTTGTAGAGGAGTCATAGGAATTTAGAATCTCAGAAAGGAACTTGTACATAACTAGAAAGCTAGTTAGGAAATAAGAGATGTATAGAGCCAGCAAATAAGTTGACAGAGATGGAAGCTGAAATGCATTCTCAGGCAAGGAAATGAATACAACCACCTGAACTATTTCCCTTCTGCTTTTTTGCTTTTCTGATCTGCATTATTTTAATTTGCAGACCATTGCAGTTCTGTACCAATTTTCTTAGTTAGCCAGAGGCAAAATCACACAGCTGTGCTACGTCCAACTGAGCCTGGCTTAGTCAGCTGAACTGGACATTACAGTGCCAGAAAGAAAGCTAGAAGTGTGGACAATCCATGCTGGAGCTACAACCCATTTCCCAGTCTTATTTACTTTACTGATAGGTGTGTAGTCAGCTGTCTGCCCAAGCTGTAGCTTTCCTGTAAAGTCCTATTTGTCTGTAAGATAATGTGTCAGATACAAAAAATCAACGGAACCTTTCAAATTTGGCCTCAGTAGCGCCCTTGTTTATAGTTGGGGAAAAGTATCCTGGAAAGTTGCTCAGCATTCCTCTTCTCACTTCCTGAAATTAAATTTTCCTTGCCTTCTTGCCTTTACACAATGTGTTGAATTGATTCTAGCCTATAAACCTATAATCTTTAGCTTTCTCTATGTTTTATGGTTATGATCTTTGACTGGCTTTTGCTTTATTTGTCCCATAGGTTTATTAATTTGCTTCTGCTCTTCTTGAGTTGTATTATGCTACTTACTAATCCCACACTCCTGCAGAGTTGCTGCAGCTCTTGCTGCACCCCCTAAGCCATATGCAGTGGGAGAACTGTAAGAGAACAATGCTGTTAACTCATGAGGGTTTTTTTACTCTTCACATAACATACTATTTCTGTTTACAAACACACTCTGCTTCTGATCTCCCCAGACTTGGCTTTTCTCTTTTCCAATGCTTCAGAGGTTTAGTGTCATCTGCCATTTCTTTCATTCTAAGGAGTAGAATCATTCCCTTTGAAGTTACTCCAAATTAAAGCAATTTGCACCTGTCTCCTCATATTTACCAGTATCTTGTTCCTAGCCCTACCCTGCCATCTCTGTTTTTTTCAACACAGTTGAGCTTCTCAGTTTTGTTGTTTTATCGTGAAGCACCTGAAGTTCAATTGAGGAACTGATCTGGACTACTTCACTCCATTTGGTGTGAAGCAGTAGTGTTTCATAGGACTGTCTGTCTTCTGCAACAATATGAAAGAACCAGCAAAATGGTGGGAGCTTAATACTGATGAGAGAGAACAACCAGTGTAGTAGCATAAGCAGGCATCGCCGTCAGGGAAAATACACAGAAAAATCACATGCTGTCATTTTTTTTTAAACAAATAGAGAAACTACTTCAGTCTTGTGTCAACTGCTTTACATAGATAAGTTTGCAAAACTATTAGTTGAAAGTGAAACTTGGAAAGCAAGTCATGAGTTTCAACTCGTCAGGGTTTGTTAACTTCATTTTTTCCTCCCTTCTTTCTTCTCTCTGTTTCATTACTGTTATGATTCCAAACTTTTTTTGCAGTCTTTCATTACTTTAATATTTTGTAATACATATGCTCTGATTTTCAGTAGCTCTGCCTCAGGCCGAGAAGCAAGGACATTTTATTTAAATGATCTCCTGCAAAAGTCCAAGATGTCATCCTCATGTATTGTAATTTTTATGTCCTGCGCATGTCCATAAAGTGCAAAGGTATGGAAAATGCATGTTCCATAAAGTACCCGGCTTCCAAAAAGCTGAGGAGTGTAAGAACTATATAGGCTGCCATGAAGGAAATGCCTTGAAAGTGACATTATTTCAGGTTTCTTGGATCCCATGACATGACAGATAAAATTCTTGGATCACCTCTACAAGAGACAGGAAGGCCTGTAGGACTTACTGGTAGAGTAAAAGCAGTTCAGTCCTTTATCCAGAATGACTCCATCCATCTTAATGATGATAAACTCTCTCCTGTCCTTTTACATGTGGAGACAGCCAGGAGTTATATGGAGTCAGACAATGTTTGATATGACATCAGTGGTAACAGCAGCCACTGGGTTATTAAATTGTTCACAGAACACTGCGCTAAAATCAGTACTTTTTTTATAAGAAAGTAGAATAAAATTACAATAGTCTTAGCAACATAATCGTTAAGCATTGGGTTCCAAACTCTATATTACTTGATATTTTTGAAATTCTTTCATGCAAAGTTCTTGTAATATAGAAATTACTTACCTTTTTCTTCCTTACACAAAAACATACTGAATACCCACTTTTCCTTCTGGGTACCCATGAATTAGTGTCTGTCGAATTCATTACTTGACAAAATGCTTCATTCTTTTTATTGTTCAGCTGGCTTGACATTGTCATTTTTTGTTTTTTTTTTTTCCTCTCAAACATCAGTAGGGACATTTCCAATATAAAACATGAAAAAATACATTTATTTTCTCCTCATATATTATGAACAGCTCCTTCTTTTGTTGTTATCGATTCCTCCTTATTTTAAACTGCTAATTCTATTCCTTAAAATATCTATGAAACACTTCAAATAGCTAATTTGAACAGTTTTGTTTACTGTGTATAACTCAATGGTCACCTCTAGTCTATAAGATAATGTATTACATTAGTAAGGCAAATGACATCTTGGCTTATATTAGAAATAGTGTGGCCAGCAGGAGTAGGGAGGTTATCGTTCCCCTGTATTCGGCACTGGTGTGGCCACATCTTGAGCATTCTGTCCAGTTTTGGACACCTCAATACAGGAGAGATGTGGAGGTGCTGGAGCAGGTGCAGAGGAGGGCAACTAAGCTGGTGAAGGGCCTAGAGAATAAATCTTACAAGGAAAGACTGAAAGAGCTGGGGATCTTTAGTTTAAAGAAGAGGAGGCTGGGTCATCATCCTTGGATGTGTTTTGGATGAGATGTTGAGGGATGTGGTTTAGGGGTGAAATTGTAAGGTAGGGTAGATGATTGTACTCAATGATCCCAGAGGTCTTTTCCAACCAGAGTGATTCTGTGATTCTGTATGGCTACAATTTCTAACAAAGTGACATCTGAAAAAGTAGCAAAACCCCCAATTTCAGGCATAGAAGTATGTGGAACTCGAAATATTTATCTAGGAAGAAATACCAGCTGTTTATATTTTACTTTCATTGATACAAAAGATCTACTAGGTAAAAGCAATGGGATGTAAATTTCAGTTTCTGCATGACAGGTTTGCTTTACATGCATGGACAAAGAAATCTGAGAAGGAAGACAAGGTACTCTGCATGCAAAACCAATTTATTTTATATTGGATTTACAACAGAGTAAATTTGCTAACTTCATTTGGGTTTGTTCCAAATTTTGACTAAAGTGAGATGAGCGCTGAATTCTGACTAGATGGTACTCATAAAGAGGAAACTAAGTAAAAAATGCACTGAATGTCATACTGCATGGAAAGTGAGTATTTGCACCAAGCAAGCCTGAGCAAAGAGCCCATGCAAAGCATTCTGGTTTCTCATAAAGAGGGTTTTCTACTCCATCATCATTGTGGCTCTGTGCTGGGCTCTCTCCAGCAGTTCTGTGTCCTCCTTGACCTGAGGGGCCCAAGTCACACAATAAGAGAAGTTTCTGATAACCATCTTATCCAAAGATTTTAATTTGTGTGAAATAAAGTATATATGAAGGAAACATAAAGAAGGAAAAGATAAGTAAGCTATATTTTCTGTCTCCTGTTTGTGGTATAATGTCTACTGCTTTAATATAAAGCCTTTGGAAATTATTTATTTATTTTTTTATTATAGACACAGTTAGAAAGTCTCAAATTTTTTTATTAATTAAAAAATATAATATAGAGGAGTTTATACAAAAGACAATGTTCTTATTTTTCGAATTGTTGAATAATATGCCAAATTACCAGTAAATTGTGATGTCATGAATATTAATCTATATAAGCATATTATTATCAATTTATTGTTATCCTACTTCCACTACCATTACTACTGCTACATTTCCCTGTAGTCTGTAATTCAAAAACTTTTATTACCTCTTCTCATTACTCTAATATAAGAACTTATGACCGTGAAGAAAACATAATAATCAAGGTCTGAAGCAAGGAACACAAGCCATATACTAATAATTGCTGCATGAAAAAAAAGAGCAGAAGATATAAACTGCTTTTCTTAGGATACTGTTTGGCTTCCATAGATAACAGTTTGAGTATAAAAAAGAAATTGCGGATGAATTAGGTCCTTTTAAAATTTTAAGTAAGTGGCATAGGAAATGTTATACTGTCCATTAGTCTTCACTAGATCTGTCAGTAAAAGGAAATAAAAGAGTCAACAGAGAAGGCACAGAAACTTTGATAAATAACCTGGCTTTAGAAAAAATCACATTTTTTCAAGCTGTTTTGCTTAGCACATTTTCATTTTTAATTTTTTTAAGAGACTTCTCTTATTGATACGTGCTCAAAAATACCCTACCCTTTGTCAATTTTTCATTTATCACAGCAAATTATCTAGATGTTATGTTCAAAACAAAGATTAAAGTAGATCTGATACACAACAAAAGAAGCACAAGCAGCATTTTCCAGAACTGTTGTTTCGTTGTCTGATTTGAGGAGGATCAACCAGATACATAATGCAACTTAACTTCAGTGGAAACCTCCACATATTCTTCATCTTTTGCATTCCTTATTTGCCTAAAATGCATTTACCCTGTAATTCCATGAGTGCAAATTGGTCAAAAAAATCTTAGAGCAATGATCCTGCTCCAGCAGGGGAATTGGACTAGATGATCTTTGGAGATCCCTTCCAATCCCTAATGTTCTGTGATTCTGCGCAATCATTGCTTCAAGCCCTCTAGTCGAGGGATTATGTGCATTGCAGGATTGCACCTATCAAAGGATTCCCCACGCCAATTTGCTTGTGCAGTGTTCGTGGCTGGGGAAAGGCAATACGTACTCAGAAACTGTCCCTTTTACAGAAAAAAAGTGTGAAGAGTTTTCCTTTTAGTTTGATGGGAACTAATTAGGTCTCTAAATTAATCCAGGAGGAAATTTGACCTCAGCAAGAACAGAACTGTAAAGATGATATCTTACAGTTCAGCACCTTGTGTCTTGCAGTGAGAACCTTTTGTACTAATCCTTGGGGGCTGGGAGATAGAGCATCCAGTTACTACAGTAGTCCACACAATGATTTGTCTAGATAGATGGGCAGTTACTCCTTAATTAGAAACATCATCAGCTAATGTGTATGAAAATAGATGCCACCCTTTTGCATTGTTACCTACCTAGAAGCAGTTGCAGCTTTTATGCATCAAAATTGGCCTGCAGCATGCAGCTTTTTCTCTTGCAGATCCTAACAATCTCCAGGGGAGATTTCAAGAGCAGCTGCCTCTTCTAACACTGTAAGCAAGAAAGGAAGATGCTTTTGGCAATGAATGTGAATGATTAGCTCAGGATGTAATTTGTATCCCAGAACTGTTTTGATAGCTCAGCACTTTCTTGGGTATTTATCTTTCCTCAAATGGAATAAGTCTTTTCAACTTCAAATAAGTCCTGTCTATCTTCAAGTTACACTGCTCATTTATTAAAACTTACTAATCAAAAAATACTTAAAACAGAGTTTTTGAACTCTCAAACTTCTACTTAAATAATCTGTAAATACTCACAAAAGCATGACTTGTACAAAAGCACGTGAGAGCCAAAGTCTGTTTTGTAAACGTGATCTGTTGCGATAGTCAGGAGAAAGGTATAACAAAATGTAACTTGGACTATTCAAACTTCAAAAAGTCTAGGTCTCTTGCCTAGTATTTCTCAGAGACGCTTCTGGAAGATCTGCTTTGTGCTTTATTGCATCCCACAGATTGCCCTTTGAGGCCTCCTGAGACAAGTGATTGTCATTACTCTTAGGGCACTTGGGCGATATTTAGGCCTCCTGATTACTTGACCTTGTGATGGAATGTAGGAATGATTGAGTAAAATGGCTTTTTCCTAAAAAGAATATCTCTACTGGCACAATCAGTAATTGCTTACTTTGGGCAAAAATAAACCCTAGGGTGGGAACTCCATCAACCATAGGCTATGGGTTTTTTCATATTTACATGGCCCACTTCACCGCAAGCTGCAGTCTCTCTGATTCTACTGGATCAGCGGTTTCTGTTGACCTTTTATTTGTGCCTGCCAGCACCAGCTTAGAATCATGGAATGCTTTGGGTTGGAAGGGACCCTCTGAGCTTATGTACTCAAATACCCTCTACAATAAGCAGGGACATCTTCAACTAGATCAGGTTGCCCAGAGTCCCATCCAATCTGACCTTGAAAGCTTTTTTTCAAAGAAGTAAAATGTTGATCAGGGTAAGTTTCATTTTTTCACAGTGGAATGTTCCCTGTGCTGGCTGACAACAAAGAAACAGCATTAGCTTTCTCAAATACATAGGTAAAAATAAATTGTTTACCATGTTTTCCTTAATAAACACTGTTTCTTCATCAGTCCCAGAAATATCCATTTGCAAGGAAAATTGTCGTTCTCACTGCATTTGATGCCTGTGTTTTTAGTGTTGTGTTGTTTTTTTCCCCTTAGGGCGTGCTTCAGGAATCAGAGACAGGATGTTCTTTCACTAAATGAATAGACAGCACAGGACTAGAATAATCTTACCTGTTAAAATAATTACGGCTGAAAGCTAATGATTGGCATTTGTAATTTTAACGGGACAATTAATGCAAGCTGCCTTTCAATAAAAAGAGGCAATGAGGGGGAAAAATGTATTACTGTTGCCTATATCCAGGGCAGTGTATGTGTATGTCTGTATATAAGCTTAAAATGGGAATAGCAGTGAATTCTGAAGAGGTCTTTGTTGTTTTGTCATTTGTGCATGGTTTGATAGAGCAAATATTTTACCCTTAAGTCTTGAGAGACTTTAAGCTTCCAACTCAGATAAGAGGCAGGAATGGTATACTTGAGAGCTAGGTTTGAGTATGTTTAAATTCTGCTTCTAATTTGATTACATCAGTACCTAATATTGTAATACGCACAAATATTTGTGTAAATGTGTTCCAAAAAACTGTGAAAATTGAATGTGTCATGCATGTCAAACAGTGCCTCAATTATATTGAGCTAACACTATACATGGCTTTACAATATAATCTAATTCCTACTAAATATAGTAGGAGAACAAACAGCTTAAGTCTGACTATATGCAGCCATGTATTTCTCTAATAATCCTTTCCATGATGAGTACAATGGATAGGCATGCTACTAGAGTAGAGTAATAGCTGCAAAAGTTCTAGCTGTTCTATTTTGCTTCATTTTAGTGGCCTAAATTTTCTCTGCTTAAGCACTATGCTTTCTTGGGGACTACAGTTAAAGAGCTCATATAGAAGAAGGGCTAAAGAATTGCATCTTGTACACACTAAAATATCAAATGGGATAGTTATTTGAATTATTTTCAACTGGTAAACAGGAACATAACTGTAGGAAGTTGATTCAAATTACTCTGTCATATCTTGAAATAAAATACAGCTGTATACCTAAATAAGAACTGATGTCAGTATTTTATTCTGTAACGAGTGGCATATCAATGATTAGCCAACAGAAAACAGTATTATAAGAGAAGTAAGTAACCAGTTCCTTCTGATATCTGTCTGCTTGTTCTTGATTTACTTTGACAACTACCTTAAGTATCTGTTTTAGTAAGTGTCAGGACAGCTGCAGTCCCTGGAGGGGAGGGAAGACTGCAGAGGTCTGTATGAATGCAGCTTGCTATAATCTGCCTGCTTGGATGCTTTGTCTGAAAGGGAGAATGAACTTCTCTGTCACTCCTACCAATTCTTCTGTACAAGGCACCTAATGGAGAAAACTCCATAGCACTTAAGAGTGTGAAGCAACCTGTGGGTTTGATCAGATGTGTGGCTTTCAGTTCCTGCCTTTTCATTGTGGGCAGGGAACAACACCATCTTGAGAAAGTTGGCGATCAGTTAGGATGCAAGTTTAAAACCAAAAAATACAACTTGCTCCACAGAATCTACTCTGTCATCCTCCTGGCTCAGTTGGTAGACCACGGGACTCTGAATCCCACAGTTCGTGGGTTTGAGCCCCATGTAGGACAGCTGTATCTTGAGACAGTCTGGGTAAACCATATACTGTAGCCTAACCCTGCTCCAGCAGAAAGGTGTTGGACTTAGATGGACTTTCGAGGTCCCTTCCAACCTGTAACATCTGTGATTCTGTGAATTGAAACAGTGAAGTTTCATCTCAGCAGGAGCCCAGAAACAATCAAGGCAAAATTAAATTATCCAGTTTCTGAAGGCTGATGACCTTCCTGTGAGGCTTTTGTTCCCCTAAATTATCTGCATTTATCAGATGCTAACTGCTACTTTATTAGAGCTTTTTTATGGGGTTGTTTAACCATGGAACTTTTAGGATGAGAGGGCTGGGCCTGAAGCTGCATTGGGGGAGGTTTAGGTTGGACGTTAGGAAGCCCTTCCTCACAGAAAGGGGGATCAGACATTGGAATGGATTGCCCAGGGAGTCACTGTCCCTGGAGGTGTTTAAGGACAGACTGGATGTAGTGTTTAGTGCCATGTTCTGGCTGATGTGATGGTGTTAGGTCATAGGATGAACTCAATGATCTTAGTGTTTTTTTCCAGCCTCAATAATTCACTGAATCTGGCTGAAATATTGATCTAGATACATCCTCATCTACTGTAGTGTAGTCCTAGGTATGTGACTTCTTTCTCTAAGGAAATTGTGTAAGCTATTTAGGCCAAACTAGACTTTGATCTACTGGTTTTTACTGGCTCATTAGATCTGGTAACCCTGGGCAAAGAATCTGAAATTAGATTCTTTATCTAAATTCAAGCATACAATCTGCTATTTAGTTCAATTGCATTAGTCTTGTACCCTTATTTGAAAGGTTGATGGGTTCTTCAAAGGTTTCCTAACCCTTGGCCTATTTGCTGTTATATGCAAATGAAGGATTTTTAAGACTTTTTTTTAAAAAATGTAGCTTTTCTGTACCTGATTCAATAGCAACTAAAGTAATTGTGAACTTCATAACTTAAACTTATGCATTTCATTTTGTTTTGGAAGAAAATGAAAGCCAGGAGACTCCCTTTTTAAAAAGTGTATCTAACTCTCCAAATATTTTGTTAGTAATTAAACACACCCTCTTTACCAGGTTTCTAAGGAAATAACCCCAGGAACTTTACAGAATTTGCACTGTCTAATTAGGAAAAACTCTCTTCATCTTTTCCCTGATTTCAGACCAAGGTGACCAGTTCAGTTTGTGACAGGATCAAAATCCAGTTAAATTTTGCATCTGATGTCCCCCTTCTTCCTGGGCAATTACTTTTATTTCATTTTGAGCAGTGCAGTCAGAAGTCCAGATAATAGTGAGATTAAGTCAAATTCTTTTCCTCCTTTTAAAGTATGAACAAGAAGAAGAGAGGGAGACTACTGCACCCAGAGACAGCTCCCAAATCCCAGAATTTCTACAATAATCAGGCTCTTCCTGGGAGGAGATTCGATGCACAGTGGTGGTTATTCTCTTCACACACATACATCTACACAAGCACACACAGTTTTCATGGGAAGAAAGGCAACGCACATCCACCAAGGACATTTATACAGTTTATAATCTTCCTATATTTGGCTGGTGAGGCCACATCTTGAGTATTCTGTCCAGTTTTGGTCACCTCAATAAAAGAGAGATGTGGAGGTGCTGGAGCAGGTGCAGAGGAGGGCAACTAAGCTGGTGAAGGGCCTGGAGAATAAATCTTATGAGGAAAGACTTAAAGAGCTGGGGCTCTTTAGTTTGAGGAAGAGGGGACTGAGAGGAGACCTCATCACTCTCTACAGCTACCTGAAAGGATGTGGAGAGACTGGTGCTGGTCTCTTCTCACAAGCGATTAGTGACAGAACAAAAGGGACTGGGTTCAAGTTACAACAGGGTAGGTTTAGACTAGATATTATGAAGAATTTTTGCACAGAAAGAGTTGTCAGGCACTGGAATGGGCTTCCCAGGAAGGTGGTTGTGTTGCCATCCCTGGACGTGTTTAAAGATTGTTTGGATGAGGTGTTGAGGGATGTGATTAGGGGTAAACTTGTAATGTAGGGTAGATGGTTGGACTTAATGATCCCAGAGCTCTTTTCCAACCAGAGTCTGTCTGTGATTCTTATTTCCTGAATCACTATAGCAAGTCGGATGTGCAGCCATGCTTTAAGGCACAAGTGCTATGTAGTTCATGGGTAACACGTGTGCTTTATGATCTGTATTGAACATGTATAAGGTATACAGTAATATATCCCTGACTAGAAGAAATTAATATAATTTTATGCTAACCAAAGATTAAAAGAAGGGCTTTATGCTATCTATGAATAGAACATGTAAATGTTTTATCTTTCTGTGTTGCCAGATATGCAGAATGGGTACTGTAGGGATGTCTGCACAAGATACATGCAAAGCTCAACTGCATTAATAAAATCAGGACAATAAGCCTGGTTGATTTAATTTCACAGAACTAATAATTAACAACATATTAAACTTCTGAAATATGGATTGAATTAACCTTATTTTAAAAAATGACTCTGTAAAGCATGTAAGACATTTGTAAGTGCTGCTTCTTCACAAGAAGACGTTCTCAAAATAACCTTGTCTTACCACTTGGAAGAGAATAATGATAGATGCTTTGTAATGATGCTTGTTTTGATTTTCATAAGAAAGCATTAACTCAGAGTTTATTTGTTTTGTGATGTGCATATGTGCAATGTACTTGAGGCAATTTCTAGCAGAACTGTACAGTGAAATTTACCTCACAGAGATTTACCTGAAAATCAGTGGATTGCTAGTCAGCTTTTTCTTTAACCTGAAAAGCCGAAAAACCAGTGGAAGTCTCTGAAAATATGGAAAGTGCTTCTTTCAACTACTTTCTGTAAAAGTGAAGGGGTAGAATAAAGGGATCCAGCTGTACATCACCATGCCTGAAGTACAGTAACTATTGAATCATTAAGATAGTAATTATCTGAGCGTAACCAAGTCTTTTGAGATTCCACTCTCTGATGCAGGCTCTGATTTTGTCTCTCCCTCTGCAATTGCCAAAGGCAAGAGTTATGTTATAGTGCACAGTTCTTCCAGCATCAGTCAACTCTTAAACGGTTTTAAAAGTTTTTTAAAAATACATCCTTTTTTACCATCCTTTTTACTCATGAATGTGTCATTTCTTTTAGAGCTTCCAGCACATCTTACAGGTGTCAAGGTCTGAGCCCCACAGGCCAGTAATTTAAAGTTAGAGCCTAGGAACTGTAAAATAACATACTGCACTATATGAGAATGATTGAAAACTTTTCGGCTTTCTAGTAAAGAAAATTACCTAGAGAGTTCTGAGTACTGGTAAGTAATGGAATTGAACTGTGGCAGTTAAGACAAATGCTTTGGGTGCTGAATTGCATGCTAGAGTAGCTGCGGCACTGTGCCCATATGGACTGGGTCTCCCGTAGCATGAAAAGGTAAAGAAGTAGAAACGATGTGCCAGCCTTCTGGAAAACACTGGGAAAAGCGAGAGGCCAGTGGTGTGGTATGCAGAGCTGGAGAGCACCTTTCTTTATGTAGGTGGCACACAGCAGAGCTCCACTGGATGGTGAAAGGTGTCTACGTTCATTCAAAATTCTATGTCTGTATTCTCTATTTGTATAGGGGGCAAATTATTCTAAAGGGCTCTCTTGCTGAGGGAGTTAATGCACAGTGTAATATTGAGCACTGCAGAAAACCCATAGACAAGTTTGTTCCTAAGGAACACCTCAAAGCTGCCTTTAGCATACAGTGTAGGTGGATGCCACAGAAATCCACACGTGAGAGGTATTCTTAGGGCACCTTACAGACTCTCTAGCACATAGCGTGCTTTTGAGCACCACAGGAAAACTTAAGCTTAGAATGTCGCTTTTGTCTCTAGGAGGACCGAGCTGAGGCTGGATCCATGTACAAAATGAAAAAGGGCTCAGAGACCCCCCTTTGTACAAAGTATTGAATGAGAGAGGAATTACATCAAAAAGCAATCAAGGATGACATCCTGTATCCCAGTCAGCTTGCACTTCGCACTGCTGTTCCACAGGGTGTAGAATGGAGGCTCATCCAGTCCCTGCTGTTTCTGTCTTTTAGCCTGTGCTCTTTTAATGCAAGTAATCTTTGACACTGTGACTCTCTAACCCAACAGACAAAGCTTGATAGCTTGATTGGTCTGGAGGATTAAAGTGACTCAGATCATAGTATCACAGGATAATTGAGGTTGGAAAATACCTCTTGAAGTCACCTAATCCAACCTCCTGCTCAAGGCAGAATCAGGGATCAAGTCACAACTTCTTACTCAGGGCTTTCTTCATCCAACCTGGTTTTCAAGCACGAAGACCCCAGTAAGTCCCAGAACTGTAATGGGGATGGGGGAAGCAGGGTCCGAAAAGAGGGGAAGATTGAGGAGGAAGGGGAAGAGGAAAAAGCAGAGGAGATAATGAACCTCTTTATCTGGCAGGTATGCAACTAATATAATTAGACAGAAATGCACATTACTAATGCTGGCAACAGTACAAGGTGTCTCTCATGAATACATATCAGGGTAGAGAGGAAAGGGCAAGGTGAATCCTTGCTTTAATAGTTAGTTTAAATTAAGGTATGCTAAATCAATGAGTTCACAATGGGTTTCTTTTGCCATCAGTTACTTTCATGAAATAACATATATTTTAAGTCTAGGCATATGTATTTATGCATCTATATGTAGAAAACAATACATGAGTCTCACTTATTTACATAAAGCAGTGAAACTCAGTGAAATTATGGAGTGTGCACACAATAGAGAAGTTTATGTGAGAGCAGCCATAGAACTTGGTAACAGAGTAGATTGAAAAGCTCTGCCTTAGGCAGTTAACGCTTGATGCTCAGGCTGCAAGGAGATAGCTGCAATGAGGGAGAGAAAAAGCCTTGCAGAAATTATAATGTACAAGGTGAAATGAAGCATTCCAGTAGATAGGTATGTATGGTCAGTAGCAGAGCAGTAAGCCAGGGTACAACTAAATATGTGTATGAAGTGCTACAATTCATCCTGGATGCCTAATTGTTTTATAGGGGATAGAAATAATTTGTTGGCTTATGAACATATAGTGGCTCTTCTGAATTATTAGCTAAATTATTAACTGAATCTCTATTCTTTTTCACTTCTTTTGATTCTAGAATCTTATCTAAACTTAGATGATATTTTACAATGATACTGTTTTCAATAAACATCTTCAATGGGTACTGTATGATCTATAGTTATTTGCTTATAGGTGAATCTACTGCTGACTAAGCCATGTTCTGTAAGATGCTACTAGATGCCTAGAAGAGATTTTGAGTCTTCAGAAGCTGTCTGTAACATTCAGCTTTTTGCAAAATCAGGTCTCATTTGACAAGTTACGGAGCATGCAAAAACCCGTAAAACCTACAAAACCAACTTTGTGCATGTCTCTTACGCTAGGCCTTACATTGATGTAAATAATAATGAGGACATTTTTACCTTGGCAATTATTCAAAAAGCCTTTTAAAGCCTAGCCAGACAGTTAATGTAGCAAAGAAACTATTGTGGTAGGAGCTGTCACCATTTAAAGAGAGAATAATTATATGAAAGGATGTTGATAACTTCAAAAGACAGATTTAGGGCCTTGAACATTAATTTATTTAAACATGACCTGTTCTAGAAGATAGGTATTAATTAAATTCACACCACCTTACACCTAACCTGTGAATCTGGTCCTGTCATGTTTATAATTCATGACTATAATTCATAGTTCATTCAGAACAGCGTTCTGCCCCAGTTTAGAGAAAGACAACAAATACTGTCTTTGTCGTGAGCAGTAGCAAGTAAGTTACTTATGATTATTCTTATTAATTATTTAAATTACAGTGCAGTATAGAAACTCAAACTGATTTCGGGTCTCCCTTTGACTAGCAAATGGAGACAATTCAGAGCTGCTTCACATCAAGGATAGGTCCTGGAGAATAAATCTTGTGAGGAAAGACTGAAAGCTGGGGAACTTTAGTCTGAGGAAGAGGAAGCTGAGAGAAGACCTCATCAACCTCTACAATCACCTGAAAGGATGTTGTGGAGAGGTTGGTCCTGGTCTCTTCTCACAAGCAATTTGTGACAGAACAGGAGGAAATGGACTCACGTTAAAACCCTTGATCTCAGACTTGATCTTAGGAAGAATTTTTTCACAGAAAGGGTGGTCAGGCACTGGAATGGGCTTCCCAGGGAGGTGGTTGAGTTGCCATTCCTGGATGTGTTTAAAGATTGTTTCGATGAGATGTGGAAGGATGTGGTTTAGGGGTGAATTTGTAATGTAGGGTAGATGGTTGGACTCATTGATCCTAGGGGTCTTTTCCAACCAGAGTGATTATGTGATTCTGTGAAAGGATGTTCTGGGAGATAGTGAGGATTTAAGTCGTCAGAGTGCAAGATGTGTCCCCTCAGCACCTAGCAAGACTTGTGAGCCAGCAAAGAGACCACAGGCTTCTCATCTTCATGCATCCTTTTCTATCCTTTCAGAAATGTAAAGAAAATGGCAATGTTATTTTCTGCAAAAGGTAGCACTTAGGTACAGCTGTAGCATACAGTTCCCAGTTAAGTTTGCTTAGCATAGCTATTCAGCAGTTGTAAAGAAAAATTCACACTCCATATCTCTCTAGTACATTATGTATCTATAAAACTGTATCTATATTCCATTATAAACATACATGTGTAACTTCCAGAAAGATATGAAAATGTTTTGGCATTTCCAGTGATTTGCCTGAAATGATAATGCTTCTTTCCATTGTGAGTGCAGTGGTGCAGAAAGATGAGGCCACTATTCACTTCTAGGACAGATAATGATGCTAGTCTATATTTGAATACTTTGTTGATAACTGTTGATTTTGATACTCTGTAATAGTGTCTTCTTTGAAAGCATAATTTTCTCTGATTCCTCTAAAAATAGACTAACTGCAAGCTGAGAATTCAAGTTCAAGAGGAAGACAACAATCATCCTTATGACACAGTGATGCACGTCTTTGCTGGAAAATGAAGGCAGTTTCAACATTTTACAAGCAATCCATGTCTTTTTCCCCTCTACTCTAACCTGGTGAGACGACATGTGGAATATTGTGTCCAATTCTGGAACCCTCAGTTCAAGAAGGACACAGAACTTCTGGAGAGAGTTCAGCACAGAGGCACAAAGATGATGAAGGGAGTGGAACAACACCCTGATGAGGAAAAGCTGAGGGAGCTGGGTCTCTTGAGCTTGCAGAAGAGGAGACTGAGGGGTAACCTCATTAATTTTTATAAACATGTGAAGAGTAGGTGTCAGGAGGATGGAGCCAGGCTCTTCCTAGTGTCATCTAAATACAGGACAAAGGGAAATGGGTGTAAGCTAGAACAGAGTAGGTTCCACATCAATATGAGAAGGAACTTTTTCCCAGTGAGGGTGACAGAGCACTGGAAGGAACAGCTCAGGGGCGTTTTGGAGTCTCCTTCTCTGAAGATGTTTAAAACCCACCTGGATATGTTCCTGTACGACTTGGTCTAGGTGATCCTGCTGTGGCAGGGGGCTTGAACTAGATGATCTTATGAGGTCTCTACCAATCTCTAATGTTCTGTGATTCTGTGATTCCTGTTTGATAATTAGGTCATTTCTTCAGAATCAAAAAATACTGCAGTTTGCATACACCAAAATGTGTATTTTGTTCCAAAAGTATTTAACCTATAGTCTAGTTGTTTGCGGTACTTATTTGATATATAACAATTTGCTGTACTTTCTAAAGGCTTCTGTAATGATGCTTGCTTTCAGAAGGGCCAAGTGAGATTCATCATCTTTTTTATTTAAAAAGTTATTTGAATTAGAAAAGATACCTGACCGACAAAGTCAGACTGATTCTAAAATATCTGCTAGAAACATCCACTTGACATGATGGCATTCCATAATACCTGAAACAAAGGTGAACAAATCAATTGTTAAACTGCTCTTTCATTTCTTTTACCAAAACCTGGTGTTGTGCTGGACAAAGAAGTTATGAAAGAATTTAGTGATATGACACTTCTGTTGAGAACATATATCAGTGTAAAACATTAAATGATTCCAAACACAACTGGCAGTGATGCCTGAGTTGTGCCTCAACGGAATTTGTGACACCAGATTTCAAATGCAAAGGAGAATGAACACTTTTGTGTTTGTATATCATGTGTTTCTCTCTTGCTCTGCATCTATTTTTTTTTAGTTTCTAAATTGTGGGAGGTATAAGAAGCAGGTTTTGGTTTTAATGATGAGCCATTTCACTGATAATCCTTTCTTTTTATATTGCTGCCTCTGGTAAGGAGGTACCAGATGAGAAAAAAATGCTTCAAATGACCTTTCCTGTCCAGTAAAAAGCTCTAAAACAACCTGCCTGTGATTTGTCATCTTGTTTACAAGCCAGCCAAGCTCTGCTTTTCAAAGGGAGAACAGTTCACTCCTTTTATGATTTTATAAATTATGTTTGAAGGCAGGTTTTTTCTGTTACTTGGTGCAGCTGTGCAGGAAATGTTGGAGAATCTGATATACTATTGACGCTATTTTATGAAAGCAGTGTCAGATTTTATTTGTACAGATGATAGCTAAGAGACCCAAGTGACTGTCAGTTATTACTGGGAACATCAAAGAAAATAACAGATGGGAATGAAATGCACTCAAATATGGGACGAAAAATTTATGCCAATTTATCGTATGCTGCGTCAAGACATAAGGCATTTAATGGCATTATGTCTTTACAGTCCAGGTGGAAGTGGGAAGAAAAGTACAACAACAAAAACAACAGTTGTCTTAATAAATCCTTCATACTAGGATACTCAGCATCCTGCAAACATTTATCCTAAAGCACTTGGAGAGAATAGGACAGCTGTTCCAGATCATCCCATATCTTTATGTATAAAATAGACAAAATTAGTACCTGAAACATCAACAAGGCTACTACAAGGATCACAGAATCACAGAACATTAGGGATTGGAAGGGATTTCAAAACATCATCTAGTCCAATGCCACTGCCACAGGAGGATCACCTAGACCAAGTCTCACGGGAACATATCCAGGTGGGTTTTAAACATTTTGAGGGAAGGAGACTACACAACTCCCCTGGGCAGCCTGTTCCAGTGCTCTGTCACCCTCACTGGGAAGAAGTTCCTTCTCATACTGATGTGGAACCTACTCTGTTCCAGCTTACAGTCATTTCCCCTTGTCCTATCATTAGATGACAATGAGCAGAGCCTGGCTCCATCCTGCCCTTCACATATTTATCAACATTAATGCAGTCACCCTTCAGTCTTTGTTCCTCCAAGCTAAAAAGACCCAGCTCCCTCAGCCTTTCCTCATCAGAGGCCTTTCCTCATCTTTGTGGCTCTGCGCTGAACTCTCTCTGGCAGTTCTGTCACCATGATGGAGCTGAGAGGCACAGAACTGGACACAATACTCCAGATGTGGTCTCACCAGTGCAGAATAGAGGGGGAGATCTGATAACACCCCCTGATGCTGTTGGCCCTCTTGGCCACAAGGGCACATTGCTGTCTCATGGTCATCCTGCTGGCCACCAGGACCCCCAGGTCCCTTTCTCCTACACTGCTCTCCAACAGCTCAGTCCACAACCTATATTGGTACCTGGGGTTGCTCTTGCCCAGGTGCAAGACCCTACACTTACCCTTGTTATATTTCATTAAATTTCTCCCTGAGTCCATGTCCTCACCCCAAAGTGCAAGTAATGAAGGTAATGCAATTTGTGCCCCAAAAAGTCCTAAGTCTTTCTTCAATCCCCTCAGGCTACGCAAGACAGCTTTCTCTCCACCTGTCTGGAAGACGGCTTGCAAAGTCATAAGGACCTGGTATTGGGATGGTGATTTAGTAAACGTATTTTGTATCTTGCATGTTCTAAACATGGCAGCACATTTGACACTTCAGGGATCTTTCTCAGCTCCATCCACACTTGCGTCTCAGGATAGATGTGCCCATGTGCTATCCAGCTGCATTTTTCAGGAAGTACAAGTGAAGAATTAAATGCATTTTCAATCCAGAACTGGATGAGAAAGGGCACGCAAATTATTTTCTAGTAAGCAGCTACACCCAGACTCCTGCTTTGCTTCCCGTATGATTTGCTTCTACCTTGTACGTACACAGGAAGGAAACAACAAATACCCTCACATATTAGTCCATTTCCAGCAAATACTCCTGCTGGAATTCCTGGTCCTGCCATCTTTCCAACCACTGTAATACTGATGTGCAGTGAATACTTTCACACTGTTAACCTTCTTATCCGTGTATAAACCCGGAGAGTGCTGCAATACAAATTTACCATTGAAGGTACAAAACATATCTTGTGCAAGCCCATGGCTTTTTGTTTTTGTTGATTTAACAAGAAAATTCTTCACAAGAAACCATACATACATGACAAACACTACCACACCAGGATAGCAGATGGAATCAATTTTTCAAGGTAAATGTCTGGTCTTATTCACCCTTTTTAACAATCTTCTTCAAATGTGGAGTGTCCATCTCTGGAGGTGTTTAAAACCCACCTGAATATGTTACCCTATGACTTGGTATAGATGGTCCTGCTCTGACAGGGGGATTGGACTTAGATGATCTTTCCAGGTCCCCTCCAATCCCTAATGTTCTGTGATTCTGTAATTCTGTGAAATGCTTTTTGAACGCTGAGGAAATGTCTCATGCAGACATTGTGAGGATAAGGGCCTGTTTAGTAAATAAAATGAAGGGAAAAGGAAAGCAACAATGATGTTTCATTTACTGTAATGTTACCTAATCTGGTTATATTTAAAGACAAAACATAGTGAAATAATGAAAAATAATTAATTGTTGTTATTGAAGCAAGAATATGGTTCTGTGGGAAGTAAATGGTATTCACAAAATGTTTAAAATATACTGATTTAATGAAAACAAGGTGTTATATTGTGGGGCTTACCTTCAGCACAGCATTCAAATCACATTAATTAGTCTTTAAAAAAATGTATGCTTTGCAAGTACTTATTTAATTTTCACCTTACTCTTTTTTTTCACTTAAAAACAGAAGTACCTGAAGTTTTTCTTTTAAAAGTGAAGACTTGACAAAGAAGCTGATCTTGTAAAGTAAGGGTTAAGTATTGTGAGACTGAATGTGGTTTATTGTTGTAAGTGCTCTTGGTAATGTTCTAAAGTCAGAGAATCAAAACTTGTACTAAATAATTAACACCCAGATATAAATGGTGGAGCAGGTTGATGTAACATTGATGAATATAAAATTACCCATATATTCTGATGGTTGTAGAAATGTCTATATTTATATGCAAGGATGGGTATTGAGAATTAATGGAAAACTCCTATTACGTGTAGTAGACTCAGGAACATTGTAAAGACTCTCCATTTTGGCTTAATTTATACAATATAGAGATGTACTGATCATCAGCAATATCAAAATGATCTTACCACCTAGCTGTAAAATTAATCTTGCCAGTTTATAGTTCATGACTTGTTTTATGGGATCAAGGAAATGTTTTGTTCTTTTTAACTGCCCACATGAGGCAAAGCCAGCTGTGATGTAAGAGATCACAAATTTATCATAGAATCATTAAGGTTGGAGGAGAGTTCCAAGATCAAGTCCAACAGTCAACCTAACCCTACCATGCCTATTATACTGTGTTTGCTAGGGCCACATCTACATGTTTTTTTAACACCTCCAGGGATGGCAACTCCAGCCCCTCCCTAGACAGCCTGTTCCAATCCTTGACCACTCTGTCAGGGAAGAACTTTTTCTGATGTCTAGTCTCTCCTGGCACTACTTGAGACCACTTCCTCTTTTCCTAATCCTAGTGACTTGGGAGATGAAACTGACATCCACCTCTCTACAACCTCCTGTCAGGCAGCTGTAAAGACTGATAAGGTGTTATCAAAGCTAGAAGTTTTATATATCCTTGGATTAAATCAGAAATCAGAATGTGTGTTGCTCTTCAGTCTCAGCTTTATCCCTTCTTGTAGCAAGCAGGTCCTATGCCTATGGCTTCCAGAGAGCAAATTGTCACTATCTGCTGAGAAGTCTAGAGGTAACTATGCTAACAACTAAATCAGGAACAACATTAGTTATCAGCATTTAGGGCAGAAGTTCAGTCTTGAGACTGATCATCTCTAGAGACACCTGAATATGTACCTGTGCAACTGGGTCTAGGTGATCCTGCTGGGGTGGGGGGGGGACTGGACTAAATGATCTTTCGAGGTCCCTTCTAATCCCTAATATTCTGTGGTTCTGTGTGATCTTCAGGAGGTCTGACACAGGCCCCTTCAAGCAACCACTGAAAGAATTCCAGTTTTTAACTTCCAAGATTTAGATTATCTGATGAAAACAACTCATAAAGTAGAAATCAAGTCCTTTTCATATGGATGAGAGCTAAACAAGGGAAAAAATAAATACAAGACAACAATGAAATGGAATAAATTCTATAAGCAATAGAGCGCATATAAAATCAAACCCTGTTTAATGTCAGAATATGTTTAGGGAGGACCTTGCACTTCTTGACTTTTGCTCTGACATTTTACACTAAGTTGAACAAAACATGTTCAGGCGGGTTTTTTTCTTACCTGACATTGAATTTGTTTTCAGAAACAGATCAAATGCACAGTATTTCTGCAGCTGGTGTACAAACAACCTTTCTGGAACTGTAACATTCTCAGCAATTTATTTTAATTATTAAAACATCTTCAGATTGGATGAAAAATGAGCAGCCTGAAAGAACAAAGTTTGATAGCCTGAGGCCACATTTGCAGGACTTTTCAAATAAGTATCAAAATGACAAATTTGTAAAACAGTGAAAGTACAAAACTATGGTTCAACAAGAAACAACATTTGTCCTGTACTTTGCCAAATATCACCCGTAACACTGGTTGAAAAATTACTTTTTAGATAATGCATTTGAAGAACAAATTCTGTTACTCCTCAGATGGGCTATTTAACATTTCTCTTATCATTCAGAGAGCTACTCAAATCTTACTTGTCAAACATCACAATCACCATCTTGTACGCCTTTCATGTAGTGATATGTAACTTGTAATTACTACATAAATTCAATGTGGGGCTTCCTCAAAATCAGATCACTCTCTTGATTAATTCCCATCTGTGCAGCTTTGTATGTGTCACATGTGAGATCCTCAGAATCACAGAAGAATTAAAAGTTAAGCACTAATAAATTTGATAGCCGTATGCAAAAATTTAATAAGAAATCAGCTGACATTAATGAGAACTAGGAGATATGTAAAGAAAAATAATTTCTGGTTAGAGGGATTTTGATTAAATATGTGGAGGGGAAAGTCAGGGATTCATGTGGAAGGTGTGAGTGATTGCCTTAGAACATGCTTTATTTTCCTTCCCAGAAGAATGGAGAATGGGAAAAACATCTGTCTGGTCATTTATGTAGTAAAATTGTAGGAAACATGATGTGGAGAAGCATTTACAGGAGAATACAAGAGAAAATGAGGAAGGATCAGTGAAAAGAAAGAAACTAACAAATTGAGATGCTTCAGCTGCCGTTTTGCTAAAAAGCTAACAAGACTGTCAGAGAAAAAGCAGATGGTAGTCTTGACTTCTCATGATTTTTTCTTCTTTTTTTTCCCCTTCTTCATCAAAGAAAATAATTTGTGATAGTGAGATTCTTTACATGACCAGTCAATGAAGTCTCACACATGCTTTTTCTTAGTTCATTTCAACAGCAGTGATTTTCCAAGAGACTTTCTTCTGTTGCTCCATAATTAATTTTGAGAATTTTCTATAAACTAGTTTTTTTGAGCTAGACCTACAGCAGAAAAAGCTGTGAAAGGAGCATAGGAAGAACTTTCCCTCAGTGTATTTGGAAGTGGTAGGAAATGCCACAGAAACAGATGAGTGGTTACGAAAAAGCAGAAATTATACAGAAAATTGATTTTTATTGTACAATATCCTGTGGAGTCCCCTGCCAGGTTTGCTTTGTGAGGGATTGGTTGAACATGCAGAGATGTTTAATTTTTTGTTGTTATGGAGAAGAGTATTTGTTTTCCAGAAATGCTTCTGCTGTTTCAAGTCCTGGAGTAGTGGTTCAGAGACACCAACCTGTAAACTGTAGGGCTGTGTCCCTGATCTGTGCTGGGCAAGGAGATGGGAGTGCAGACAAACAGAGCAGTGCTGCTTCCATGGTTCCTTGCTTATAGGCTTAAGTTCTTGTTTTAATGAAGGTCATTTAATGAAGGTCTCTCTTTAGAGAGAGAGAGTGTGTACCTATCTATAACATTGTAGAAATGTAGATGCTGTGCTGGTCTCTTCTCGCAGGTAGTTAGAGACAGAACCAGAAGGAATGGTTTCAAGCTCAAACAGGTTAGGTTTAGATTGGAAAACAGGAAAAATTTCTTCATGGAAAGAGTGGTCAGGCACTGGAATGGGCTGCCCAAGGTGGTGGTTGAGTCTCCATCCTGGATGTGTTTAAAAGTCGCTTACATGTAGTGTTGGGGGATCTGGTTTAGGAGTGAACTTGTAGAGTAGGATTGATGGTTGGACTTTTCTAACCTGAATGATTCTGTGATTGATTTCACACTTACCAAACATGTTTTCAACATGTCCAGGGAAGGACACTCCACAATCCCCCTGAGCAGTCTGTTCCAATGTTTGGTCACCCTCATTGGGAAGAAGTTCCTTCTCATATTTATGTGGAACCTCCTATGTTTCAGCTTACAATTATTGCCCCTCATACTATCACCAGATGACATTGAGAAGAGCCTGGCCCCATCCTCCTGACATCCACCCTTCAAATATTTATCAGCATTAATGACGTCACCCCTCAGGCTCCTCTTCTTCAAGCTTCTTCAAGCTGAGACCCAGCTCCCTCAACCTTTCCTCATAAGGGACAGGCTGAATTTTGAATTTCCTTCATCATCCTTGTTGCTGTACACTGGACACCCTCCAGCAGCTCCATGTCCTTCTTGAACTGAGGGGCACAGAACTGGACAAATATTCCAGATGTTGTCTCACCAGGGCAGTCTGATAACCACCCCTCTTCTGATCCACCCCAGGATGCTGTTGGCCCTCTTGGCCACAAGGGCACATTGCTGTCTCATGGTCATCCTGCTAGCCACCAGGACCCACAGGTCCCTTTCTCCTACATTGCTCTCCAAAAGATCAGTCCACAACCTATACTGGTACCTGGGGTTGTTCTTGCCCAGGTGCAAGACCCTACACTTACCCTTGTTATATTTCATTAAATTTCTCCCTGCCCAGCTTCCAGCCTGTCCAGGTCTCGCTGAATGGCAGCACAACCTGCTGGGGTTTCAGCCACACCACCTAGCTTTGTGTCATCAGCAAACTTGCTGACAGTGCACCCTAATCCCTCATCCAAGTCATCAATGAATACATTGAGTAGGACTGGTCCCACTAGCGACCCTTGGGGGACTCCACTAGATACTGGCCTCCAACTAGACTAAGTCCCATTGACCACTGCTCTCTGGCTTCTATCCTGCAGCCATTTCACGAGCCACCTCACTATCCAATCATCCATTGGCTGCGAGGATGTTATGGAAGACTCTGTCAAATGCCTTACTGAAGCCAATGCCTTCCTTCAACATGGAAGTGAAGAACATTGTCATTAAAGTAAATGAACTTAAATTTTTCTGAAGTAAGTTGAAGTGAAGAACTTCATTGTTTTTCACAAATTATTCTCATTTTTCTTCATATACATTCAAGTAAGACCCTACTGTGCATCACCTGCATGTCCACCATATGGCTACTGAGAAATAATGCCACAAATCTGTGTTAACATCTCTTGGCAGGGCAGAAATTATAAGGATTTTCATTTACATCTGAAGAAAAGTAATCTTCTTCAGGAGCTGTTATTGTTGGGGCTTTTTTGTCAACCTGTTTACTGGGTAAAGTGTTTGGGGATAGGTCATCCGCATGAAAACATGATCACATGAATGGGGCTCAGGTCAGCAAGATGCGTATATTCCAGTCAAAGTAATAGCTGAGCTGGTTTTGTGTACAAGAGCAGGGTGCATTCCCCCAACCTTCAAGACTGACAAAATGTTTTCATGAAACAAATCCTTGTTTGAGGAGGTCCTTTCTTTCTTCTTTCATGTTCTAGACATTTTTAGATATGTCTGTGTCTGGCTGTCAGATATCCAGAACTAAAATGATACATCAAGTAATTAGTGATAGAACAGCAGTTAAATTGAAGTGGCTCACTACATTAATTTTTATTTCAATTACACGGAAATATCGTCTAGCCTGGGAAATATGTGACATCGCTCAGGGCCACAGAATAACCCACTTAATGTGCAAGTTGGCAAGTTACAAGTCACAACAAATTAAACATCCCTCTACTATGCAATCTTTGTGTATATTTCATTCGTTGTCTCTGGTTAAGGCAGAATTAGGCAAGACATGAAGAGGAGACTGAGGGGTGACCTCATTAATGTTTACAAATATGTGAACGTTGAGTGTCAGAAGGATGGAGCCAGGCTCTTCTCAGTGTCATCTAGTGATAGGACAAGGGGCGATGGGTGTAAGCTGGAACATAGGAGGTTCCATATAAATATGAGAAGGAACCTCTTCCCATTGTGGGTGGCAGAGCACAGGAAGGGGCTGCCCAGGAAGGTTGTGGAGTCTCCTTTTCTGAACATGTTTAAAATCGGCCTCAACATGTTACTGTGCAACTTGGTCTAGGTGATTCTTCTGTGTCAGGGAGATTAGACCTGGCAGCCTCACCTCCATCCCAGGAAAGGTCATGGAACAATTTGTACTAGAGGCTGTTTCCGGGCACATCAAGGACAGGAGGGTCATTAGGGACAGTCAGCATGGCTTCACAAAGGGAAAGTCATGCTTGACCAACCTGATAGCCTTTTATGAGGGTGTAACCAGGTGGATGGATGAGGGCAGAGCCGTGGATGTCATCTATCTTGACTTAAGAAAGGCATTTGACACGGTCTCTCACAGCATCCTTGCAGACAAACTGAGGCAGTGTGGCCTAGATTTTCGGGTAGTGAGGTGGATTGTAAACTGGCTACAGGGTAGAAGTCAGAGAGTGGTGGTCAATGGGACAGAGTCTAGTTGGAGGCCTGTATCTAGTGGAGTGCCCCAGGGATCGGTGCTGGGACCGGTCCTGTTCAATCTATTCATTGATGACTTGGATGAGGGATTGGCATGCACTGTCAGCAAGTTTGCTGATGACACAAAGCTGGGTGGTGTCGCCGACACCCCTGCAGACTGTGCTGCCATTCAGCGAGATCTGGACAGGCTGGAGAGCTGGGCTGAGAAAAATCTAATGAGCTATAACAAGAGTAAGTGCAGAGTCTTGCATCTGGGCAAGAACAACCCTAGGTACCAGTATAGGCTGGGGACTGACCTGTTGGAGAGTAGTGTAGGGGAAAGGGACTTGGGGGTCCTGGTGGACAACAAGATGACTATGAGCCAGCAATGTGCTCTTGTGGCCAAGAGGGCCAACAGCATCCTGGGGTGGATCAGAAGAGGGGTGGTTAGCAGATCAAGAGAAGTTCTTCTCCCCCTCTACTCTGCCCTGGTGAGACCACACCTGGAGTATTGTGTCCAGTTGTAGGCTCCTCAGTTCAAGAGGGATGTGGAGCTTCTGGAGAGAGTTCAGCGTAGGGCAATGAGGATGATGAAGGAGGTGGAGCACCTCCCTTCTGAGGAGAGGCTGAGGGAGCTGGGTCTCTTGAGCTTGGAGAAGAGGAGACTGAGGGGTGACCTCATTAATGTCTACAAATATTTGAGGGGTGGGTGTCGGGAGGATGGCACTGGGCTGTTCTTGGTGTCGTGTAGTGCTAGGACGAGGGGCAATGGTTGTAAACTAGAACAGAGAAGGTTCCATGTCAATCTGAGAAGGAACTTCTTCACAGTGAGGGTGACGGAGCACTGGAACAGGCTGCCCAGGGTGGTTGTGGAGTCTCTTTCTCTGGAGATATTCAAGACCCATCTGGATGTGTTCCTGTGTGACTTGGTTTAGGTGATCCTGCTGTTGCGGGTGGATTGGACTAGATGATCTTTTGAGGTCCCTTCCAATCAGTGGATTGATTGGATTCTATGATTCTATGATTCTATGATTCTATGATTCTATGATTCCCTAACATTCTCTGATTCTGTGATTCTGTGATATGATTATATAGTTCCATCTAGGAAAAAAATATGAGTTATTTTCCAACTTTTTGGTGAGATCATCTGACAGCACAGTCTATTTCCATTGCTTATTTTGTCCCACTCAGTGTGCCCAAAAGTCAGTTTAAGAGATTTTTCTTCTTTTCAGAAGACTTTCCTAAGGGTAATACTTTGCCTTTCCTGTGTAAAATCCATAAAAGGCCTGCCCAGAACAATACAATCAATAAAACAGGCACTGAACTGAGGATAAATAACAATTTTTTTTTCAGTCTAGGAAGAATAAGAAAGAAAACAGCCCTGCATTTCTATGGCGTGCACATTTGTGCCTGTGGCTGTCTGAAGTATTTGATGCTAACAGAAACTGATTGGTTTTTCCCTTGAAACACAGGCTTTGCTCCATTTGGTTTGGAGTTTCGTATCTTCTCATAACCCATCCCCAGGATCTAGTAGAGGAATTGAACTCCTGCCTGTTGGCTTTATTGCAGAGGAAGGATGCTTGGATTACTAGGATCCATCACTACATTAGCTGTGTCAGGTTTTTTTACAATGAAGTTTTCTTTATGATGTATAAAAGTTTGCAACAGCATTTCAGAGCCACAAACAAATTGAAAATGAGCTTGAGAGTGAAATATTTTGTGAATGTATCAAGAAAACTAGATATAATAATAGGAAGAATGTAGAAGGAAAGGTATTTTCTGCAGACTTCAATTTTCCAAAAGTGTCTTGCTGTGAAGTAAAATTATTGATCCAAAAATCTGCTCATTCTTTCAGACATTTAAAACCTGATTGGATATGTTCCTGTGCAACTTGGTTTAGGTGATCCTGCTTCTGGCAGCCCCCTATTAAAAAGGGTGGCTTTAGCAAAGAGCAGAACAAAAAGATACCAAAAATAGACCAAACTTCAAGCACAGATTGAGAAACTGTCTTCTGGACCTGTCATAACATCTGTGGAAGGTGCCCAAGGGGATTTGCTTTTTCCTACACTTAGGGAAAATTTGTCTAGCTTGTCATACATATAAAGACACATTAGAAGAGGCTGAATTTAAAATGACAGTTTATTTTTTTAGCATTTTGAAGTCAAGTATTAAACATTATATCCAGAATCTGGACGTTACACATGAGCCTGATTTCCTGCCCAGGTAGTAAGACAGAATTTCTCAGATCTCCAGAACCTAACACAGTGGATAAGCAAGGTATGTCATGAGATATCTGGAGAGCCCACAAGGTTTCTGTAGAGAGAAATGTTGCCTGGATGACCCAGGATGATGTTGTTAGGTCTCTTGGTGGGCTTCAAAGAAAAGAGTGTGTGGCACAGTTAATGTACTTGTTTTCTCAAAAAGTCTTTGAACGTATTTTTTGTTAAGGGTTACTAAAGTAAAAAAAGAAGTCATGAGACTGGAAGAAAAGTTGTTTTATTGACTGAAGTGTATTAGCAGATAGGAAGCACAGGTAGATCTTAAAGATCTTGATGACTCTAAGGGAATCATAATATTTTGGATTGGTGTTTGTTTTATGGAGTAAAAAACAGGAAAGTAATGCCTCGAGAATGTTAGAGTCCAGGGGTCAGCACCTTTTCATTACATCACAAGTTGTATTATCACCCTCAAAAGATGAATTCAGGATTTTTCCGTAACTTAGCCTGAAAGTTTAATGAAACAATACAAACAAGCATCTATCTTATATTTCTCCCTACTTACAATATTATACCAAATTAAAATCAAGGACAGAGACAAAGTAAGCATGTATATGTAAGTATGGCGTTACCAGAGATAGTATTTCCATTTGGATTCCTAGATACAAACAGCAGCATAAACAGAGATGAGTAATTGGAGAAAACAGAAATAACTGCTGTGACCAAGAGAAATAAGCGAATGTCCAGGTATGGAGAGATTGTCACTTGTTCAGAACCACAGCTGCCAACTCTGTTTCTGTTTGTTCTGCAGGCAAATTTTCCATTATTTTGCATTTCATTTTTTAATGAAGAATATTTTAATTAGGAATTTTATTAGGGATATGCATTTGGCCAAGTTTTTTAGATTGTTAAAACAGCTAATCCCTTACCACATCAAAAAAAGAAAGAATAAATATTTAAATTCGTGGCTGTTGCAGGGATTTCTAGAAACCATAACTTCTAAATGTCAGGAGACAAGTTCTTGGTAATGATCTGGAAAGTTATTTTGAAATACAGAATAGCAAATCTTTTCCTAAGGGACCTGAGGAGCAGCAGCAGTTACCGTTTCTCAATGTAAGAGAAGAACAGGGATCAGTCCTGGGACCAGTCTTGTTCAACATCTTTGTCGGTGACATGGACAGAGGCACTGAGTGCACCCTCAGCAAGTTTGCTGACAACACCAAGCTGTGTGGTGCAGCAGACATGCTGGAGGGCAGGGGTGCCATCCAGAGGGACCTGGGCAAGCTGTAGAGGTGGGCACAAGCCAACCTGATGGGGTTTAACAAGACCAAGGTCCTGCATCTGGATAGAGGCAATCCTAAGCACGAATACAGGCTGGGCAGTGACTGGCTGCAGAGTAGCCCTGGGGAGAGGGACTTGGGGGTGCTTGTGGACGAGAGGCTTAACATGAGCCAGCAGTGTGCACTTGCAGCCCAGAAGGCAAACTGGATCCTGGGCTGCATCAGGAAAAGTGTGGCCAGCAGGTGGAGAGAGGTGATTCTCCCTCTCTACTCCACTCTCGTGAGGCTTCACCTGGAGCACTGAGTCCAGTTCTGGAGCTCTTCTTACAAGAAGGATGTGGAGATGCTGGAGCATGTGCAGAGGAGGGCCACGAGGATGATCAGAGAGCTGGAGCAGCTCTCCTGTGAGGCCAGACTGAGAGAGTTTGGGCTGTTGAGTCTGGAGAAGAGGAGGCTCCCAGGTGACCTTTTTGTGGCCTTCCAGTACCTGAAGGCGGCCTACAAAAAGACTGGGGAGGGGCTTTTTAGGATGTCAGGTAGCGACAGGACTAGGGGGAATGGAGCAAAGCTGGAGATGGTTAGATTTATAGTGGATGTGAGGAGGAAGTTCTTCACCATGAGAGTGGTGAGAGCCTGGAATGGGTTGCCCAGGAAGGTGGTTGGGGCCCCATCCTTGGAACTGTTTAAGGCTGGGCTGGATAAGGCTCTGGATAGCCTGATCTAGGGTGGGGCGTCCCTGCCCATGGCAGGGGACTTGGAACTGGATGATCCTGTGGTCCGTTTTAACGTGGACTGACTGTATCTCTTGGTCTAGGTGATTGGACTAGATGACTTTTGAGGTCCCTTCCAATCCCTAATGATTCTATGATTCTATTCTACACCTGTGTGAGAAAGGTCAGACACATGTTGCGCCACAGACATAGGATGCAGACATGTTTGCAAATATTTGGAGGTTATATCATCCCAGAGAGGATTGCAGGGTATTTGGGTTGTGATTGGTAGGGTTTTGGTAGTGGAGACAGGGGATAATATCATGGCCCATGTAAAGCCTTCAAGAAATTTTCCCCCATCCCTTCCCTGGAGAAGTTTAAAACCCGCCTGGATATGTTCCTGTTCAAGTTGGTCTAGGTGATCCTGCTGTGGCAGAGGGATTGGACTAGATGGTCTTTTGAGGTCCCTTCCAATCCCTAATGTTCTATGAATTCTGTGATTTCAAATTGCTGCTCCACCTCGTCAAGGGTCAGGCAGTCACCACCTCTGTGATAACACATTTAAGATGACAAACCTGGTGGAGTTAGTGGAGGCCCCATCCCTGGAGATATCCAAGGTCAGGCTGGAAAGGGCTCTGGGCAATCTGTTCTAGTTAAAGATGTCCTTGCTTGTTGTGGGGGGTTGGACTAGATAACACTTGGAGATCCTTTCCAGACCAGTACATTCTGTGATTCTATGATTTTTTTTATGAATCTGTTTGTGATTGGCCCCGAAAATGTGTTTCAAAAGATGTGGGTATTTATTAGCATCTCATAAACTGTAGTTCAATGATTGTCAGTTAATAAACCTCCTCCATCCTTATTTGGTTAAACTGCGAACTGAGAAGATTTTTCCCTCTGACAAAATTTTGCTGAAGAACATAAGCAGTCAATTGAACTGATTCAGAGCAGTAATGGTTTGGGTAGTGGACTTAGGCACCTGCTGGCTTTTGAGTCAGTAACTTAGGAAAGAAAATGTGCAGAGCTGTGTTAATGGTGCTTCTGGTGTGTTAGCAGAACCGCACAGGTTACAAGTGCAAAGCATGAGGGAGTAAGGCATCAACCCTGACTTCCTGCTGGTTCCAACCATGGGACAAGTTGGCTAAAGTAATTGTGAAAATCATAAACTCAGTCCTTAGGACAAGGACCAGATAGGACTGGTGTGGTGTGACAGGAGGAATTTGTATTGTCAATAAACTAGAGTGAAGAATAGTACCAGAAAACTTGCCATTTGTGCTCAGTGTCGCAATTTATGAGGCAAAGCACTCTGTGTTTTGGGACCACAATACATAAACCCAGAAGGAAAATCTTCAGATCCAGTTCCAAGTATTAGTAAAATTTATAGGCAAAAAGCATCAAGTGAAGTGTGATGCATAAAATTAGAATTTGAATCAGAACAGAAAAAGTTTGATAACATCACTACGGCAGTTGTTTATTTGGAAGGAGAGCTTATCATGTTAAATAATCACAGAACATTAGGGATTGGAGTGACCTGGAAAGATCATCCAAGGCCAATCCCCCTACCACAGCAGGACCATCTAGAGCAGTTGCACAGGAACATATCCAGGTGGGTTTTAAACATCTCCAGAGAAGGAGACTCTACAACCCCCCTGGGCAGCTTGTTCCAGTGCTCCATCACCCTCACTGTGAAGAAGTCCCTTCTGATATTTATATGGAACCTCCTATGCTGCAGCTTACAACCATTGCCCCTTGTCCTATCACTAGATGACTAGAGGCTCCACAACCCTCCTGGGAACAGGAACAACTCAGTATGGAAATGTAGATATTTACGTCTCAGTAAAGACAGAGCAGGGTAGAAGACACTGGGCCAAATGCTGGGGAAGGTAAGTCACCTTCCTTGTCGAAAGTTATGAAACAAGGCAGATGTCAGCCATGGGATAGGTCTAGAAAGTGAGATGTGTTACATTTTCAATTGTGATGGTTAAGAGCCACTCTTACCACCACACAATTATATTATTTGGCCCACAGTGCCCTTAAGGCCATTACTGTGCATTGTCTGCTGCTCAGGTTGATATAATTAATTTAAGAAATAATGAGTTATCTGGGAAGAGAACATGGCATGGTACACAAATAGTGTTAAAAATCATTTAGTTAAACTGTGTGAAAAGGAAAATTTTACCCACTGACCTTCATCCACTCCAGTTTTGTGGGCTGTCTTGAGATTTGTAGCAGAGGTGTTTTCTTAAAAAAAAAACCTCTGTCTGTGCACTGTGCCAGTCAGTATTGTGATGAATCTGAAAAGAAGATTAAAAACTTCTTAAAAAGGAAGGAACACAGCACTATCTCATTGTGCAGATCTATCATTAGCTTACTAGTTTACTTTCTGAAGAGAGAATTAGTTTATCCCTGTGTCTACAGCCCGGATCCAATGCCTGTCACATACGTGTCTGTGTGCACTCACAGCCACACAACTGTTCCCATTGGAAACAATCAGCAACATTTCCAAGACAACCGATGCAGAGAACATGCCTGCATGGGTTTTCTTTCAGGTTATGAGACATCCATTTCTTTGGCCAAGAGGTGTCACGGCGCAAGCAAATATTCTCAATCCTTTGTAGCAGGTACTATTCAACCATCAATACAAAATCTCTCGTAGCATTTAAAATGGATGTAACTCCATGCATTGCTGGGCCTATTTGGGAATGCTGTCATTTTGCATTCCAGGGGAAATTTAGGCTTGAGGTGAGGAGAAAGTTCTTCACCGAGAGAGTCATTGGCCACTGGAATGGCCTGCCCAGGGAGGTGGTGGAGTCGCCAACTCTGGAGCTGTTCAAGGCACGATTGGACGTGGCACTTGGTGCCATGGTCTAGCCTTGAGCTGTGTGGTGACAGGTTGGACTTGATGATCTATGAGGTCTCTTCCAACCTTGATAATACTGTGATACTGTGATACTGTGATTTTCATGATATCCATGAAGGTATTGCAGTGTTCTTCCAAATTTTGCAGGTGAGTTGATTCTTATAGGAAATTGGAGTAGTGAGACTGAGATTCAGTATGTTTAGAGTTGAGCAGTGCTAATCTCAGGTTATTCTTGTGTTCAGCCTTTGATAAAAAGTAGTTTGGCTTTTAATATTGATATAGAATGATAGGACAAGGAGCAATGTGTGAAAGCTGGAACGCAAGAGGTTCCACATTAATATGAGAAGGAACTTCTTCACAGTGAGAAGAAGTTCACAGAGCACTGGAATGGGCTGCCCAGGGAGGTTGTGGAGTCTCCTTCTCTGGAGACATTTAAAACCCACCTGGACATGTTCCTGTGTGACTGGATATAGGTGGTCCTGCTGTGGCAGGGGGATTGGACTGGATGGTCTTTCAAGGTCCTTTTCAATATGTAATGTTCTATGATTCTCTGATTCTGTGATGGTATCCATCATTTTCCCCATGACAATAATGAGGGATAGAAAGGTAGAAATGAGTTTTGTCCTCAGGACTCAGTTTTCTTCCCAGGTTTCATGACTAGCTGATCTGAACTTGAAACACTTCATAAATAAAACTTTTAAAGTCCTGGTTCTGTGCAAGCAAGCCCATTTTAGTGTCAATGAGATGAAAATGCACTCCTGACTTATGCATTTCATTTATGTTCTAAAGTCCTATCTTTCAGGGGGACTGTCAGTCATGCATTTGCAGCATGTGGTGAAAAAAGTACTGTTATTTTAAAGCATTTTTCATAGGAAATACCAGCTATGAAGCATCATGGAAAAGAAAAGAGAATTGTAGTTAAATAATCAAATAAAATACAGAAAAATCCTTCTCAGTACATCAAGGTCAGTTGAAACAACCGCTGTGAATTTAGGTTTAAAAGTAGACTTTCAGTTCAAGCCCTTTTCCTGCCAGTTCCTTCAAATAATTTTCTTGTAGAAAAGCCAAGGTTTATCCTCAGGGCTTTTTTGTTTACTTGTCTTTTAACTGCCTAACATTAAAGCTTGTCTTATCACGCTTTTTGTAAGTGCTACTGCTGGTCTACCAAACTGTGGGCTTGCCTGGACAGGGCAAGTACATGACTCAGCAGTTTATTGAGGGATTCAAACGTGACAGATGTAGGTTCATGGTCACTATACAGCTCCAAGGTCACAGAATCACAGTCTATTAGGGATTGGAAGGGACCTTCAAAAGATCATCCACTCCATTCCCCCTGCCAGAGCAGGATACACAACAGCACATTGCTCAGTCTGTTCATTGTTTGAATGCTTGACACCCAAATGTGATTTCAAACCCAGAATACGTACCCTAGTACTTTATTTATTCTAAATCTATGGTTCATCCTATGTCCCCTACCCCACTGTTTTATCTTTACAGAAGTGAAAGGGACATTGTCAAATGGCTGCTGGAGGTCTGAATGCTTACATTGAATAATCAGGAATACATAGAATCATAGAATCATAGAATCACTATGGATTGGAAGGGACCTCAAAAGATCATCTAGTCCAATCCGCCTGCAACATCAGGATCACCATTTTTATTCTCAAAAGCAGACTGAAAAGGTGCAAGTTATTTTGGTTTATTTAATTTCCATTTATGCTCATTTAGCTTTAGGGTGTGACATATTATCCAAATACAGTTAAAGCATTGTTTAAAAAAACCAAAAACCAAACAAACATAAATTATGCATTTGGCCAGCTTTTGGTATTTAAAAAAGACAGTTGACTAAAGTGTCCTCTTGATCATCATAAATATTTTAACTCATCTTTGAAATCTCATAAAGCCTTCTCATTCAAAGTCTGTGATGGTTCAAACAGACAAAGAAACACTGGTTCAGGTGTTCATGTGAAGGCTGGCCAGTTTACTTCAGGACATAATTTGGTCAGTAGAAAATAGAACAAACTATTTTCCTGTATTGCTTTTCTAAATGATTGAAATTAGGAAAGGAAAACACTTTTATTAATTGAACATCAAGGAATGATTCCTAATTCTAAGTCTGATTGACCAAAAAAGGGAAATTGAGTGATTCCCTTGATTAGAATGAAGGAGACTTACACCATAGGTCAACATAAAAGTCAAGTTTCCTGAAGTTGATAGATGCCATTCTCAAAGACTAAAGAAGATGAAAAGGAAAGGATAAAAAATAGATAAGATTAGATCACTACTCTGGACTGCAGTAGTGTCTGGCATGGTCAAGCGTCTCCCTTGCTCCTTGGCTCTGCAGATCCTTGGTGGTAAGTCCTACTATCTTCTTAGTCAGGTTCTCAATGTAGCCAGCAACATGGACAGAAGGAAGGAGGGGGTGGTGATCAGGATGATCAGAGATAGCCATTTTCCCAGCATGGCACTCATCTCCTCTGGCTACTGTGTCAGTCAAGAGGTGGTTCTGGTGTCAGCTCCCGGGGTGAAATGCATCAATGTTCACACCACAGTGCTGGCTGGTGCAGCAAAAAGATGCAAAGGATGTACCATACCATAAAATACTCTTTAGCAAACAAGGCAGCATTATCTAGACTGCATATCTAAGAGGAAATCCAACCAATTGCTAAAAGACCAGGATGTCAGGCCCTTTGCAAATTCTTAGGGATATTTAGTTATTAATCATAGAATCATAGACTCATTACAGATTGGAAGGAACCTTGAAAGATCATCTAGTCCAATCCACCCGCAACAGCAGGATCACCTAAACCAAGTCACACAGGAACACATCCAGGTGGGTCTTGAACATCTCCAGTGAAGGAGACTCCACAACCACCCTGGGCAGCCTGTTCCAGTGCTCTGTCAACCCCACTGTGAAGAAGTTCCTTCTCAGATTGACATGGAACCTTCTCTGTTCTAGTTTACAACCATTGCCCCTCGTCCTAGC
Organism: Rhinopomastus cyanomelas; assembly: GCA_013400115.1. Classification (NCBI taxonomy): domain Eukaryota; kingdom Metazoa; phylum Chordata; class Aves; order Bucerotiformes; family Rhinopomastidae; genus Rhinopomastus; species Rhinopomastus cyanomelas. The sequence continues at coordinate 132,119 of VXBP01003649.1, read as the reverse complement.
ACTACATGGCACTGAGAATAGCCCAGCTCCATCCTCCCGACACCCACCCCTCAAATATTTATCAACATTAATGAGGTCACCCCTCAGTCTCCTCTTCTCCAAGCTCAAGAGACCCAGCTCCCTCAGCCTCTCCTCAGAAGGAAGGTGCTCCACCTCCTTCATCATCCTCATTGCCATACGCTGGACCCTCTCCAGCAGCTCCACATCCCTCTTGAACTGAGGAGCCTACAACTGGACACAATACTCCAGATGTGGTCTCACCAGGGCAGAGTAGAGGGGGAGAAGAACTTCTCTTGATCTGCTAACCACTCCTCTTCTGATCCACCCCAGGATGCTGTTGGCCCTCTTGGTGCAATGTGAACCATGTCACTATCAAGAAACACCACTTCCCTACTTGGGGATTGTGGGAAGTTTGCCCCCTTGGTGGGAGTCACAAAATATATTTACACATGTATGTACTGTAGGGTGAGACAGGAGAGAAAACAAAGCCTAGCAGGATGTTCTGTCGGCTTATAGTCAAGTGCAGCAAAATCTTCTTTCAGAACAATAAAATAAACCCCAAAACATCATCTCTCCCAAGCTGACCTTAATCTGAAAGCGTAATTGTAATAGTGGACAACATTTCAATAATTGTTGCAACCATGGAACTAAAATTAGTTTGCCTTGGAACTTTCTGCAAAACCCAGCTATATCTGTCCTTCATTCACCAAGGCCTTGAAATATTCCTCCAGAAGATAAGGATTCAGAGATGAGACAAACACCTGCTTGTTCCCCTGGAAAAAAAACAAACCAACATCTGCTTCATTCTAAGGACACTGGTATTTGCATTTGAAATTACAATTAAATGGAAAGTATATTATTTTCTGGCATTAAACCTTGTTCTAAAGATACTGCAATTCAATGTGCATTCTTTATCTGGATTCTAATTGTGCTTATAAATTACCTTCTCATTTTGCATGGGAAAGTTTTAACAGATGTGGTAGTGTGTCTCATTATGAGCTGTCATGGAGTGTCCGTATCTGGAGACATTTAAAACCCACCTGGATATGTTCCTGTGCAACTTGGTCTAGGTGATCCTGCTCTGGCAGGGAGATTGGACTGGGTCGTACTTCCAGGTCCCTTCCAATGCCTTATATTCTGTGATTTTGTGATTCCATTTATCTAAGATGCTTTTTCAAGAATAATTACTCATTTTAACTTTTTTTCTGTCAGTTCTTCATTTTTTGAGCATGCACCAAGTGGGAAGGAACCTGAAATGGATTGGATGCTAAGAATGGGATCTCTGCTCTGACTGATGGCAGGAAATCAGAGTCTCCTACCACACAAGCTTATTCAAAAAGCTCTGTATCAAATAGCTGTTCTCTTGATTGGCATAAAAAAGCAATAGCAAATGCATGTAAGTGGAAGCTTTTATCATCTTTAAAAAGTTTGAAGCACTGTAGCCTTTAAATTGTGGGAGCATTAAATGCATCTGATGAAAATGCATTTCTTCTCCTTTGTTGCAAACTTGATGACTCTAAGCTGGAACATAGGTGGTTCCACATCAATATGAGAAGGAACATCTTCACAGTGATGGTGACAGAGCATTGGAAGAGGTTCAGGTAATCCAGTGTCCTACATCTGAGCATAATAAATGCCTAAGGAAGAGTAGAGGTCTCTGCCATATCTGTATAGAGAACCAACAGCTGCATTTGTTACGGAAAAATCCACTGTGGTGAAGCATGGTGTATTTTCTGTGGCCGTGAAAAAACACTTGTTGTGTGGTTTAGGGCCTGAGGTTGCAGCAATAACTGCGTCATCAGCGTTTGTTGAGATCATGGAGACAAGAGTGTTCTTTATGGAGATTTTCCTCTCCACTGCTGTTAATGATCATTATGCATGAAAAATTGTGGTTAAAATGAGTAACAACACTTTTCTTAGTGTTTTATTCTCATGTGGTATTTTTTCAGTGGGATTCAAAAAAATTACTGCTTTAGCAGTTTAAATGTTTTCCAAGGAATGGCTGTGTTTTAATGAGGAAGTGACATACAGTAACTGAAGTACTTCCTATACTGTGGCTGTGTTTGACGTTTGCCTGTCTGTATCCAGAAAACCTATTTCCTGTGACTGATTCCTAGCGTTTCTTCAGGTGATTCAATAAATAATTAAGCAGTAGCTATGAGGGAGCTGAGTTTCTTTAGCCTGGAGAAACAAAGACTGAAGGGTGACCCCATTCATGTTTATAAATATGTGAAGGGTGGGTGTCAGGAGGATGGAGCCAGGCTCTTCTCAGTGTCACCTAATAATAGGACAAGGGGCAATGAGTGTGAGCTGGAAAAGAGGAGGTTCCACATCAATATAAGAAGAATATTCTTCACAGTGAGGGTGCGCTGATATTCTCTGGTTCTGTGATTCTGTGACAGAGCAGTGGAAGGAGCTGCCCAGGGTGGTTGTGGAGTCTCCTTCTCTGGAGATTTTTAAAACCACGTGGATATGTTCCTGGACTTTCTCTAGGTGACCCTGCTCTGGCAGCGGGGTTGGACTAGATGATCTTTCGAGGTCCTTTCCAATCCCTAATGTTCTGTGATTCTGTGATTTTAATTCCAACCACTTTTTGATCATTCTCTGCAATTCCCAGGAGCCTGAAATATGAAAAGCCTAAGCAGCTGTCCGGCTAATTGAATCAGTTGTATGTCATATAAAACACTATTTAAAAATCAAAGTAAAAAAATTTCTGAGTTTATCATAGCTGCCAATAAATTCTCCATAAGGCAGCATTGTTCCAAATCATCCTGTACCTGCAGCAAAATAACTTCCTAGAGAGATGTTGTTAGAAGTTGCCACCACAAGACCTCCAAAAATTAATTGAGGGGTTTGCCAGAAACCCTGCTGAACTGCTAATTATGAAAAGAAGACAGTATTTTCCAAATATAAAGGAACCCACCACAGCTTTGCAGAAATCAGAATTATGAATGAACTACCACCCTCCCCAGCTGTAGCAGAACTGCTGTGGGAAAGCTGGGAAACCTGAGGGTTTGCTCACACAGACCATTTTTGTTGAAGGCTTCTCATTGCAACCCATGATAGGACCATGAGGGAAAAGCTGGTGTATATCTTGTGCTTCTGCAGTTGTTCTTCCAACAGGAGCTTAAAATATATCTAGGGTTAATCTATGTCTAGAGTTAATCTTCAAACTTGATAATTCTTCAATGATGCTTTTCAATTAGGATCAAGCCTATTGCATGCCACCTAGAGAAACTTGCATACAGGGGCCAGTGTGGTTATTTAATGCTTCTGATGGAGCTGCATTACTTGCATATTAGATTCAACCTTCTGTCTCAATGTTGAAGACAAAGTGTTTAGGTGGTAAGGCATCTCAAGCTAATTCTAAGCTACAGGAAAGTAAAAGACTAGAACAAATCAAGCTTGCTTATGAATGATGGATATTTATACCCTAAAGCAAATGGATGAGAGAATTCTCAGCATATGAATGCTTTCCCATGAAGGAAAAAGCTGTTTATCATTAGTCAGTACTGAATAGTGTTAGCTGGAGAAAATTCCAGTAACTTTGTTCTACAACTAACCCAACTAGAATAACACAAATGTCACAACTGTTCCTGTGATCCTCTATTGCAAAATAGAAGAAAACTGCAGTATACTTTCTTGAGAGGAATTTAGGTGACCCTGAAAGCAAACTGCCTTTATTAAATTGATCTTTGAGAACAGCTTTTGTGGTTTAAGCCTTTTGCAAAGCAAGGGAAGGGGGAAAGGTAGCCTAACAGTTTTTAAAACCATTCAAAAATCTATTTCAGCATGTTAATAGACTAGTGAGGGAAGTTGCACAGTCTTGAAAAATCATTTTCACAACACTCATCCTATTCATTGCAGCTGACAGACACTTTAAAACTCTCAGTTTGTGATTCCATTGAAGAGAAAACTAAAAGTAAGAGGAGTTTTGGCAGGGAAACAAAATTATATCAACTATGTGAATTACTTGTCAGAAGTCTAGCAGCTGTTTCCTGAATTCATGGACAGCCAAGGGAAAACTAAAGCTGTAGGAGTTACAATCTGCTCACCAATTCATCCATTCCTTTACACAGGAATAATCTAAAACTCCCCAACACCCACTGGAGTCAAAACTCATTCATGCCAAAAAACTTCCAACAGGCATGCACTAGTAATCTGTCTGGAAGATTGTGCTTGAGATTCCCTAAAGAGGGTATTAGGATATGCTAGTAACAGTGAATTTGTTTGTCTCTTCAAATTATGTTCCATTTCTAGTGAGTATGGGTAGCAGCAAGCGAGATCCTGACTCATTCCTGGGAACAGGATGTGTCTTCAGGAGCAGAGGGCATCGAGGGAGGTTCTTCTCCCCCTCTACTCTGCCCTGGTGAGGCCTCATCTTGAGTACTGTGTTCAGTTTTGGGCCCCCCAGTTTAAGAGGGACAAGGATCTAATGGAGAGGGTCCAGCGGAGGGCTATGAGGATGATTAGGGGACAGGAGGGCATGGCTTATGAGGAGAGGCTGAGGGACTTGGGGCTTTTTAGTCTGGAGAAGAGAAGACTTAGGGGAGATTTGATAAATGTTTATAAGTACCTGAAGGCTGGCCAGGATGGGGGGGACAGGCTCTTTTCACTTGCTCCCTGTGACAGGACAAGGAGCAATGGGTGTAAGTTGCAGCAGAGGAGGTTCCGCCTCAACACAAGGGGGAACTTCTTTACTGTGAGGGTCACAGAGCACTGGAACAGACTCCCCAGGAAGGTCGTGGAGTCTCCTTCTCTGGGGACTTTCAAGGCCCGCCTGGATGCGTTCCTCTGTGATCTGTGTTAGATAGTTTTGTCCTGCTCCGGCAGGGGGGTTGGACTCGATGATCTCTTGGGTCCCTTCCAACCCCTAACATCCTAACATCCTATGATCCTATGATCCTATGAAGTGAGGAGAAGGAAAAGCAAGTGATGAGGTCCTTCCAAAAGAAGGAGATCCTGACTCTGAGACAGTGCACTTAACTCTCCTAATACACTGGATACCTATAATGTAACGATCCAGCCTGTTGCTGCTGTGGACCACGAGACCAAAATACAAAACCAGTGGTAGCAGTGCTCCAAGGGAGGCCTCTGGCGTTCTAACTGCATGATCTGAGGCTTACACCTGAATGGGGTAAAGAGCTATCAACTTCCAACGTGGTGTAACTGTCAATGAAATACCGTGAGATAGCCCGTACACATTTCAAAGTTTCAGTAATTAGCGGCTTCCCTCAGATTCTAGAAGTGGTCTGTGTACCTGGGACAATTATTCAAGCCACACAAACAAGACTTCTTCAAGCAATACCTGCCGAACTCTAAGCACCATGAATGTAGCTGACATGGAGAGTGAAAATTGCCTTGGGCAAGAGTTTGAAAAAACACCACACACATAGACACACACACACACACATATATATATGTATGTATATGGAGGTTTGTGGCCTCAAGTTGTGCCAGGGAAAGTTTCTGTTAGACATTAAGAAAAACTTCCTTATGGAAAGGGTCATCATGCCTTAGAACAGGCTGCCCAGGGAGACGGTTGATTCATCATGGATGTGTTTAAAAGTCACATAGATACAGAGCTTAGCGACATGGTTTATTGGTGGCCTTGATACAGTTAGGTTAACGGTTGGATTCAATGATCTTAAAGGTCTTTTCCAACCTAAACGATTCTATGATCTATGATTCTAAGGACTGTATGCAGAGAGCAGAGCCGTATTTTCTCCTCTGCACAGAATATATCAAATCTGAGTATGATTCATACCCAACAAAGTCTCTTCAATGCCTTCATCGGTTTAAAGGGACATTTCAGCTACATAAAAATATCACTTACTTGTCGTAAGTTTATCTTTAAATCATGTCGGGTTATACCAAAAACATGCTGAATGTGGTAGTTATCAGCTGATACACAGACCATAGAGTTCTCATAGAATCATAGAATCATTAGAGATTGGAAGGGACCTCGAAAGATCATCTAGTCCAATCCCCCTGACACAGCAGGATCACCTAGACCAAGTCACACAAGAATATGTCCAGGTGGGTTTTAAACCAGAGGAGACACCACAACCCCCTTGGGCAGCCTGTTCCAATGCTCTGTCACCATCACTGGGAAGTTCTTTCTCATACTTATATGGAACCTCCTATGTTCCAGCTGACTCCCATTGCCCCTTGTTCTATCACTATATGACATTGAGAAGAGCCAAGCTCCATCCTCCTGACATCCTCTGCTCTTATATTTTGCTCTTTTTTTTAATGTATGCCAAGTAGCTGAGTACCACAAATATATGATGCATAGAATAGAAATTTATAGCCTCAGACTGATTACCAGACTCTGTTCCTGCAATAAATCTGGGGCTTCCAGGGACCTATTTATGTATTTTTAAATGAGAAATAGGCTTATATGCTTTGCCAAGTCAAAACCTTTTTCTACACTCTCGATTTCTAGCTATTTTTGTCCATTTTGTAGCATCATGCAAAGTAGATGTCCCACTTGGTAGCTATGATATACAGTCATAGAATCATAGAATCACAGAATCATTCAGGTTGGAAAAGACCCTTGGGATTACGGAGTCCAACCATCAACCCTACTCTACAAGTTCACCCCTAGACCAGATCCCCCAACACTACATCTAAGAATCTTTTAAACTCATCCAGGGATGGTGACTTGAGCACCACCTTGGACAGCCCATTCCAGTGCCTGACCACTCTCTCCGGGAAGAGTTTTGTCCTGAAAAATAATTAGAGATTAGTGGAAAACAGAAAATAGATTGTTTGAAATTTTTTTTTTCAGGAAGAACACCCCCTACTAAATCTCAACATTTCCCAAAACTTTCTCAACAAGCAAGTACAGTAATGAAAAGAGCATTTAGAATAATAGTGATGTAAAAAATATATATACAAATACAAAGCGACTAATAGTAATGATGCAGAAACTATTTTTAGTTACCTTCACTGTAAGTAAATGATGAGCTCAGTGAACTCCGCAATGATTTTCTGTGCTATAATTCATTAGATAAAGTATATTTACTCAGTCAGAACAGCAGTGTTGAAACCTGCCATCAGTGGGCTGGCATTCTAATTCTATTTGCTGACTGTCTGTACCAGTAGCATTTTAAATGGAGGTTCAGAATAAATAAGAAAGTGAATGTTTTGCAATAACTCAGGATTGCTTGCTGATGTCAAGCTTGTTTATTTGTTTTTCCCCACTATGATATGAACATTCAGAAAATGTTTGGGGGGAAAAAAAAGTAAACCATTGTGTTGCACATGTAATTATTCTACTCATTAACTGGGAGAAGTTTTTAGCTCTGACATACTGTTAGTGTAAATAAAATATTAAATTGTATGAAAATGCACACACCAAAATGCTGAGGGTTTTTAATCCACTGCTTTTCCCAAGTTGGTTCAAACCCTTCCTAGCAGAATCAAATTACTGCTTGCTCAAATGATTGAGATGCAATAGCAGAGAAATTCGATTTTATAAAGCACTAATATTGTACACTGATAAGCAAAGTAGCATTTTTTGCAGGCAGCATAAAATAAACCACTTCAGCTCACCAAACATCCTGAGGCTAAAACTGTGGTATTTCACACCAACCTTTTTCATTTTACTTCCCTTTCCTTCCTCTCTCTCTCTCTCTTGCATCTGGGCAAGAACAACCCCAGGTACTAGTATAGGTTAGGGACTGACCTGTTGCAGAGCAGTGTAGGAGAAAGGGACCTGGGTGTCCTGGTGGACAGCAGTATGACCATGAGCCAGCAATGTGCTCTTGTGGCCAAGAGAGCAAACAGCATCCTGGGGTGGATCATAACGGGGATGGTTAGCAGATCAAGAGAGATTCTCCTCCCTCTTTACTCTGCCCTAGTGAGACCACATCTGGAGTATTGTGTCCAGTTCTGGGCCCCTCAGTTTATGAGGGACACAGAACTGAGGCAGAGAGTCCAGCACAGAGCCACAAAGATGATGAAGGTAGTAGGACACCTCCCTTATGAGGAAAGGCTGAGGGAGCTGAATTTCTTTAGCTTGGAGAAGAGGAGACTGAGGGGTGACCTAATTAATGTTAAATATGTGAAGGGTGGGTGTCAGGAGGATGGAGCCAGGCTCTTCTCAGTGGCATCAAAAGATAGGACAAGGGGTGACAGGTGTCAGCTGAAACATAGGAGGTTCCACATTAATATAAGAAGGAACTTCTTCCCAGTGAGGGTGACAGAGCACTGGAAGGGGCTGCTCAGGGTGGTTGTGGAGTCTGCAGATACTTAAAAAGCCACCTGGATATATTCCTGTGCAACTTGCTCTAGGTGGTCCTGCTCTGGCAGGGGGATTGGACTGGATGATTTTTCCAGGTCCCTTCCAGTGCCTAATGTTCTGTGATTCTGTGAATAACTCCTAAAGGACATTTAATGTTCTTCAGTTCTATTCCAACTTGTGCTCGTACCATGTGACCTCCTCTTCAAAGGAGATTGTTTTATGAATTTATGGCAGTGAACCAGCACTTAGTTTCTTATTAGAAAAATGTTTTCATTTCAAAGTGGATGATTGATAACAGAAAATGTGTAGCTTATCATAGCATTGATTTAGCTGAGAAAATAAACATTGTATCTGTTATTACCTTCATACCATGGGTGTAAGCTAAAACATCTGATAGGGAATATGTATTGGAATTATTGCAAACAGCTGTGCTCAGCAGACTGAATCCCAAAGGCAGGCAGAGCAAAAAAGCTCAAAACTTACGAAGCTACAGCAAGTAAAAATGCAAGAAAATGAAGTGCGTTCAAGACGTTAGAAAACAAATTATAATGGGCAAGAACCTGGCTGAAAACCAATGGCGCCATATTAGGCCCATTGAAATTGCACAAGGCAGGGATGTTTGCCAAGGTTACCAGTCAGGAAGCTTGTCAGAGTTTATTTTTCCTTTGTTCTTTTAACCTGTTCTGTCACAGTAATCAGGTGCAATGACATGTCAAAGAAGACACTGAGTGACTGGTACTGAAACACCTGAGTGAATAACATGCCCAATTTTGTCTCCATTCTTCCCCTCCTGTATTCCCATTCTGGATTTTAATCCATTCATTGAACATTTTTGTTCTTTTTCATTTTACTCGAATTTTTGGGGTTTTAACTGTATTTCTTATTTGCCATTTTTATACTGCCTTTTCTACAATCTAGCTTTCTCTTCTGCTTTCACTTACAGTCTGTGTGCCACCTGCCTTTTCATACTTTCATAGCACTATCCTCACAAACAGTTGAAACTGCATTAATACGAGTTCCCAGCTGCTCACCTGTAGTTTACCTTTGTTTTCTCTGAGAATATCTGCTTCTTCTGTTAAAGATGTCATGAAACAATTAGTCAAATTAAGAGTTAGAGGTCTATTATCACCTTCAAAAAATTATATCTGGGTGATTTATTTACTGAAAGAAATATTGTTGGTTTCATATTTTTCACAGAGAGAAAAGGGTAACACAGAGGAGTACATCCATTCATGGTTTAACGAATCTGCAAACCTCCAGAGAGAACTGCTAATCCACACAATGTCCTTGTAGGATGTACTTTGCATTTAAATCCCTTATTTAGAGGAAAACTATGTAAGATGACAAGCAAATGTAGAACATCTTGTTACCTAAGTTCCTGTGGAGAATCCAACACATTCTTTACTTCAGAAAATATGAAAGAAAAATACTTCTGCCTGTGACATGACACCTGCAGCTACCATCGCTTTTAGGAGCTCCGTGAACCTGATAGCCCAATAAGATCCTGAAACATTCCACCTCATAAACTGCCTTGAGATTTTGAACACATTTCTTTGTGTACAACTGGACAGAGACGAAGGAATGCACTTCTTACAGGTTCACACAAATGCACCATGCTGAGAAGTCTATTTTGTTGTTAATCATTGCAGGCCAGGCAGAACTATGCAAATGAACTAAGAAAGAGGTGCTGCACGCTTTCCAGCTTATTTAGATTCAAATTATATTATTCTTTGGACACCGAATTCGAGCATTTTGTTCCTGTTAGATCCTTGCTCTGAAAGAATGATAAATGAGGGCTTTAGAGCCAGTCAGAGAATGGAATTTCCATCCGATGTAAATATTGGAATTCCAAGTGATATTGTGAAAACATTGTTAAGTAATAGAATTTTCCATTAAGCATAGAGGTTTGATTCCCCCATTGACTTTTCTGCTACACAACACAGGAATGTTGGCTAAAGGATATATTTAACCAGAAAAACTAAATAACAGAGTAATGAGAGAAGGCTTGTATCAGAAATAATGTGGCCAATAAGACTGGGACAGTGATGGTCCTCCTATTCTCAGCACTGGTGAGGCTGCACCTCAAGTACCGTGATAAATTTTGGGGTGCTGGAGCAGGTCCAAACAAGGGTCTGGAGAAAATACCTTGTGAGGAGTGGCTGAGAAAGCTGGGGATGTTTAGTCTGAAGTAGAGAAGGCTGAGGGGAGACCTTACTGTTATCTGCAACTATCAGAAAGGAGGTTGTAGACAGGTAGAAGTTGTTTTTTTCTTACAAGGAATAAGTGATAAGACAAGAGGAAATGGCATCAAGTTGCAACAGAGGAAGTTTATGTTGGACATCAGGACAAATTTCTTCATGGAAATGGTCATCAGGTCTTGGAACAGGCTGTCCAGGGAAGGGGTTGAATTGACATTCCTGTATGTGTTTAAAAACTCACGTAAATATGGAGCTTAAGGACTCCACTAAATATAGGCCTCCAACTGGATTCTGTCCCATTGACCACTGCTCTCTGGCTTCTATCCTCCAACCACTTCATGATCCACCTCACTACCCAATCACTTAGACCACACTGCCTCAGTTCAGCTGCGAGGATGCTGTGGGAGACCATGTCAAATGCTTTACTGAAGTCAAGATAAACCACAACCACCTGGTTATGCCCTTGTAAAAGGCTATCAGGTTGGTCAAGCATGACTTCCCTTAGTGAAGCCATGCTGACTGTCCCTAATGGCACTCTTGTCCCTGATGTGCCTAGAGACCGTAACAAGGATAAATTGTTCCATCACCTTTCTTGGGATAGAGGTGAGGCTGCCCGGTCTACAGTTACTTGAGTCCTCCTTCCTACCCTTTTTGAAGATTGGAGTGACGTTTGCTATCGTGCAGTCCCTAGGCACCTCTCCTGATTCCCATGACTTACCAAAGACAATGGATAGTGGCCTAGCAATGACTTCGACCATCTCCCTTAGAACTTTCAGGTGCATCCCATGAAGGCCCATGGATTTATGTACATCCAGTTTGCTCAGCTTAACCCTAACCTAGTCCTCCCCAATCAAGGCAAGCTCCTCTCTTGCATCAACTTCCTCTGGGGCCTTAGCACTCTGGGGCTTGATATCAGGACAGCCCGGAGAAGGTGTTCAGTATCTCTGCCTTCTCTGCATCCTCTGTCTCCAGGACACCCACCTCCTTCAGCAGAGGTTTAGTTTTGCCTGCGATGCATTTGAAGAAGCCTTTTTTGTTGCCCTTGACCTCCCTTGCAAAGCTTAATTCCAAGGAGACCTTGGCTTTCCTAGTTGTGTCCCTACATTCTCTCACCAGAGCCTTATAATCACCCCAAGTGGCCATCCCTTCCTTCCATGACCTATAGACTTTCTTCTTCCTCTTCGGTTTGCCCAGCATCTCTCTGTTTAAGCACATAGGTAGCCAATAATTTCTTGCTTCAAGCAAGTTATGATTTTCTTATATCCTTCATAAGTAATTTTAACTGTATATCCTCTTTTGCTGAACAATGCCATACAATAATAGTTTAAGTAATTACTAATAAGATTACTGCTCTGAAGGGCACAAAGTTAATTATAAATACAGGCAAAAGAAAATCAATGTTTTCTTTATAAAAATTATGTACATTTTTTATACGTATATAAATGAAATAGTATTTCAAAGCGTGAAGTTGATTCATGTCAGTTAAGAGCAAAAAAATAGAACATTTTGTCTTTTTTGTTCTTGTTTTTAGGAGATGTAGGAATTCAATGTTAATGCCTTCTTTCCATGACAAGTAGTTAATGTTATCTACATTCCCTTTTCCATTTTTTGACAATATGTTACTTCCCTGGAGGTTTACAGGAATTTTTTCATTGTACTGTGGCTGGCAGCCACTGTATCTCTGAGAAAATAATGTCATTCTGCTAATAACCATGAACAATATTTAAATAAGCTGATCTGATCTGTTTTATTTCAGTTCCTTCTTTCTGAAGCACTAGCTGAACATCAGACTGCTCCACTCTGTAAGTGCCATATGTATCTCTTTAATTATTTCACTGCATCTGTCATGCCTTGTATTCTTATTTGGTTTGAGTAAAACACATATGAATGTAGGCATTTATTTAGCAACTATAACTTTGTCTTATTAATGATATATGGAAGCTGTCTAATCCAGTTTGCTAATGATTCTGTTCTTGCATCACAAAACTGAGCACAATTCATTCTTGTGTATTGAGATGGACAGGAAGAAATGAGAGGAAATAAGTGGGAGATAAAAAGAGGTGTGGTGAAAACGTAAAGCTGTTTCCAAGCACAAATACTTGCTCCTAGGATTTCATTCCCCAGACAGAGATGAACAAGACAAGTGTTTTGATTAATGTCAAGAATATTTCAAGCAACATTATTTACAAAAGTACACAAGAATGATTTTGCGTAGTAATGAAACATCATAAATCATCAATGTTGATATGGAGAAAGTATTATTGCCCTTCTTTCTTGAAAATAATTATTTCTTTATTCTTTTCCATTGATTTATTATCATGCCCAGAGACAAAGTAACTTTTCTACAAGAAGGTTTAGAGAAGGCTGCAAATAAGCTGAAATTTTCACTATATGAACTTAAACCTGATATCAGATTTGGGCACTAAAGTCTCATTATGAACTTCTGATTCTCATTATTTAAAAATGCAGAAATTTGTTTCACAGTTGAATTAAAAAGACATTTATAAGAGTGATAAAACCACCTAATTTTCATTGTTTTCCTCAGGAAACTGAGCACAAAAATAATTTTATTATTTCTGAATATTTAGCCCTCAGTGTTCACGTATAAATGTGCAGACTGAGAATGTCCCACAGACCATGCATAAGCTGCAGAGACATGCAAGCTTATCCTTACAGAAGGACCTCTATCTGTAAGCCCTTTTCTCCACCACCTTTCATGTGTCAGTAGCTCTTATCTAGTAATCAGAAAATTAAATGTTCATTGAATGAATGAAACAGCTTCAAACATGCATAGTCACCAGACCAGTGTCTTGCAGAGCTGCTAACACTGGCAAGCTGCATTTCACTAAAGCACAATAGCAACATGGTTTCTTTGTAGCCTCTCCTGAAGCCTGTTTCATTGGGGTCTTTTTCCAGTTGTCCCTACTTTCAAAAGTCAAAGAAAATTGTGTAAAAAAAAAGGTGGGGAGGAGGAAAAAATTGTACCCACTTCATTCTGACTCACTGACTTCACCTCAGAGGTAGATTGAGGTGTCACATCTGATTGACTTCATAATAAGTAGAGGGATCCCACAATCAGTGTTGATCTTAACAGTTCTGCAGTATTTTATGTGAGATTGTCTTTTTCCTTCTGCCATGATGGGACTGTTCTCTGCAATGTATTTCCTTACCTGTGTCATAGCACGTATACACCATGTACTCACAAAGTTTTGCCTCTGATCCTCCACCACACTTTGTACCTGTGAATTGCCAACATAGTTGTGTTTCTGCTGTTTGTAATCCTGGTGTGAAACTAATGGGGTGATGCTCCACAGTGGCAGAAATGCTGGCCATGTCAGGACTACCGTAGTGTTGGGACTTCTGTCATGCCAGACGTATTGTTAAATAGATATGGTTATGGCAGAGAGAAGTTGGACAGTCCTTCATGTGACAGCAGTGCTTTTTACTTTATTGATTGTATAGTGCTACAGTGTTTTTTATAAAAATATCATCAGTAAGAGATCATTCAATCATATAAGTGATTGAAATGCTGAAGGAAGACCAAGAACAAAATGTAACAGCCTTCTGTTATTACACTTGTGCTAAGAACAGAAATCTATAGTAAATCTCTAGAAGAAAGTGAGTCTTTTTATACCATTAAAGTGTCAATGCAGTCAGTGGTTCTTGTACAGAAGTCTGTTTGCTTTATAAGAAACATGGAGATGCAGCTCTGAGGCATGCTTCAAATGAAACTCTTCAGATATCACCTGGTCAGAATAAGCCCACTGAATGACTTAGTATTATAATACATTAATACATTTTAATATGTAGCATTATTTAACAAATAGAAGCAATCAGGCTTCCCAGCCAAATTCCTTTTCAGCAGTATTTAAAGATAATTGACATTAGAACTTGAAAATTAAAGAGCTAAAGTACAGCTATTATGGCAACATTACTAATTCGAATAAGTTAGCTAAGGAGTTGGTAGCTTCCATCACTGAGGCTTTTTAAAATGACATTAGCCAGACATCTTTCTGGAATGTTCTGGGTATAGTTGAATAATTTGCTATTCATGGTTATATGGAGAAGCAAGTGAGATGAGCTTCCAAGCCTGTAAGATGCTAAGATGCTTCACTGTGACACTTTGTTGCTTTTTCATTTTCTTCCGTGTTTTCTTTTATCTGAATTCACTCTTTAAGAAGAAATGTTTTCATTCAGAAAATAATGTATAGCTCAAAAAAATCACTTCCTTGTTGGAAGTATCCACAAAATAGAAGTAATCAGCAGCTAGCTTGACTGAGATAGTAATCAAGGTCCACACAAGGAAGTTAGATGATCTAAAAGGTTTAATGTCATATCAGAAATCAGTGAAAGAGAAACCAGCTGTTAAGATCATCCATGCTTGATCTATTTGAGCATCCAGAACTGTAGGATGACTGTGATAAGCAGCAGACCAAATGGGATGGAAGAATTTTAGTTGGAATTTTTTGTTCAATGGGCCCCAAAGGACCACATGCCAAAATGCCCTGATTTTCTGGCCACCTCTTGCCTATCATTTCTATTTTCTGTCGCATTTACTTGGACCTGGAGCTGTCCACTTGAAGAGACCCTGTTCCAAACTAACCTTACTATAATGTAAACAATATTTTGTAATGGATCCTGATAAACAAAAAACATGTATCTCAAGAAAATATTATTGGAAAATAAGAATTACAAGTCCTTTTTTTTTTCCAGTTTGCTTCTGTAGGCTTTCTAATGTAGGTATTTCCTTTCCTTGATACCTCTTTCTATTTCCCATTGTTTAAATAAATTGACTGTCTTTTTTATTTTAGAAATAGTCCAATTACAGAAACTGATGGAGTATGGAAATGCAAATGGAATAGGGGATAGATATTTAGTTTTCCCCCTGAAGAGCTAAGAAAATTCTTTTATGGGAAAGGCATGATTCAAATTATCTCGGTAGTAATACTTTTTAAATTGCAGGATGCATGTTGAAGATGCTACTCTTCAGCTTTCAAGCATAAACTCATACAGTGCCAGGATCACATGCAGGAAGTACATAATTTCCATTCACAATTGTCTTGGTTATGCACAGATTCTAATACAGAAAATTGCACTTTGTCATTTCACGGTAAATTCATTACTGCAAATATGCTTTAATTTGTGCACTGCTATAATGAAAACATAGTTTGACTGAATTTGCTACGATCTTGTCATTCTAGTAGAGCAGAAGTCTTCTTAACTCCTGAATTCTGAAAACTTCTGTGAAAATGCAAATAATATATACATACAAAGTCTGAGAACTTGATAACATCTGATTTTGTAGCTAAAGCACTTCAGTCTTTAAATTCTGACACATATGCTTTGCTTGAGAAATGGATGCCATATATAATATTTATGTTTGATTAAAGAAGCAAGAAAGATATTTGTGAGCAAAAGCACAGGATGTGTTTTTTACATACCAACTAAAATTTATCAATAATAACTATTGCTGCAACAAACACTACGGGTTAATTTTCTTTTATACATAAATGTTACTTGTGCTTGTAATGACTTCATTACAGTTGGGTATTAAATTAGACCCATACTGGCCATCCAAACTTTGGACTGGTTTGTGCACGTCATAAAAATTTGGCCCAAAATGTCATGATTAGGGAGATTTTCTATAGGCATTTTTAAATGCTTTCTTTTAGCTTAAGTCAAAGACTACATATAATCCATAACAAACAAAAAAATGTTTAAAATACTCAAATTATAATTTCAAACCTCCAGTATAGGTTGGGGACTGACCTGTTGCAGAGCAGTGTTGGAGAGCACAAAGGGACCTGGGGGTCCTGATGGACAGCAGAAGGACCAGGAACCAGCAATATGCCCTTGTGGCCAAGAGGGCCAATCGCATCCTGGGCTGGTTAGCAGATCAAGGTAGGTTCTCCTCCTCCTCTACTCTGCCCTGGTGAGACCACCTCTGGACTAATGTGTCCACTTCTGGGTCCCTCAGTTGAAGAGGGACACAGAAATGCTGGAGAGACTCCAGCACAGAGCCACGAAGATGGTGAAAGAAGTAGAACACCTTCTTTATGGGGAAAGGCTGAAGTAGCTGGGTCTCTTGAGCTTGGAGAAAAGGAGACTGAGGGGTGACTTCATGAATGTTGATAAATATGTGAAGGGTGGGTGTCAGGATAATTGAGCCAGGCTCTTCTCAGTGTCATCCGATGATAGGACAAGGGGCAATGGGTGTCAGCTAGAACAGAGGGGGTTCCACATCAGTATGACAAAGAACTTCTTCCCAGTGAGGGTGACAGAGCAGTGGAAGGGGCTGCCCAGGTGTGTTGTGGAGTCTCCTTCTCTGCAGATGTTTAAAACCCACCGGGATATGTTCCTGTGTGACTTGGTCTAGGTGATTGGACTAGATGACCTTTCAAGATCCCTTCCAATCCGTAATGCTCTGTGATTCTGTCAAACTCGTTAGGCTGAAGGAAGATTTTCTTTTATGTAGAAATTCATTTGTTACAGCTCTTTAATTTACCTGTGTTATCACAGAGTAAACTGGAATGTGAAAGATTTTTTGAGTCTCCTCACGTTTTGTTAAATGTAGTTTGTGTGAGCACATTCATCTTCAGAACTCACATTTTCTTTAATGATTTATTCAGCCTATGTACTGATTTGTGACTATTTCTGAGAGAAAGAGTTCATGGAAGAAAAATAGTCAAAGTCAAAATCAATCTCACAGCTGATGAAGAATATTGCACAACATACAGCTGGTATTTTGAAGTATTTAGAAGACAGCCTGAAATTCTGCTGGAATTATTTTGTAATGGTTGCCTGTAAGTACGCAGAACGCACTGAGAACTGCAAAGTTAGGACTTAAAATTTACCAAAATGTTCCACAAAGGCATGTGAATATTGATATTTGAATTATAATCTCGCTGAGTTAGATTTAATCTGCTCAGTTAGGTTCCAGCTGTCCCCATATCCCAGATTTTCCAAGCCTGAGTTTATTGTTGTTCACTGGACTTAGAATCTTCAGCAGTCAGATTCTGCCTCCCACTGAGATACTATTGCTTGGAACACATGAGTTCAAGTCATGAAGGTCAGATCTTCAGAGATGTTAGTTCCCATCTGTGGCAATTAAGGTACAAAGCACTTTTAAGATACTGCACTTTATTAGTCAAAGGACTCAGCCTCCCTGACTGGCCAAACTTTTCCCTGTTTACTGTCTTTTCCTGCTGCATCAGTATTACAGTCTTAAGGCCAACAACTGAATTGAAATGGAGAGAAGCTGACCATTCCTAAAACTGCTATTTTATCTCCTGGAAAAGATTAAATAGACTGACAGGCTGTCCATTTGCTTTTCAATAGCAATTAGAGTAAACACGAAGAATTTTCTGTGTGTTTGTTAGGAGGGGTGTTAGCAAGTTCTTTCACTGTCGGAGCTTTTGTCTTTCTAGATTTCCCTTTTTATTAAAATTCTAGGGGGAATGTAACCCATGCAGCTGTGCCACTCATTCACACTTGTTATGTCTCACTTGTTTGTCAAAATGCAGAGATCACTCACTGCCATGGCAGCAGTGAGCAAAGCCCGTGGAAGCCAAGCAGGTCAGGGTGATGAAATGGCCGTTCTTTTAGGGAGAAGCTGGGTGCAGATCTCTCCATCATTTTCCATCAGTCTCCATCATTTTCCATCAGTCCTGGCTCACCGGAGAGGTCCCAGGTGACTGGAAACTGGCCAACGTGATCCCCATCCACAAGAAGGGTCGGCTGGAGGATCCTGGGAACTACAGGCCTGTCAGCCTGACCTCAGTGCCAGGGAAACTGATGGAGCAGGTTATCTTGGGGGCAGTAACTGCACACCTGAGGGATGGCCAAGGGCTCAGGTCCAGCCAACATGGGTTCAGGAAGGGCAGATCCTGCCTCTCCAACCTGCTCTCCTTCTATGATCAGGTGACCCGCTTGGTGGATGTGGGGAGGCCTGTGGATGTGGTCTATCTGGACTTCAGCAAGGCCTTTGACACTGTCCCCCACAGCAAACTGCTGGCTAAGCTGTCAGCCCACGGCTTGGA
>VXBP01003649.1:20677-113391 GCA_013400115.1 Rhinopomastus cyanomelas | reverse complement strand
TGAGGAGAGGCTGAGGGAGCTGGGATTGTTTAGCCTTGAGAAGAGGAGGCTCAGGGGAGACCTTATTGCTGTCTACAACTACCTGAGGGGTGGTTGTGGCCAGGAGGAGGTTGCTCTCTTCTCTCAGGCAGCCAGCACCAGAACAAGAGGACACAGCCTCAAGCTGCGCCAGGGGAAATTTAGGCTTGAGGTGAGGAGAAAGTTCTTCACCGAGAGAGTCATTGGCCACTGGAATGGCCTGCCCAGGGAGGTGGTGGAGTCGCCAACTCTGGAGCTGTTCAAGGCACGATTGGACGTGGCACTTGGTGCCATGGTCTAGCCTTGAGCTCTGTGGTGACAGGTTGGACTTGATGATCTATGAGGTCTCTTCCAACCTTGATAATACTGTGATACTGTGATACTGTGAAAACTGACTCTGTTTCTCGATCAAGTCAAGAACAGGACAATGTTCTAGCAGCAACTAATGGTCAAATGTCATTGAAGGAGGAAGAATAGACACCCAGACCTGTAAGATTCTCTGCCTCCATTCCTACAGAAAAGGGGAAAATGAAGCAGAGGTTGGTAAATTTCCACTCAAGTCCTCATCTGTCTGCTGCAGCTGACATCCTGGAGTGTGCTGCTTCCAAAGCAGAGGGTGAAGTTATTTCTCAGTGATCACAACCCCATGAGCTCTTTCATTTGTGTCATGCAGTTTTTTTCAGCAAGAACCTCAAAAGTGGATATCAATCTGGGAAGGCAGAATACTCACGTGGTGCACGTGGTCATTTTCCTGGTTGAATATTGAAATGGATTAGGAACCTCAGTATTCTGGAAAAATAAGCTTTGTCTCTCTTGACCTTTGAGATGATGTTCTACATATTCTTGTACATGGGAAAAATATTCCTGAAGTTGGAAGTGGCCTACTTTCTATAAGAGGAAAAAACTTTCTTACTAAGAAAGACTTTAAACAGTGTGTTTGGAGTGTCAAAATTCCATAGGTAAGCATAAAAAGAGACATTTGAATAAAAGATTGCTTTTGTGTACAGGGGTTAGGATGATTCAGAACAAAATCCAAAGAAATAAAGCACAAGAAAACGTCTGCTTACTTACATATGGCAAAGAACAGTATACAGGGAAAACACAAGAAATTCAATGTTATAATTATTATGAACGAAAAGCTAATACTAAAAGGATCCAATTAGTTCAGAGAGACAGTGAATGATCGCAGAATTGTGTCTTCTGCAATTCTGAGAGAGGGAAAGAGTTATTTATAAAAGTTAGGTAGACTTCAGTGCAGAGAGAAACTGTAGACACTAATGAGATCAAGGATTAAGGGATAAAGCAAAGCTCGAATTAAAAATACTAGAGTCATAAATTAACCCTAGGCAGAGAAGTAAGAAATAATGCAGGAGATTAGCTTGGTTAAAGTATAAAATCTTCATTAACTCAACCTAGAAAAGTGGCTTATAAATACTGTGGGTGCCAGACTGTTTACCAAAGACAGAAAATAAAATATCAGGAACATTTATCCCCATGAAAAAAACAGGGCTACAATCGACTACTAAGGAAATACTTTAGAAAAAAGGACTCATTCCACTAGTGACTTACTATAATAATTTCATAATTTGAAATTGCTATTTAACAACTGTCAATTGTAAAAGAGAAGGTCAAGGACTAGTCTAGTCAATAGAGAGGAAAATAGTTTATAGCTACATTTGAGCATTAAGGTGTTTCATGCTATTTTTGTCCTAGCAAACTTCACTAAACAAGCCAGCTGTGATCAAGTGAATAATACAATTAAGATAGCATCTTCCAAAAATATTGTGAAGGAGATGATCAAATTATCTCTTTTCAACTACCTGAAAAATAATGAGTAATTGATACACAGATGGCAGACAACAAGAGTTTAAAATTTTTTTCTAGGAAAAAAATGTTGTCAATCCAATGTAATTTCTTTCCAGACAGGAAGACAGGCTAAGTGAAGAGAAGTCACTGAGGTCATTTAGATTGGATTTCATAATACTTTTCATATGTTCATATGATATTCCCATAAATTATGTAAGAAATACAGTTCTGATTAAATTCTTACAAGGAAGATGTAAAACCCAGTGACTAAGTACTATGGAAGTTCTCAAGTACTAAGTTCTGTAAGTACGATGTTAAGTTTTCAAGTTCTCCCATTGCTTATTCCTTCCTTGACATAGTTTTGTTAACACTGTTAACAAAATGTTTTGCCATGTTATGGCAAAAAACATGCTCATTAAGTTTGCCAAGAGATGGAGATAACATCTGAGAGAACAATATGGGCCAATACAAAGTACAACATCTGAGTAAGAGCAATAAACTATTACAAATGTAGAATGGAAGACACTTAAGTAGATGACTCCTGCTCAGAAATACGTCTGAAGGGGCACCATGAACTGAAGGACATTCATGCCATTCTTTAAAAGGCAAACATCTCACCAGGAAGCACGAACCAGAGCTCGGCAGGAAATCATACTGCTTTACTTTCCACTGATACTTCAGCTGAAGTGGAGCACTGTGTATCAGAAAAGAGATGAGTTCTAATCGGAAATAATCCAGAAGTCACGGTAGGTCACAAAGCACTGAGTTGAAAAGCAGCAATGTAAATGCAATTTGGCTATTGTTAGGTGTGTGGTAACAAACATCTACCATTGCCATATGCAGAGATTGCCTACGAAGGCTGTAGTCAGTGAGGGTCTTCAAGAGATTAGAAAAGCAGTTGTCAGGTTTGACAGTAACAGAGCTATGTTTCAGAGGAACAGGATGAACTGGAGGTACATCTGAGGTCCTTCCAGCACTGTGCTGTGATCCCGTGTTGTTCTGCAGTTTTCTCCAATTACCCAAGTTCCTTCTTGTTCTACCCGAGTTTGACTCTGAAAGTTGAGTGGGTTGGTTTCAGGGGCTGCTTATTGGGAAGCTTTGTGCAAGAGTAACTGGTTGTGACAGCTACAGTTTTCCATGAGCAAAACGCTAGACTTGGTTGTTGCAAAGGGATATGCATGAGCTGAATCTACCTCTTCAGGCAGGACTATTCATGGGAGGTGTTCTTCATATTTAATTTCTTGAATTGAACACACAACCGCATTCTCAAATATTTACATTACATAAACTCATCTCTAAGATGTTTTCATCTCTATGCTGCAAGCAGAAAAAAAACCCTAGAGAACATGATTCAAAATCTAGTCCTGTGCATTTTAACCCAGAATGGATTACTTGAAACTGTGTGCCCCAAGGGACTATTAGCAAAGATAGTATTCATATTTTATTAAAGCTTGCAGACGTGTTGTGAGTAATGTGTGCCCATTTCCCGCAAGATTAAGCTTTTCTTTTGTTCTCAGTAATGTACGACAGTGTGAATTAATGCAAGTGTTTTATTACACATGCAAAAAAACCCCGGACGACTCATTATTTATCTGCAATGGAAAATGCAGAAGATATTAAGGATACATCCTGGATTTGCAAACACTACTCTAGTTATCTTGTCACATTCTGAAATAGTTTCTCCCTAAAGGCTTATACATTAATTAGATCTGATTCTTCTATTTTTTTTAAAAAGCTTTTTTATGAGTGCAATTTACATCTGTACTAGAGCAGGATGAATGAAGAATGAATGAGGAAATATTTAAATACCAAGCATAAAGTGATTTCCTACTCAAATTCCATAGGACAATGGGTTTTCATAAAATTTTGATCATTCTGTTCTCTTTTATGAATACCAGATCACACTATTAGTTACAGCAACTATGTAGTATTGCTGGTAACGATGTATATGTATTATTTCCCCAATGCAGTCTCAGAAATGAACTATAGAAAAGTATTTTAAGTAAATGACAGTGAGTTGCTTTAGGCAAAGCACCATTCTGTTCTCATCAATCAATTTTCCTACGAACTGGAAAGGTGGGGTTTTTTAGTTTCTGCTTAGGTAGGTACATGATCCTTGTGGTATAGAAGCCTCCAAGAGTTAAACTCAGTGTTCTTGATAAAGAGGTAATTACAGCAGATTATTCAGGTGGAGCAGAACAGGAATTTGGATTTTGAGACCCTGAAAACTGCTGAGAAATGTAACAATTTTTGACAGTGTAAAAATAAAAAGATGGAAAACTGAAGAAATCATGAAGTGGGTCAAAAGGACTACAGCGTTTAGACCAGAAAAAGTAAGGCCGTAAAGCTCTGCAGCATGAAGGCCTTTAACATTCCTTTCTAAAGTGAAAAGCCATAAGTCTGCAAGCATGATACAAAAGCAAACTGAGTATTTCACCAAGTTTGCAGAATGAAGGAATGGATCATATATGATATGAAAATATATCAGCTGCAGAACTGCAGGAGACAACGAGTCCATGCAGCTAGAGCCAGTTCAAAATGTTTCAGTGTCATATATAGAGAACAAATTGCATATAGGGCATGGTAGGAAAGTATATTTACACTTCCCATCTTGCTTCTTTGCCTAAATCCAACTTAGATCCAAGATGAATGTGTAAGTTTTCAATTTATGTCCATGAGTAATATATTCTTTCTTGAAGCTCAGAGGCTTCAGTAATAATTTTTGCTGTCATAGAGTGAGAAGAGTGGCCCAGAGGTGTTCTTTACTGAGATTCCATAAAGCAAGGAACCCCTAGCAGCATTTATTTGGAGAAGAGTTTATAACTAAGTGGGTTAGCATGCACCCGCCTTTCTGCTGAATTACACTTTTTGGAAAAGATTAGTGAAGATTTGGTTTACATTTCAACCTGGGAGGGAATAAAACCATGAGTGAGCCACTGCAGAAGCAAGAAAAGGTTGTATAAAGAGTGTTCAGCTTGTCCTGACACAAATTTCAGCTCCACATTGTATGGCAGGTGAGGTGGCAGGACCAGGGCTCCAGGTTCCTGTAGAGAGCAGTATGTGTTGCTGTGATAGTGTGAATTGTCTTCGAGGACTCATGTGATATTAACGTCTTTTTTAGGTTTTTTGCAACATAGTGGCTACGATAGTGTGATGTATAGAGCGTTTTGGGCAAAACTTCACAGAGAAATCATGGCATCCAAAGACAATACTAAATACAGGCTATAATTCTTATGCCATGAGAAAAGGGAACACTCACAAATGACACCCTGCAGCACTTCCACTGAGGAGGACTGGGCCAGACTGCTAACTCTGAATGCCCAAGACAACACAACGTGGTTTGAAACACAGAAACAGAGCAAGCACGGACAACAGAAGTATAACAAGTGGAGAATAAGAGAGTTTTGAACTGTGAATAAAGAGTCTTACTGGATGAATAAATAGCCCTTGTTTCCCATTAAGTTCTGTCTGTCTTAAAGAAAGATGTTTACATGAGAAATATTAATTTGCAAGACTATCCTATGGGATCTGGCGTTTGTGGATTTCTGTGGGGGATCTCAATCAATGTTATTTGCCATCTTTTTGGAATAAAAACTTAGATAACATTTGCAGTTGGCAGTATTTAGATGAGTATCAACTCAAATAATACAGATTGATGAGAATTATCTATAATAAGTAATGATGCTTTCATTTTTGAGGGGATGAAGAATATAAATTTTTAAAAAACTCAAACACCACAAAAATCTATGGCAAAAATACTTCTTTGTTCAGGTTACTTGTACATCGTATTTTCTCAGTGTGACACATTGCCTAGTAAAATAGTTCAGGCTATGATGAAGGAGTGGAACACCTCCCTGATGAGGAAAGGCTGAGAGAGCTGGGTCTCTTGAACTTGAAGAAGAGGAGACTGAGGGGTGACATCATTAGTATTTATAAATACATGAAAAGTGGGTGTCAGGAGGATGGAGCCAGGCTCTTCTCAGTGTCATCTAAATATAGGACAAGGGGCAGTGGGTGTAAGATGGAACATAGGAGGTTCCATATCAATATGAGAAGGAACTTCTTTGCAGTGAAGGTGACAGAGCGCTGGAACAGGCTGCCCAGGGCAGTTGTGGATTCTCTTTCTTTGGAGACATTTAAAACTTGCCTCGATATGTTCCTGTGCAACTTGGTCTAGGTGATGCTGCTCTAGCAGGGGGATTTTTTGAGGTCCCTTCTAATCCCTAACATTCTGTGATTCTGTAATTCATCTTCTCCATTTGAGTCAGGCCTATACTACTGCAGGTAGTGCAGGTTTCCTATCGAGTGCCATCATAAGAGGCTCATGAATGGCAATGGATCAGGTACCTGCCAATCTTTCACTGAACTCCAGTGAAGCTATATAATTCTTGATAAAAATCCGATGCAAGACTGAATGATCTTGTAACAGAATTCATTTCAACAGATTGAAATGAAATGTTTTAATGCACACATACTGAAAATGCCCTTTTAGAAAAGATAATCATGATGAAGTACATAACCATCACTACACTGACATTTTTAGTAGTTAAGAATTGTCTAGGGGGTCTGGCAAAGAGTGTCTTAGAAGATGAGAAAAGAAGCTGCACTTTCCCTCACAAACTAAAAACCTTTGACCATTTCCAATAAAATCATATGGCAACATTCATCGGAATACTCTAACTAGGCATTTTTATGGCTTCTTTGGGAAAAAAACACATATATTATGGAAGTACTCAGGCTACAGATGGAAAGTATCCTAATGACTGACAAATGCAAATCATTAAGAACTGGCAAAATTTGGTGGAATACTATCAAGCTTTCCTACTCACTTGGTATTTAATAAAAGTGTTTTGGAAAGCCATACTTGATTTGGGATGTGAAAGAATATCAAAAACTACTTAATGCAACTAACCTCTGATCTCATACCTTTTAAGTCACTAAAATCTGTTAACATTTTTTATCATCAGACTGTCAGAGAGGATAAATATTCAAAGTCATTTACTTGGTCTGTTCCCATTGAATATGTCAACGTCCCTACTGATGAGTAACAAGATTCTAAAGATAGTAGGAGCAGCTGTGAATTAACTGCCTTATTTTTAAACAGAAGAAACTGTTAACAGTTAATGTATTTGCTAAGCAAAATCTAATTTTAAGGGTTATTTTTTTCCCCTTTGTTACACCATAACTTTCGCTTCACTCTTCTAGACTAAATTAAAAAATAAAAAGCCAATGAAATAAAGCCCCTATGCCATAGCTATGAATATAGGGCAATAGAAAAACTGTGGCATTATCTGAAATAGTTCTGACACGATTACATTTCTTGAGAAATGTATTAATACCGTTTGCATTTAATGCAATTTCCATACCATAATAGGTTTCAGCAAATAAGAAATCTAGTTTTGTTAAGAGGGCTGCTATTCATGTATATTCCAGATGAGGAGTATTTGAGACTTAGTAACCAGAATAATTTTCCTGTTGAACAAGAGCACTTTGGAACAAGGGAATAGCTTCTGCCTAAGGAAAAAGCCATTTACTCACTGACTGCTGGATAAAGTCCCCAGCAGAAATGAGGGAACAAAGAATGAGTGTTGAAAACTGGTTCTTGTTGACTGGAGCTCACGGGTAGCAAAACACTGATGTCTAATTGAAGGAAATACAAATACTGGGTATTCGTAAGCTCAGGGAACTCTCAGTCTCACCTCTGTGCCCAGTAAGGTCATGGAGCAGATCCTCCTGGAGGCACTACTGAGACAGGAGAAGAGCGAAGAGGTGATTGGGTACAATCAGCATGGCTTCACCAAGGGCAAATCCTGCCTGACAAACCTGGTGGCCTTCTATGAACAGATCACAACATTAATGGATGAGGGGTGGGTGACTGATGATATTTACCTGGACCTGAGTAAAGCCTTTGACACTGTCTCACAGAACATTCTGGTCTCCAAGCTGGTGGAACATGGCTTTGATGGGTGGACCACTAGATGGGTAAAGAACTGGCTTGATGGCCGCACCCAGAGAGTGGCTGTCAATGGGGTCCATGTCCAAGTGGAGGCCAGTGACAAGCGGAGTCCCTCAGGGATCAGTCCTGGCACTAGTCTTGTTCAACATCATAGAATCATAGAATCATAGAATCACAGAATCATAGAATCATTAGGGATTGGAAGGGACCTCAAAAGGCATCTAGTCCAAGCGCCCTGCCATAGCAGGATCACTTAGACCAAGAGATACAGTCAGTTAAGGTTAGAAGGGACCACAGGATCATCCAGTTCCAAGTCCCCTGCCATGGGCAGGGACACCACACCCTACATCAGGCTGGCCAGAGCCTTATCCATCCCGGCCTTAAACACTTCCAAGGATGGGGCCCCAACCACCTTCCTGGGCAACCCATTCCAGGCTCTCAACACTCTCATGGTGAAGAACTTCCTCCTCACATCAAGTCTAAGTGTACCCATCTCCAGATTTGTTCTATTCCCCCTAATTTTTTGTCCAGCCTTTCATCTACCAGTGAAAGCAAGACCTCTGCAGGGCTGCTCTCTATTGTATGATCCCCCAGCCTGCATTGACGTCAAGGACTGCTGCAATTCAGGTCCACAGTCTGGCACATATCATTGTTGAACCTAATAAATTTACATGGTCCCACTTCTCCAGCTTGTCCATGTTTCACTGGATGGCATCCTGTCCTTCCGGCATTGTCTGAGAGCTGAGTTCTTCTGGTCTGTGACATGGACAGAGGCATTGAGTGCACCCTCAGCAAGTTTGCTGACAACACCAAACTGTGTGGTGCAGCAGACATGCTGGAGGGCAGGGGTGCCATCCAGAGGGACCTGGGCAGGCTGTAGAGGTGGGCACAAGCCAACCTGATGGGGTTTAACAAGACCAAGGTCCTGCATCTGGATAGAGGCAATCCTAAGCACGAATACAGGCTGGGCAGTGACTGGCTGCAGAGTAGCCCTGGGGAGAGGGACTTGGGGGTGCTTGTGGATGAGAGGCTTAACATGAGCCAGCAGTGTGCACTTGCAGCCCAGAAGGCAAACTGGATCCTGGGCTGCATCAGGAGAAGTGTGGCCAGCAGATCGCGGGAAGTGATTCTTCCCCTCTACTCTGCTCTGGTGAGGTCCCACCTGGAGTACTACGCCCAGTTCTGGAGCCCTTATTAAAGAGGGATGTGGAGATGCGGAGCATGTGCAGAGGAGGGCCACAAGGATGATCAGAGGGCTGGAGCAGCTCTCCTATGAGGCCAGACTGAGAGACTTGGGGCTGTTGAGTCTGGAGAAGAGGAGNTAGAATCACAGAATCATAGAATCATTAGGGATTGGAAGGGACCTCAAAAGGCATCTAGTCCAAGCGCCCTGCCATAGCAGGATCACTTAGACCAAGAGATACAGTCAGTTAAGGTTAGAAGGGACCACAGGATCATCCAGTTCCAAGTCCCCTGCCATGGGCAGGGACACCACACCCTACATCAGGCTGGCCAGAGCCTTATCCATCCCGGCCTTAAACACTTCCAAGGATGGGGCCCCAACCACCTTCCTGGGCAACCCATTCCAGGCTCTCAACACTCTCATGGTGAAGAACTTCCTCCTCACATCAAGTCTAAGTGTACCCATCTCCAGATTTGTTCTATTCCCCCTAATTTTTTGTCCAGCCTTTCATCTACCAGTGAAAGCAAGACCTCTGCAGGGCTGCTCTCTATTGTATGATCCCCCAGCCTGCATTGACGTCAAGGACTGCTGCAATTCAGGTCCACAGTCTGGCACATATCATTGTTGAACCTAATAAATTTACATGGTCCCACTTCTCCAGCTTGTCCATGTTTCACTGGATGGCATCCTGTCCTTCCGGCATTGTCTGAGAGCTGAGTTCTTCTGGTCTGTGACATGGACAGAGGCATTGAGTGCACCCTCAGCAAGTTTGCTGACAACACCAAACTGTGTGGTGCAGCAGACATGCTGGAGGGCAGGGGTGCCATCCAGAGGGACCTGGGCAGGCTGTAGAGGTGGGCACAAGCCAACCTGATGGGGTTTAACAAGACCAAGGTCCTGCATCTGGATAGAGGCAATCCTAAGCACGAATACAGGCTGGGCAGTGACTGGCTGCAGAGTAGCCCTGGGGAGAGGGACTTGGGGGTGCTTGTGGATGAGAGGCTTAACATGAGCCAGCAGTGTGCACTTGCAGCCCAGAAGGCAAACTGGATCCTGGGCTGCATCAGGAGAAGTGTGGCCAGCAGATCGCGGGAAGTGATTCTTCCCCTCTACTCTGCTCTGGTGAGGTCCCACCTGGAGTACTACGCCCAGTTCTGGAGCCCTTATTAAAGAGGGATGTGGAGATGCGGAGCATGTGCAGAGGAGGGCCACAAGGATGATCAGAGGGCTGGAGCAGCTCTCCTATGAGGCCAGACTGAGAGACTTGGGGCTGTTGAGTCTGGAGAAGAGGAGGCTCCGAGGTGACCTTTTTGTGGCCTTCCAGTATCTGAAAGGGGCCTACAAAAAGGCTGGAGAGGGGCTTTTTAGGATGTCAGGTAGTGGCAGGACTAGGGGCAATGGAGTAAAACTGGAGATGGGTAGATTTAGAGTGGGTGTGAGGAGGAAGATCTTCACCATGAGAGTGGTGAGAGCCTGGAATGGGTTGCTCAGGGAGGTGGTTGGGGCCCCATCCCTGGAGGTGTTTAAAGCTGGGCTGAATGAAGCTCTGGCCAGTCTGATCAAGGGTGGGATGTCCCTGCCCATGGCAGGGGAGTTGCAAGTGGGTGATCCTGTGGTCCCTTCTAACCCTGACTGATTCTGTGATTCTGTAACTTCTTACCAGTGAAGGTGACGGGGCTCTGGAGAGGTCTGCCTGAGGGGTTTTTGGACTCTCCTTCTCTGGAGATGTTTAAAACTCCCCTGGACTTGGTCTAGGTGATCCTGCTGTGGCAGGGGGGAAGGACTGGATGATCTTTCGAGGTTGCTTCCAGTCCCTAATGTTCTGTAATGTTCTGTGACATTGTAGGAGACACCAGGAGAAAAATAAAGAAGTATGACTGCACAGAGGTCACTGATCACAGGAAAACAGGAATGTCAATGTGTGTATGCCTTGATGAAAATCTAAAGAATTCTCAAGTGTAAGAGAGAAACAGAGGAGAACAGCACACTTCTGTTCAGTATCAGGTTTGACCTTTATGTATAAGGGCAGGCAGCTACACAGAGATGATCCAAGGCAACACACTGCAAAAGCCCAAGCCACACAGCTCTTGCTCATGATCACTGAAATTCGTAATAGCTTTCTCTTTTTAAAAAATATATATCCATGACCAAAATAGAACACAGAAGTTCTTCTTACCTTCCTTTTTTTCCAATACATGTTGCTTATGTGTTGGATTATAAATAGTGTGTTGGCTTACTGTTGGACAACTGCCAGACAACCCCCAGAAGTTCATTCCACTTCATCAAAAGGACAAACAGGTAAAATAAACTGAAACTGCTCTCAGATCAAGGACAGGGAATGACAGGATGAGGGGTCATGGCTTTAAAAAAAAGGGTAGATTTAGGCTGGACATTAGGAAAAAGTTCTTTAATCTGAGAGTGGTGGATCACTGCTAGAGGTTCCCTAGACAGGTGATGGAGGCCCCATCCCTGGAGACATGCAAGGTCAGGCTTGATGGAGCTCTGAGCAATCTGTTCTAATTAGAGATGTCCCTGCTTGCTGTAGGGGGTTTGAACTAGATGACCCTTTCAACACAATGCATTTAAGGATTCTATGATTCTCTAATAGTTTCCCCCTTTCAATCTTTCCTACTCACAATTTTTTGGGCTCCAGCACAGACCCTCCACAGGCTGCATCTTCCTTGATGGCCCATTTACCATCTTCAGCATTGGATCCTCAACATGCTGCAGTGTGGATACCTGTTCTGACCAGTCAGTACACTATTGTAGAGTGAATATCAGCTCCAGCTTGGTCTTCTCTGCTGGTTGCAGAGAACCACCTGCTCCACTGTGGTGTCTCCAGGGGCTGCAAGGAAGTTTCATTTTTAGTACCCAGAGCACCTCCTCTCCTATCCTCCCTAGTGTGCACACGGCTCTTTCTGACTCTTTTTCCCTCACTTCTCACTGCTCAAGGGTGTTTTGAGCTTTTTCAGCTCAGCTTTCCCCATGGCTTTCACACACCTGTAGCAGATGGGCTCAGCTCTGCCCTACACCATGTCTGGTATGGGGCAGCCCCTGCAGCCAGCATGTGGACACCTGCACATGATGCAAGCAGGCATTCATTGACAGATCTGGCAGAGAGAAAAGAAGGAGAAGGCTTGTTATTGACAGGTAAATACGCCTCGATGCTCCCACGGAAATGGGAGGTGCTAAGGCAAGGAAGGTAAGTGGCAGAATTAAGGACTGGAAATCTCAGAAGTACTGACTGTCCACATAGGGAGGTTGGCTCAGGAAGGAAAATTATAACAGCAGAAACAGAAAAAAAAAGGGGAAAGTTGGGTTTTTTTTAATAAGAGTTATTAAATTCCTGTTTTCATCAAAGTCTTGTTTAATTTTTATTTTGTCCTTCCAGCAGAAATTATAAATGCAATGTATTCCAAGTGCTAGAATGCAGGATTCAGACAATGAAAATGCAGCAGCTTTATTTTGAATTCTATTAATCCCAAAGCATGATAGCAACCAGGGATTCCATGGCCTGTTTTTTTATAATCCCCTGCACAGTTTTGGTGTAACAAACTGCTTTGTTGTCTTGTTTGTAACACATCTTGTATTACATTCTGCAGCCTGAGCAATTACTGCACTTATGTAAATACTAAGATAAGCTACCTTTCTCCCTTTTTAAGCATCAAGTCTAAAGGAGACATTGTAAGTACTGAGGATTCTGAGGGCTTGTGAGCTTGGCAAGTTTTCTGAGGTTACTAAAATTTACTTCCATAATTCAAAATCCTTTCTTCTCAAAAAGTATTCAGCTTAAACATAACCTTTCCCCTCCCAGGTTAATGGAAATACTTCCGAGTGCTGTATCACACTTGAAATGGAAGTCTGTGACCTGTCTTAGTGACAAAAGCTCTGCACACACAGAGCTACCCAACAACAGCTCCTTACTTCTCTTTCTACAGAATTTCATTCTGTATCTTCCAATTCCTGCCTTTCGTTCTGCTTTCTGAATTTGTTTTCGCCTGTTTCTGATGCTGCTTTTGTCAGATTTTGTTCCGTTGGATTGTTTCTTTGGTCTCTATATGGCAAGCAAGAAATACACAGTCAAAAAATAATTTTCACTTCTCTCACCCCAGAGCCCCAGCTGGTTCTGGACAGGCAGCAGGAACTTGCTCAGTACCTCCATCTTAATGACTTATTTCTTGTAGTTATAATACTTCATTATTGAATAATGAAATATTTCATTATTAAATAATATTCCAGGATTAATGAAATAATCCACAATGATTTAAATTACAGTCTAAGATTTTTAAACTCAAATGCCTAGCCTGTGTCTAATCACCTACAGAATCACTTTGCAGATACCTTGAGCATCCAGCACTTTTTCAAATGTTGATTTACTCTGAAGAGCCTAGAGTCGCAAACCTGGTGGCAATTAACTTGGTTAGACTACAGAATTCAATGTTAATTACCTGGCTTAACATTGATGGTTGTGTTTAACATTGATGGTGATATGAGAAGGAAGTTCTTCCCACTGAGGGTGACAGAGCACTGGAATGGGCTGCCCAGAGGGGTTATGGAATCTCCTTCTCTGGAGATGTTTAAAACCCACCTGGATATGTTCCCGTGTGAATTGGTGTAGATGGTCCTGCTCTGGCAGGGGGATTGGATTAGATGATTGTGGTGGGTTCAAGACCACAACTCAAGATAAAGGAAAAGAAAGCAAAGCAGTGAGGTCTCGATGACATCTCGGATAAATTTGCCAGACAATGGATAGCTAGGGAAAACTGCAAAAAGGTTTATTAACTCTATAATTGTATACAGAAAGGAAGAAAAGGTTACGCAAGTTAGTGTTCACAAACTAGAAACTGTGTCACAACTGCCATCACACGTTCTGAGAAAAATACAATGGGAGGTCACTATCAGTTGGGCCTTGGGTCTTCTTTCACATTGGCGATCTGGGGAAAAAGAACATGTCAGTCAAGTAGAGATGAGTACCACCACCTTCTCTATTATTCATGCATCAGACACATCTGCGGTACAGTGAGACACAAACTGTTTGCAGACTGGTGAATTCTTCAATTCTTCAGAGTAGCTTCTCCAGCTCAATGCTCTTGGGATGGGCTGATTTCTCAGCACCCAAAACTGCATCCCTCAGTGCAGGGGACATGTATTTCAAACAAAGAACCCAGTCTCTGTCTGAGATCCAGGGTTTAAGGATTCTCAATTCCTTCTTCTTCCTTCAGCTAAGCACAAATGAGTCCTCCCCCAAAACTTAAGCACCCCCAGTCTTTCTCAGAAGCAGAAATGACAAACAGTCTTTCTTCCTGCCGATCAGTCTCTGCAAAATGGCAGCGGCATAGCTGCATAGCCCCAGCCACGTGCAGGATCCAAGATGGAGACCGACTGCATGGCTGCGTCAGCAGGGCCGCACCCCACCCACACTCTACATGTGGCCAAGAGGGTCTTCCAAAGATCCTCTCCTCTCCCTCTCTCCTCCTGTCTGAGCTCCAGGAGGTAGAGGAGTACCCCAGCTCACCACGATGCTGAAGGGCTGCTTGGGGAGGGGGGGGTTCCTGATGGCAAATCTGCACCAGTCTTGCTTCTCCAGTCCATGGGCAGGATCGCGCAGTGTCGAGTCCGGGCTGGCGACAGGGCTGTGGCGGCTTCGGGGCCATGGTCCTCTGGAAGCCGCGACAAGTCGCGGCCAAGCCGCATTTCCCACCCCTCATCGCCCCAGGAACAGGCGGTGGGGGGATGCTTGATTCAGGACAGCAGCCCCCAAGAGACAGAACACATCACCCGCTCTGCTTTTTATAGGCTGACCTAGCCAGATTCTTCCGGAGCAAGTCCCGGGACAGTGTCACCTCCCCTAGGACAGGTAACTGGGGGAAGGGTTCCTCTTGAGAGTAACTTTTTTGTTCTTTATGAAAGCACAAATCTGCACATCTGAAAATTCTGGTTATTTTCAAACTGCAACAATGATCTTTTGAAGTCCCTTCTAATGCTGGATGTTCTGTGATTCTGTGATCCAACCAAACCTTGTCTCCATTTATCTCTTTGAACCCCATATAGAAATTATCTGTATGCACAAAGAGAATCTGGAAAAAAGTCTGACTCTGCAACTTTGTTTTTCAAATAAATTTCTCTGTGTGGCATGACATATTTAAAGCACTCTAAAATGAATATAGACAAGAGATATTTTAATGTTTTGGGGTGATTTTCACTGAAAGAGAATGAGAAAACAAAGTGTATCACCAAACCATGCTGTGGTCATTAACCATGTAGAGGAAGTTCTTATGCAGTGTAAAAAACCTGGTAAAAATATTTCAGCTGCATTTTCTTCTTAAGATTATCCTTTAGTGTTTCAACCAAGTGATCTAAATCATTAATTTTTTTAGCAGAAGCTGTGAAGTACATGCTGAAAAGCATGATTTAGTACTTTCATATTCCACACTTGTCTAAGTAAGATACATATGAGTGCATTTCAATGTGTGAACACTGATTATTCTGGGGTATTGTTGACCCCACTTCATAGTCAAGCATCACTAAACCTCACAGAAAGAATAATGGAAGGAAGAAATAGTTGTGTAGGGTTTGCTTTTTTTTCATCATTGCCCATTATAGCCTAATGAGATGAAGACTACAGGTAACGACAGTCCCAGCAGAAGGAATTTATGTTTTGTTTATGGGCAATCTGGGACCAGCATAACCTTTCAGCCCTGACTGAAAGACATCCCATGATGGCAAGAGTGTTATGAAGTTACTATAGATTTTTATTACGGAAAAGATATGCTTTCAAAAAGAGGTACTTGTATATACATTAGCATGGGGAGAGAGGGTAAATGTGTCCTCACTGTGTGCTCTCAGGGGCTGTGGAGCCTCCTTCTCTGGAGACATTTAAAACCCACCTGGACTTGTTCCTGTACAACTTGGTCTAGATGATCCTGCTGTGGCAGGGGGATTGGAGTAGATGATCTTTCAAGGTCACTTCCAATCCCTAATGTTCTGTGATTCTGTGTATCTTGCCCCACACTGTGATGGATGTGAGTGACCAGCCAGCCCTGCTGTGGCAGACAGTGAGCCTAACGTGAATAGCCAGGATGGACCAGGTTGGGAATGAGCTGCAAGACACTCCTCAGGGCCTCCCCCCCTCACACAGAGCTTCCTTTGACAGACACAGACTATCCATAGTCACACAAGAACATATCCAGGTGTGTTTTAAATATGTCCAGACAAAAAGTCTCCACAAGACCCCTTGGAAGCTACTTCCAGTGCACTGTCACCCTCACAGTGAAGAAGTTCCTTCTTATATTTAGGTGAAACCTCCTATGTTCCAGCTGAGAACCATTGTCCCTTGTCCTTTCATTAGATGCCATTGAGAAGAGCCTGGGTCCATCCTCCTGACACCCACTCTTCACATATTTGTAAACACTAATGAAATCACCCCTCAACACAGGAGAATGGACAACAACAGGTGACTTGATGGATCTACATAATGATATTTCCCTAACTATTCATTTGGCATCCTAGTTAAAAGCTAAATGCAGCCATTAACAGCTGGTGTCAGACACAAAGTCTCAAATATTGATGGAAGACCGAAAAACATGTTGAAGCATTTTAAAGAAAATTTGAATGGCTACCATGAAATGACCTGAGGTTCCTCTGTGCTTCTGCTTCAAGAATTTTTTTAAGACCATTTTCTGTTTCTGTATTTAACCACTGAACTTAATTTAAGTTTCACATTCTTCCTGCTGTGGACATTTCTGCTGTAAATTCTCTGAAAGTATAGTCAGAACTTCTGCAAAAGTTATGAGAAGACATGGAAGAAGTCTGATGACAGAGTTAACTGTTTTACTCATGTCTGAATTAGAAACGAAAGAATTATATAGAAAAAACCAAAATGGTGCTTTTACAACACAGAAGATATCTATACCTTTCCTTTTTTAAACACTTACAGTATTGACCACAGAAAGCTAATGATTTAAAGAAATCAGTAACTATTAAGCTTTGATGTCTAGAAGTACATTCTCATGACTAAGCTATTTTCTTGTGGAATTCGGATGATATCCTCTCCATTTTCAGCAAAAAAAAAATTCCATCTGTGAGATTTTAAAGCAGGAAAGAAACATTATGATTTAGACTGACATTTTGTGAAGATCAGATTTCACAAATTAGGAGTACAGTGACTATCAGCATGAAAACAATTATGTGACCTAGTGTGTCTCATTGCAGTGGCCATGGCCACATCATTCAGGTGTATTGGTGAAATATTGAGGTCCATTCACAAGATTTTCCTGCACTCTTCCCTTCATGGAACCGTTTGTTGTGTTGTACTCTATGAGCAGCAGAGACAAGCATAAAGATTCTGCAGATTATTTCACCATGAAACTAGTCCTGACTATGGTAAAGTCACACAGGGATAAGATAATAATAGACTACATTGTTCAAGAGCAATGAATGCTGACAGATTTTACACTCAAAAACCCCTGTGAATAATTTTCCTTCTGAAAAAGGAACCAAAGTGGAGAAGAATTTCTCTTTTATGTATCTTTTTAATCACAGTTGCGAGATTTAGCCATTAAAAAGACCCTCTTTCCAGGTAACTGATGGGTATTTTTCTCTTTTTATGTGCATAAATCGCTATGTGTCATTTAGCATTAAAAAGATCTCAGTACCAAAAGGTATTGTCTTAATTATATTTGATTTTATATTTTAAAATCTTTTGAGGTCATCTGGCTTATCAGACACAAAAAAACTCCCATCTAAAATCCAAAAGGAAACCTGGCAGGAGAAAAAGCTTATGTTCAGCTTAGGAGGAATTGAAGGAATATCTGAATCACGACCTGTAGATGAGAATGAATTTTCCAAAAGAACATTCCAACAGTGATTGTCAAATGAAAGATGAACAAAATGAAGATGTTTAAACAGGGAAGGGAAAGTGAAGCATCTAGCACATTAAACACTTGACAATGCACACAGGAATTACTAACCTGTCTAATTTTTGCAAAAAATGAAAAAACTGGAAGGTCTGCATATCTGAAAGGAATGTGATAAAAATAGTTATGAAAATTGAAAATATTATCTTTATATTTTTCTATCTCTCTAAGTGCTTTATGTAGAAGACATGTAACTGATTTAGTTTCTGCCCAGCAGGCTCACAGAATCACTGAATCACAGAACATTAGGGATTGGAAGGGACCTCAAAAGATCATCTAGTTCAATCCCGCTACCACAGCAGGATCACCTAGTCCTAGACCAAGTCACACAAGAACATGTCCAGGTGTGTTTTAAACATCTCCAGAGAAGGATACTCCATAAACCCCCTGGGCAGCCCCTTCCAGTGCTCTGTCACCTTCACTGGGAAGAAGCTCCTTCTCACATTCATGTGGAAACTCCTCTGTTCCAGCTGACACCCACTGCCCCTTGTCCTATGACTAGAAGACATCGAGAAGAGCCTGGCTCCATCCTCCTGACACCCACCCCTCACATAATTATAAACATTAATGAGGTCACCCCTCAGTCTTTGGTTTTCCAAGCTAAAGAGACCCAGCTCCCTCAGTCTTTCCTCATCAGGTAGATGTTCCACTCTCTTAATCATCTTTGTTTTTCTGTGCTGGACTTTCTCCAGCAGCTATGCGTCCCTCTTGAACTGAGGGCCCTAGAACTGGACACAAGTTTCCAGATGCGGCCTCAGCAGGGCAGATTAGAGGGGGAGCAGAAGCTCTCTTGATCTGCTAACCACCCACCTTCTGATCCACCCCAGGATGCTGCTGGTCTTACACAAAGATGTATTTTAGTATGCCATCCTACTGCAAAATGAGATAGAATAATGAGAAAGTTGTACAAAAGCACAAATAACTAATTTCTCTGTATCCATAGTGGGAGAGTATTATGTTCCACCAGTAAATGCAGAACAGCATATTAATCAGGAGTACGTCTAATATACCTAAGTCTGAACAGCACAGAATTTCTGTGAACACAGTCCAGAAGTGTTAGCACTTGGTAAAAGCAAGTAAACAAATAATTAATTTTATGTATATTCTTTCTAACATTCAGTCTTGCTGTAACAGTGTTCTTTTATTGCGCAGGCCTACTGATAGGTTTCTTCTCCCAGCACAACGTCTCAGGACCAGAATTTGCATGACCAGCTACTGATAGCTACTTTTAATTCATGTGTATGGACAACGTTGTGCTGATTAGCAAATCCTAACACAATCATCCAGTGATGCTGCCAGGTGAAGTTCACCCCTGTGCAAGAGCTGTAATACAATGTGAGAATGCAGAGAAGATATCCAAAGTGCATTGACAAACAACATTAATCATGAACAGCAGTCTTGTTAAAAACATCACCCTGTATTTGTTTTTGAGCATCATGATGCCTTCTTCTGTTCTTCTTAATTATGCTGAGATTTATGAAAAAAGCTGTTATATGAGAATTCTCCAAACACTATAATTTGTTACCCGTATCTTTTTCCTGTGCTCTAATGAGAACAGAAACGTTAGGGCACCAGTTGCACTTTGAGCAAGAATGTCACCGTTGTTTCTAGTAGGAAGACCTTTGTTTTAAAATAATAAGGTAGACAGCAAGTACATCATAATTTTGTGAATGTATGGGTTTATTCTGAAAGCATGATCATGGGAAGCTTTTTGTTATCCTGTTCTCAGTAACATTTTGTTTTGCGCTAGACAATCAAAGAAAATTTTGCAAATGTAGTTAATCCCTGTCACTGTTTAATTCACTGCCCTCAATGGCAGCCCAGATTTGGTATCCTGCACGTGTAGGTATTCAGTGATGGCCCAAGAGGAGTGTCAATCCTCTCTGACTCTGAAAAACAAAAAGGTAGCAAAAGCAAAATAAAAGGCATCTTTCAGGCACGCCTGGTCTTATTGGTCACAATAATGTGAGGGGTATTTATTATTTGTCTTAAATGAAATTATTCTTTCTCTGAAGAAGTAAAGCCCTGTGGGTAAGTCATCCAGGGTCTGCTAAAGAAATACATTTAAAATCCTTAAGTCATTCTCCTTCTTTTCTTCTTGTAAAAGCATTTTTTAAGCAATGCAGAGGAAAGACCACTGCTATGCTGAAAATACTTGGATGCCAGTGCTTTGAGAATCTTTTAATGTAGTTAATCTCTCAGACAGCTGCTGTCACTAGCACTCTGAGGCATTTCCTTTTGGGCTACCTTTTGCCTTTCAGAGAGCAGCAGTGAGGCTGCTGTCAAAGGAGGATTCACTTGACTCAGAGTATGGCCTTACAGAAGTTTTTCAGAGGTATTATTGCATGTACTTTTTCTTTCTGTCCCTAATTTCCTTCCTATGTTAACAGAAAGGACACAAGGGCTTGAAGTCCATGGAAACCTTCCAATCAATTCCTGTTTGAAATAAACAGTCTGGCTCTAGTCTTTTGTGCATTACAGCGATGACTGTGGAACAGTGATCCCTGAGGTGGGTCAATTCCTCCTTAGGAACAATTTCATGAACTAAGCACAAGAATGAGCAGTTTTTGTCCTCAGGATATGTTTTGCAGCATAACTTAAAGCATCTCCAGACCTGGTCTGCTTCCATCAGATGTTAGAATTTTTTAAACTCAAAAAGAACTGTTGCGAATTCATGTGTGAGGAGAAAGAAAAAAATCCCATTTCCATGTTTTCTGTTACACAGCTGCAACAGAACAGCTTCCGTCAATTGACCCCTGAGTATTTGGTTTTGAATTTAGCTATTATGAGGCAAATGGATTCTCATCCAAAACAGGTGCCCCCAAAGCATATGCAAATGTTGATTTGTTGACCTCTCTACAGGATGAACAAACTTTCAGTCTTGAGCTGCATGTGATTCAGAGGTAGATCTGCCAGACAGACAGCAGCAGAGGGACTCTGTCACGGGAGCTGCCAGATGATCCAAAATGCCAGCAAAAAAGAGAAAACTAACCAGCAACAGCCACCAAATCCTGATTCAACAGGTCACCTGGAGTTTGCAGCATGCACAGGAATATACAAAATGCTAATCTGCTTGTTTGGCTGAAACAATATAAAAGGAATGTGGCATTGTGGCACAGTCTGAATTTGAGTGGATTTCTTGGCCTGAGACATTGGGAAGCTGATAAGGCAACTTCTGGATTTGTTTTGGCCCTGCAAACTGCTACAACTGGTTTGGAGAAGTTTCAGTTTTCTGGCCTGTCCTTGACTTTGTTCTTTTCGTTTGTTTGGAAAGACAGATGGCACTGCTCTGAATGCAGCACTCATCTAGCCCTGGGAACGTGGTGAATGGATAAGAGGGAGTGACACCTGAAGTATCAGTGGAAGGAAGGTTTCATCTGAATTCCATTGTTTGCTGAACTGGAGAGAGTTCTCCCTTCACACATGGCCATAGGAAATGGCACACTGGAAATGGAGGGTTAGCTTGGAAGTATGTAGAACAGAGAACTAGACTTGCAAATGTCCACTGATGCTGAGAGACATATGCATGGACTGAACTGACCCATGTTTCCATAAGTAATGAGATCTGATAGAAGTCTCTTACCTTTGAGGGATTGTAGATAGCAGTTTGCCTCAGGTAAGAACATGCGATTAATCTCTGTATGTCTTTGTGTGGGTTTTTAATGAGGGGGGAATTAAATGTGTCTTGTTTTACTCCCCAAACTGAGTAGTTTTTCAAATCCTCTTTGTTTGTTATTTTTTGGTTTCGGGCCCATTAGTACATTAACTAAATTAATTGGTTAATTTCATTCTGGGATGAACCCTTGACACATTGCTTAGTTATCCAGTGTGGATCAATGATAATTGAAAGAGAAAAACATACTCACATGTGGCATGAGTGGTATTAATATCATTGTACAAGCCTTTCTCAAAGTAACTGGTAAAATGGCTTGGGTGATGTAAAATAAACATAAAACAAAAGCAGGATGGTTTTTGCTCTGGTTTTAAATAACCTGTGTACATCCAGACTTTTTGCATATTCTCTTGCACTAACACAGAAGAGCTGAATCCCCTCTAAATTCTATAAGCTACACTACAAAATTGTCTGGCAAACTGGCAAAGTAGAATGAGTAACTTCTCATACCAAATTTTCTTAGACGAAATTAACTCCAGAAATATCCCTTTCTAAAGAAGACTAAGAACAAGGAAAATGAGACATTTGTATTGCCTCTGTAATGGTTATACATCTATTAGGCAAACCCTGACAGAACAAAAAAATCACTCTGATTTCTTCCTCTCCTTTCATTACTTGTGGTCTTGTTTTGCACCTGTTCAGCACTTGTCCTTACAGATGCTCTTAGCTATCGTTTAGCCACTTGCAGGAGCAAAATGAGAACAGATGCGTCATAAGTACAAAATATGTGCTGAAAGGACATGCTGTAATGGGAAATCAGAGCTGAATTAGAGGAAAAACAAAACAGGGCAGGATATAGAGGATGCAGACCTAAAATTAGCATAGGGTAGCTACATTGAGAAGACAAAATTCAGCAGATAAGGGCTCCTGGTTTATTGTCTAAAATATGCCTATCTGCATTCCCAGGCAACAGCATCAATCTGTCTTGATTTCGGAATAAATTGAGCTCTCGAGCAAAATCCCTGTAAGAGAAGGCAGCTCTATTTTTATCACTGTGACCTTTTTAGAAAGACTTTAGGGGAAGAAGAAACAAACTTTTCTAAATTCTTAGTACCCGAAGTCCAATTTTGACTTCCTATGTGCAAACTGTTCACCACTGTTTCATAGATACCTAGCTCTGAAAGTGCTTGAAAATTC
Source organism: Rhinopomastus cyanomelas (assembly GCA_013400115.1). NCBI lineage: Eukaryota > Metazoa > Chordata > Aves > Bucerotiformes > Rhinopomastidae > Rhinopomastus > Rhinopomastus cyanomelas. The sequence continues at coordinate 90,703 of VXBP01003649.1, read as the reverse complement.
ACATATAGCAACAGACTTGCTTGCAGGTTCAGTCTTGTTTGTTTTTTAACTGGTCTTTAACTGGTGCTAAAACATTGTGTAAGGATCTAGATCCCAAAACTAATCATAGAATCATAGAATCATTACAGATTGGAAGGGACCTCGAAAGACCATCTAGTCCAATCTCCCTGCAACAGCAGGATCACCTAGACCAAGACACACAGGAACACATCCAGGCAGGTCTTGAACATCTCCAGTGAAGGAGACTCCACAACCACCCTGGGTAACCTGTTCCAGTGCTCCGTCACCTTCACTGTGAAGAAAAGTTCCTTCTCAGGTTGATGTGGAACCTTCTATATTCCAGCTTACAACAATTGCCCCTCGAACTATCACTACATGACACTGAGAATAGCCCAGCTCCATCCTCCCGACACCCACCCCTCACATATTTGTAGACATTAATGAGGTCACCCCTCAGACTACTTTTTTCCAAACTTAGGAGACCCAGCTCCTTCAGCCTTTCTTCATAAAGGATGTGTTTTACTCCCTTCATTATCTTTGTGGCTCTGCACTGAACTCTCTCCAACAGTTCCGTGTCCTGCTTGAACTGAACTGGTCACTACATTTAACCTGGACTTTGCCACTCACAAGAAGTATAATTACTACTATAATGTCATTTCTCATATAATTTTCATCAATTTCCTGTCCTGATTTTTCCCTCTATTATTAATCCTAATTATAAATATATCTATAGATTAAATTCTAAAGGGTTGGACTAGACAATCCTTGTGATCCCTTCCAACCTGGTACACTGTGATACAATAGTGCAGATGTTGGACAAGCTGGCATTCAGAAGTCCTATTCTTTGTTTTGCTGCTAATTCACTTATGTGACCTTTGATGGGTTCATAAATCTAACTTTGCTTCAGTTCACTTGTCTCCAAAATTGCTGTAATAAATAAATGTTATCTTTTATGGAGCTGAATTTAAAGATATATTGACCCAATAATCAATAATTTGCCAAATTATTCAGTCACTGAAATAAGAAGTCAGCTGGATTGCTCAGTGTACTCAGTGCTGCAGTTAGATGGATACCTTGGCACAAATTCTGTTTAAGGCGACTGAAGAGATATTTTGACCTTAGCACTAAAGCTGGTATATGTGGACTTTACAGAATCATGGGGTACAATCTTGATGACTTGAAATAAACCTTTTATCCTTTCAAGTGCCAATCAGGATATATTAATGTACAAATACAGTCTAATTGTTTAACCTTATTCCAGACCTTTGGGACCTAATTATCCTACTGCTTGTAGGAGTGAAACCTAATTACCATTTCTTAAAAGCAAGGTTAAGAAATGCTTGTAATTTTTGTCAGGAATTTTATTTTTTAAACAGATCTTTGGCTGGTGTGGTTCTGCTGAACCAACAGCATGCTGGTTCACACACTCTGTCTTGAGGTATTTGCCAGTTATTTTCCCTCGGTAAGATCTTTTGGTACTGGTTTGTTTTATTATTGACACCATTTTGAAAATAAAAATCCCATACGGCTTCTACAGATTGTAACTGAATTCAGCAAATTATGCAAATACAACTTAGTATCTGGTTACTGCACTGTATACCTGAGCGAGGGAGCTGGGTCTCTTTAACCTGGAGAAACAGAGACTGAGGTGTGACCTCATTAATATTTAGAAATATGTGAAGAGTGGATGTCAGGAGGATAGAGCCAGCTTCAGTGTCATCTAATGATAGGACAAGGGGCAACAGGTGTAAGCTGGAGCACAGGAGGTTCTGCATCAGTGTGAGAAGGAACTTCTTCATAGTGAGAGTTTCAGAGCACTGGAGCAGGCTGCCCAGGGGTGTTGTGGAATCTCCTTCTCTGGAAATATTTAAAACCCGCCTGCATAAGTTCCTGTGCGACTTAGTGCAGGTGATCCTGCTGTGGCAGGGGGATTTGACAAGATGATCTTTTCCAGATCCCTTCCAATCCCTAACGTTCTGTAACTATTCAGCATTACTGAAATAATGTTTAATTATTCACAGATAATTACTTCATTTCAGAGTTTCATAACCAGCAAATATAGAACACATTTCATATTTTAATTAAGTCCTTACATAGGAGTTGAAACATAAAAAGCAATCGACCTTTCTGGTAAAGTGGAAACAGTTTTGTGGTAAATAGCAGTGTTATGAATCGAAAAATCTTAAATACAGTTAGAGGAAGTTCTTTATACCTTGAAGAAATTAATTGTCCACGTTGATGTTGTTATACAATCCCCTTCTGTAAAAATGTTCTTGACTGCTTGTTTACTGTTTTCAGCCAGGGATTCCTGAATGTATACAGCTGCTTTATGTTTGATGAGCCTCTGCATTAATTCTCTGTGCACATCAGACAGGCTGCAGGACTTCCAAGCTGCTTTTGCAGAGCCAGTGTTGGGTGGAAGGCCCTGCCTCCACTCTCCTACCATTGTATATATATGCGCAAATCAAATATCCAGATCTAGTTTACTCAGCAATCTCCTTAAAAAGATAGAAGGGGATGGAGCCTTTACAACTAATGTGCGTGTTTGAGCATTGATCCACTGATTCATTCCATCAATAGAAAAATTCAACTGGAAAAACATCCTATAAACGTCCAGGAACTGGATGGGATCATGTAAAACCCTTGATTTTCTCAGCCTGGTAGTGCTTGTTAACAGCCCTGACTGAGGGCAGCTTGTCCTATGGATAAGCATTTGATTTGAGAGCTGCAATTCTTGCTCCTGGCAGCAGCAGTTATTCTTGCCTGTAGTCAATTAGTCTGTGTGAGGAAGGTACAATCACCTGCTGATACAAATCAGTGGCCTCAGAACTTGTTCTGGACACCCTGACTAGTTCTCTGTAGTTGAATTTAATCACATGTGGTGTGGTCATCTGCACACTGTCATCTCCTGAGGTGCTGCTGCAGATATCTAAGGGAGTTTTCTCATGTTCCCAAAGAAAAGCTGTGTTCAAACTGTTCGAGGAAGTTCTTTGAAACTTATCACAGGAATTGATAGCCCTTTAGCTAAAGGGTCAGTGAATAAGTGCTAAGGAAAAGGTATTTCAGGTGCAACTGGTTTAAATTGGAATGTCTGCCTGCTTTACTCAGTAATATTACTGGAAAAGCTAACGCCCTGCCTGGTGAGTATGTGCTTCAGGAGTGTCATGAACTGAAAAATAGGACACCTGCTGTGTTATTGCATTTCTTCACTATGGTGTTTACAGTTTATTTTCAGCAGAGGTTGATCAGGACTTTGTTCTTTATCTGTAACGGTCTCGCTGTGCAGCTTTCCTCTTGAAAAAGGATGATTCAATAGGTACAGATATCACAGTGAGGAATGGGACAGTAAGAGGATTCAAAAGCAGTTATGCTAGTTTAGTTTTCCTTCAGTCTCTGAGAAATAGGTAAAGCTTTCCTAGGCACTAGATAATTTGACTATCTAAGTTCTGGTTTGGGATTTGACTAAAATCCTTGTATACCACTGATTTTTAGGAAAGCTGAGATTCCCAAGAGCTAGTTTTTACAGCACTACGATGTCTAGATTGGTTAGCAGACTTTGAATGTGTCTCCCAGGATCCTTTCTGTTGGATTGTCCCTTCAAGCACAAGCTGTCAAGAACAAAGAAATGTGTAAGGCAAGTTTTGAAGAAATTCCTGGGCCCCATATCTCCTTTGCTGTGAGTTTCTTTTACTTTCTTTTCACTGTTTTTGTCTCCCTACAGCTTTTTTATTTCCATGAAAGGACGACTAGGGTGGGGAAATCTCATTTAAAATAAATTTTACAAAATATCTTACATGAAAACACGTCGATGAGCAAAAATATAAATCCTTCAGGTGTATTTATCTGAAAAAAACACTGTACAAGGCTTGAAATAATTCCTGTTCTCCCTTGACCTTGGCAGGTTTCCAGAAAAAAGCTGCCCAATCTGGAGAGTTCCCATGCAGGTCATGTAGGAATAATTCAGAGGCTCTATTTAAGGAACATGTGCTGCATCCACTTATTGTTCTCTGAGAGATGCAAGGATTAAAACGTACTGTCTGGGAGAAAAGAAATGAAGACAGAAAAAGTACGATAGTGGAGAGTCATTGCTAAGCCGCTATCCATCATCTTTGCTAAGTCAGGGGGAATCAGGAGAGGTGCCTAGAGACTGGAGTATAGCAAATCTCACTCCAATCTTCAAAAAGGGTAATAAGGAAGACCCAGGTAAATGTAGACTGATCAGCTTCACATCAAATCCCAGGAAAGGTGATGGAACAATTTGTCCTAGAGGATGTCTCCAGGCACATCAAGAACATGAGGGTCATTAGGGACAGTCAGCATGGCTTCACTAAGGGAAATCATGCTTTACCAACCTGAGAGCCTTTTATGATGGAATAAGCAGGTGGATAGACAATAGCACCGTGGTAGATGTGGTTTATCTTGACTTGAGTAAGGCATTTGACATAGTCTTATATCTCATCCTCGCAGCCAGACTGAGGTAGTGTCTAGATGTTTAGGTAGTGAGGTGAATCGTGAACTGGCTGCAGGATGGAAACCAGAGAGTAGTGGACAGTGGGACAGTCTGATTGGAGGCCTGTATCTGGTGGAGTGCCCCAGGGCTTGATACTGGGACCAGTCCTGTTCAATCTATTCATTGATGACTTAGATGAGGGATTAGGGCGCACTGTCAAGTTGACACAAAGCTGGGTGGTGTCACTAACACCCCTGCAGACTGTGCTGCCATTCAGGAAGACCTGGACAGGCTGCAGAGCTGGGCAGAGAAAAAAATTAGTGAGCTATAACAAGGGTAATTATAGAGTCTTGTATCTGGGCAAGAACAACCCCAGGTACCAGTATAGGTTGGGGACTGACCTGTTGGAGAGAAGTGTAGGAGAAAGGGACCTGGGTGTCCTGGTGGACAGCAGGATAACCATCAGCCAGCATGTGGCCAAGTGGGCCAACAGCAACCTGGGGTTGATCAGAAAGGAGGTGTTTATCAGATTTGAGAGAGGCTGGTCTCCCCCTCTACTCTGANCTCCAGGACAAGAGGGCAGGGCCTGAAGCTGCACCATTGGAGGATTAGGTTGGATGTTAGGAGCCCTTTCTCAGGAAAGGGTGATCAGNCCAGTTCTGTGCCCCTCAGTTCAAGAGGGATGTGGAGCTGCTGGAGAGAATCCAGCATAGAGCTACGAGGATGGTGAAGGAAGTTGAGCATCTCCCTTATGAGGAGAGGTTGAGTGAGCTGAGTCTCTTGACCCTAGAGAAGAGGAGACTGAGGGGTGACCTCATTAATGTTTATAAATATTTGAAGGGTGTGTGTCTGGAGGATGGGGCCAGGCTCTTCTCAATGTCATCTAGTGATAGGACGAGGGGCAATGGGTGTAAGTTGGAACATAGGTTCCACATCAATATGAGAATGAACTTCTTCCCAGTGAGGGTGACAGAGCACTGAGACAGGCTGCTCAGGGGAGCTATGGAGTCTCCTTCTCTGGAGAAGTTTAAGACCCGCCTGGATGTGTTCCTGTGTGACTTGGTCTAGGTGATCCTGCTGTTGCAGGAGGATTGGACTAGATGATCTTTTGAGGTCTCTTCCAATCCCTAATGATTCTATGATTGTGTTTCCTCTCTACAACTACATGAAGGGAGGTTGTAGTCAGCTGGGTGTCAGGCTCTTCTCCCAGGCAGCCTTCTCCAGGACAAGAGGGCAGGGCCTGAAGCTGCACCATTGGAGGATTAGGTTGGATGTTAGGAGCCCTTTCTCAGGAAAGGGTGATCAGACGATAGAATGGACTGCCCAGGGCAGTGGTGGAGTCCCCATCCACTAAGGTGCTTAAGGACAGACTGGATGTGGCCCTTAGTGCTGTGGTTTGGGCACTGTGGTGATGTTAGGTCTTGGGCTGGACGTGATGACATTAGAGGTCTTCTCCAGCCTGAATAATTCTGTGATTCTGTGAAAAATTCAAGCAGATATCTCTGTCTGCTACTGGTGGTTTGTTTTTACAGAAAACACTATTTAAAGTAGCAGTGATTTATTGTTTTCAAATATGAACTCCTGTTCTTTCAGTTTGGGAATCAAGAGCTGTCTCAAAACAGAAGAATTATTCTGATTCTTTGCACATACATGTAAACTGAGCAATTGCTCACCAACTAATGACCATGACAGGGTTAAATCACCACATTTAGGATTGCATCAGTTGTTTTCCTCCCTGTCTAGAACTGTTAAAGAATGGTAAATACTGGCTCTTGTTTATTCATTAAGTGGTGTGAAAGAAGTGCAATTCCAGCCACTACTGCATTATGACAAGGATACTATAGGTAAAAACAATCAGAGAATAGAATATCTCAGTTCCAGAAGAACACAGAACTCCTGGAGAGGGTTCAGTGCAGAACCACAAAGACGGTAAAGGGAGTAGAACACCTCTCTTATGAGGAAAGGCTGAGAGAGCCGAGTCTCTTGAGCTTGGAAAAAAGGAGTCTGAGGGGTAACCTCATTAATGTTTACACATATGTGAAGGGTGGGTGTCAGGAGGATGGAGCCAGGCTCTTCTCAGTGTCATCTAATGACAGGACAAGGGGCAATGGGTGTGAGCTGGAACAGAGGAGGTTCCACTTCAATATATGAAGGAACTTCTTTCCAGTGACGGTGACAGAGCACTGGAACAGGCTACCCAGGGGGCTAGTGGAGTCTCCTTCTCTGGAAACTTTTAAAACTTGCCTGAATACGTTCCTGTGCAACTTGGTCTAGGTGATCCTGCTGTAGCAGGGGGATTGGACTAAATGATCTTTCAAGATCCCTTCCAATCCTTAATGTTCTGTGATTCTGTGATATCAATATCCATAAAGAGACCAGGTTTTTAAGCCTCCTTTGAAAAACCTTGTGCACCAAGTTGCAGTGAGTGTCCTGAAGTAAGCATGTGGCCTATGTAGATGGAACTCTTAAGAGAACAGTGGAGAAAATAAACTGGGATCTTTCCACCTCAGTTTTCCTCACCTGTTGGTTGTATTTCATGTGTTTCCATGGAAGCAGCAGTGCCCACAGTAGGGCTTGCAGTCTCCAGAGAGCTGGATGAAAGACACTGTAGGCTTCAAACAGGTTAGAAAGGAAAAGAAAGTCTGAAGATAACTTTCAGAAGTCACCACATATAACTGGAGCATTCTGTGACCCATGCAGCAGTCCAGTTGCAAGGCTTGGCAAGTCAGGCAAGTGAGTGAATGCAGCAAGGTGTGTAACTCTGTAAGGTGCCATTTAATCCACTTGCTTTTAGTTTGGGACACGTAAGATTTACCTGAAGGGACTGTAAAAACCATTCAGGATCATCGCTGCTGTGTCAGCTAACCTGAATCACTACGGTCATCAGTGATCTGTGCTGTAACTGGTACTTAATGGGCCACAAAAATCAAAGGGGATTGCGAGGTTCATTCTATCTTGTCTTCATGTTCATGCAGAACAAAAACCATGTGGTTTTTTTTCATCTTATTTCCAGTTGCTACTCTGTGTGTCTCTTGTGTGTCTTCAAGTTCACACAGAACAAAAAACGTGTTTTTTTTCATCTTGTTTCCGAGTGCTACTCCGTGTGTCTCTGAAGGACAAAAGCACATCTTACTTGTCTTATTTGTGTAGCCTTTTCTTTTTAATGTTTTTCATGCCAAACAGTGATTCTATTTTGTTTTTAAATTATTTTCTGATACAGTATTTTGTTTTGCAGTCATACATGGGAATGTGCACATTTTTATGACTAATTTCCAAATCTGAGATGTTTCAGCAGAGACATCAAAGACTGGCTCAGTTTGAAACACCATTACGGAGACACAGTCATTAGCTCAAACACTTCTTTGCAGTTACTTGAGATCAGTTTTTCATGCTAGCTAAACAAACATATCTATAGTGCAAAGAAATAGCACAAGTTCAGAAAGTGCACAAAGTTTTCTTGCAAAGTGTATGTATTTTGGTTCTAATATGCTTTATATTTACCAGAGTTAAATTTTGTGGCAAAGAAGGTTTTATTTCTTACCCAAGAAGCTTTTGTGCCTGGCTAGGTTCAAGCTGAGATGTGGTCTATTAGTGTGATGGATATCATTCTCTAAGGGTAATGGCTGGAAAATATTTGTGCATGTTTGTACAGTACCCAATGGTGACAGTTGAAAATTTCTTAGCAACAAAGCAAATCAATCTTCCCAAAGTATGCTTTTTAGCCCAAGTCACCTTGTCAAATAGGTGACAGCAGATGAAAATTCACAGATGTTCAGTTCCTTGCCCAGAAAACTCAACAGCTTTCTTTGCTGTTTCAGAGTTCAAAGTTAACAGAATTGTTCCTTTCTGAAAACTTCTGTAATCCTACAGAAGTAAATATGTAAGAGTGGGTGTCAGGAGGATGGAGCCAGGCTCTTCTCAGTGTCATCTAATGATAGGACACGGGACAACGTGTGTGAGCTGGAACAGAGGAGGTTCCACATCAATACAAGAAGGAACCTCTTCCTGGTGAGGGTGACAGAGCACTGAAACAGGCTGCCCAGGGAGGCTGTGCAGTCTTCTTCTCTGGAGACGTTTAAAACCCACCTGGACATGGTCCCGTGCAACTTGGTCTAGGTGGTCCTGCTGTGGCAGGGGGATTGGAGTAGATGATCTTTCAAACTCCCTTCCAATCCCTAATGTTCTGTGATTCTGTGAGACAAAAAAGAACTTAAGTTATAAATAACTTACAATTATCTTTGTTTGCAAAGTGCCAGGCTAAGAATGATCTGCCTCTATTTCAGAGGGCAGAGATTTCCTCAAACAACAATGTGGACAAAATTCTGCTTGTTTATTGAACAACAAATACATGACTCATATAACTCTGTTATGAATGATGAAGGGATATGTGTGACAGATACATCCACAAATTTCAGGAGTACAACTCTATTCATATGGATGAGAATTCAACTTTGTAGGAAGCCACACTGTCAACAAATGGTCCTATGAAAAGTCTGTAGCAACAGAATATTTAATCTTTTCAAGGAGACTTTTTTAATCTCTCTAATAAATCCCAAGTTCATTTAAACTTCATAGCATTGAGAGTAACCATCTTATATTGGAAAATTAAGCTATTAGAATGTGGATTTGCCACATAATCAAAAGCAGCTCTTTATGGTTTAAACAAAATCAATGAAGAATACTTTAATAAGCCGTCAGCAGTTTTAGTTTCACTAGCTTGCCACACGTTACTGTATACATATATATTATAATGCTCCAATATGGAGCCTGAACCATTCAGACACTAAAATGGGCATTTGCCATTGCCACAGGTAGTCTCAAGAAGCCATGCACTGCAGACTGCATTGTCAGGATAGTCTTTGTGTGCCATGAAAGCTCCCTTTCTCATCACCTAATAGATAAGCTATCCCCTTCTCCTTGCCTCAGATGCATGAAGATCTGTCCTGCCTTTCTGTTTCTACAGCTAGAAACTGTGCATGTCAGAGTAACCACATGCCAAACTGAAGTTTATTGTTGCATAAAGATTATTTACAAATACAAAAGTCTCCTCTGGAGACGTTTAAAACCTGCCTGGATATGTTCCTGTGCGACTTGGTCTTGGTGATCCTACTCTGGCAGGGGGATTGGACTACACGATCTTTTGATCTCCAGTGTTCTGTGATTCTGTGGTTTGCTCCTATAAGCAGAGTGGGGAAGAGACTCAGAGGGTGAGTCTTCTACTGTGGGAAACCGATGATGTGTGAAACCCATTGTGGGAACTCCCCTTTGCAATAAAACTGTGGAACCCAAAAGTATGACCTTACAATCATATTCTAAAAGGTCATTCAGTTTTCTACATTATTATTAGCTTTTGTATTTCTGCCAGAGACAGTTCCACTGTAATGAACCTGTGATGAAGCAGAAGTTTGACTCAGTCTTCTCCTTTACTTGCTTCTCACTCACAATGTAGCACAGAGCATCAGGAGCCACCTAATAAAGTCTGTGCAAAGTTAAGAGCTGCACTATTGTCATAAGAAATGTCCCTTCATTTCCTGATGAGATGACCTGGCACAAAGGAGAACTGAAGAGGTTAGGGCTTTTTTGTTTATTTGGGGGAGATGTTTTAGCAGGCTGAATTGGTTTTTAATCCCTTACAAGAGCAGCTGAAGTTGTCTGTTGCTCAAAGGGATTAGAAAGCACATATTTATCTCTGTTGTTTCAGTTTGTTTACTTCACATTTGACTGAACTTTGGATACTGCCAATTTCACAGAAAGTGACTGTCAGCTGGCAGGAACAGGAGCAGAGATAATAATGATTCTAGCTGTGACAATTCTCCCAGGAAGTTCAGGGAGGATGGAGTTGCTTTTTGCCCCTTTCTATGAACTGGGTCCAGCCCATCAAAGAGCCATTTGGATCTCTGGCTTCTCTGATGGCGTGGGCAACCTTGCCTCTGGGGACATCTGCTCTACACTTATGCTTCATATGAGAGCTGCAGAAGTAACATAGATGGTGGGAGAAGCAGGAAGAAAACACCTATGAACTCTCCTAGAAAAAAAGCCTAGCATCAAAGAATCATAGAATCACCCTGGCTGGAAAAGACCCCTGGAATCGTCGAGTCCAACCAACTACCCTATCTTACAAGTTCACTCCTAAACCAGTTCCCTCAACACCTCGTCCAAATGAACTTTAAACACATCCAGAGATGGAGATTCAACCACCTCCCTGGGAAGCCCATTCCAGTGCCTATTCCTATTATCAAGTCTAAACCTACTTGTAACTTCAACCCATTCTGTCTTATTCTATCACTAATTGCTTGTGAGAAGAGACCAGCACCAACCTCTCCACAACATCACAACATCCTTTCAGGTAACTGTAGAAAGTGATGAAGTCTCCTCTCAGCCTCCTATTCCTCAAACTGAATAGCCCCAGCTCTCTTAGTCTTTCCTCATAAGATTTATTCTCCAGGCCCTTCACCAGCTTAGTTGCCCTCCTCTGCACCTGCTCCAGCACCTCCACATCTCTCTTGTCTTGAGGTGCCCAAAACTGGACACAATACTCAAGATGTGGCCTCACCAGTGCCAAATACAGGGGGACAATAACCTTTCTACTCCTGCTGGCCACACTATTTCTAATACAAGCCAGGATGCCATTAGCCTTCTTGGCCACCTGGGCACACTGCCGGCTCACATTCATTTTACTCTCAATTAGAACCCCCAGGTCTGTCTCTAGCAGATGACTCTCCAGCCACACCTCCCCAAGCCTGTAGCGTTGCAGGGAGTTGTGGCCCAAGTGCAGGAACTGGCACTTGGCCTTGTTGAAGCTCCTGCCATTAACATTGGTCTATTGCTCCAATCTATCCAAGACTCTCTACCCTCTTGCAGATGAACACGCCCACCTAACTTGGTCTCATCTGCAAACTTACTAATGATACACTCTGTGTCCTTGTCAAGATCATCAATAAAGATCAGGCTAACTGCTTCTTTGACTTCTTTTTTTGAGGAGCTTAATGACTACTTTATTCCAACACAGCACAGCATTTTTCACACAGACTCTGGGTGCTGGCATAATTCAGTGGAAATAAAGTAACACTTGTAGAAAACAGCTTAGAGATACCTTTGTGTCAAACCAAAGGCAAGCTTCTTGATCAGTCAAATCCTATTTCAAATTCTCAAACCCCTGTAGAAGTTCACAATAGGAAATGTTCAAATGTCATTTAGCATAGCACTGGCCATATAAAAATGCTGCTGTCTTGGAAGCAAACCTGAAATGGGAGTTTTTCTTACAGAAATATAATATTAATAAGTAGCATCACATTTTGGGGACATTGCAAGGGCAAAAAGAGGGAATGAGTAATTTCCCATGGGTAGAAAAAATTGTGAGGAAAATTAGTTATTTTATCTTCACTGGATTTTTTAGAGTCTTTATGTGAAGAATTCAAAACCTGCCTAGACGCAAAAGTAAAGCTAGGTGTGGCTAAAAGTCTTGGAAGGATTTTGAATGAAAATGCAAAAAATCCAATAACTTGTGCCCAGTATTTCAGCTAGAATATTCCATTGCCTTATTGAATACTTCCTATTCCAGCCATCTGGCCCAAGCCCACCTAACATTCAAACCAAGCTGGTTTGGAGGAATTAAGCTACTTGATTAAAAACCTAGAATACTGAGTTCAGAGAAAATAAGTAAGCAGTTATAGACACCTTGCTGCTGTCTTTCTCTGCAGACATGAGGTGCCTGACTTGGGCAGATCTGTTAATGATCAGGAGCACCAGGTTATACAAACAGTGCCACATCTTAGAGTGTTGCAAATTGAGGCAGCCCCGTTGAAGTCCATTACTGCATAGCTGTGAGAGAAGAGGTTCCTACCACTTGATGATTAAAAGATGGCCACCTTGTGAGTACTGAAGTCCTAATCTAACACTACCCTCAGCAGAGATACTGGCACGTAAGACAAGTGTGAGATTTTTTTTCAAAAGAAATACACAGCTGTTAATTACTATGCTGCTGAGCCTATTAAGGTGTCATAGTGGCACAGAAATGTGAGCAAATTTTTCAAGGAAGGGCTGAAGAAGTTTATTTGATGCACATATAGCATTGCTAGCATAGAGTTTTACATCGGTGAACATTCATTGGGCTTTCTCATTGTTTTAATGAGAAAAAAATCTAGACAGTTTTGAAGAATAATCACAGAATATTAGGGATTGGAAGGAACCTCGAAAGGTCATCTAGTCCAATCCCTCTGCCACAGCAGGATCACCTAGACCAAGTTGCACAGCAACATATCCAGGCGGGTTTTAAACATCTTCAGAGAAAGAGATTCCACAACCCCACTGAGCAGTCCCTTCCAGTGCTCTGTCAACCTCACTGTGAAGAAGTTCCTTCTCATATTGATGCGCAGCCTCCTGTTTTCTAGCTTACACACATTACTCTGTGTCCTATCACTAGATGACATTGAGAAGAGCCTGGCTCCATCCTGCTGACTTCACATATTTATAAACATTAATGACATCACTCCTCTGTCTTCATTTCTCCAAGCTAAAGAGACTGAGCTCTCTCAGCCTTTCCTTGTGAGACACCTGTTCTTCTGCCTTTATCATCTTCATGGTTCTCTGCTGAACCCTCTCCAGCAGTTCTGTGTCCTTCTGGAACAGAGGGGCAAAGAACTGGACACAAGATTCCAGATGTAGTCTCAGCAGGGCAGAGTAGAGGGGGAGGAGAACCTCTCTTGATCTGCTACCCACCCCCATTCTGATCCACTGCAGGATGCCATTGGCCTTCTTGGCCACAAGGGCACTTTGCTGGCTCATGGTCATCCTGTTTAGATTGTTCATTGGAAACTTTTTTGTTTATTTGTGACAAAAAAAGATTGAGGGAATCAGAATAATAAGTGTTGATGGAGTAAAGTGTTTGATACAACAAATAAAAATTGACTGATGTGGTTATGACAGGTTTAGGAAGTGAACAAGATAAAAAATAACAAATGAATTGGACATGGCACTTGCTGTCATGGTCTAGCCTTGAGCTCTGTGGTAACAGGTTGGACTTGATGATCTATGAGGTCTCTTCCAAGCTTGGTAATACAGTGTGTGTGTGTGTGTGTGTGTGTGTGTGTGTGTGTGTGTGTGTGTGTGAAAAGATCCTGACAGGAGACATCCTTTGGGCCATTTGTCAGTACGGTTTCCAGTATGTGAATTTATTATACTTCTCTCTGATTATGTTTAGGTAAAAAGGCAAACTATTTTGATTGTTAGCAATAAGAAAAAGCTACATCTCCTACTGATTCAGTTTCTACTTTGCAATACCTTTGAATTCATATAATAATGGTAATACAGGCAGTCATAATTAAGCTAGAAGACACAACTATTATTTAGCCCAACTGAATAATAAGATAAACATGGCAATCATGAAACTTTATTGGTGCAACTTTATAAAACTACAGTGCACCTCGGTGCACAAGGAAGCATGAACAAGATGAAGAGCTCTTATGCCAGTCCTAAATATTCATATTGAAATACTGAAGTCTTTTACACTTTTACCACAGATAATCTATTATAATATATTTTCACATGAAACACGCTGAGATGTGGAGAGCTCAACCTAGCAAAGAGAAGGTTAAGAGGTGATTTGATCACAGATCTATGCAAGAAGAGAAGACATCTCATGCCAGACAACATTGGTTTAGCAGATAGGTTGGAAAATAGATAAAATGAAAATGACCCAAACTAAAATGCAGATGAGTGCTGGTTTCACACTAGTCTGGTATCGGAACTGACTTTGAGGTACGTGACAGTGAACCAAGATTTTTAATTCTTTAAATCTCAGTAGCCTATCTTCCTATGAGTCATGATGTCATTCGGATGCATCGCCATTAGGCAGAACACAGGATTCTTGCAAAGGAATTTTATGCCATGTCTTTACAAGTTTCAAAAGAAGTGACTATAAAAGTTTCTCTCTAGAGCCAACATCAGTAAATGGAACCACTCTCCTGATGAAATCAACAGCAGTTTTCTCCCTGCTTCCTGTGGGAGAAAGCTTTAATTTCAGACACATGACGGTTTGCAGTTTCTGCTCTTGGCTCTCATGGATTAATACCGCCCAACTGTATTTGGTGATTGTTTTCTACTAAATTATAAAGTGATGTTGGCAATGTCTCTTAACCGCTACAGACAGTGATTGCCTGTACGCATTGCCCATTTCAACTAATTTCTTTTACATGATTTTCACGCTTTTACTGTCCCTGTACTAAAATATATGTCAACATGCTGGTGAAGATAAGGCTGGTTCATTAGGTGATCCTGCTCTGGCAGGGGCATTGGACTGGATGATCTTTTGAGGTCCCTTCTAATCCCTAATGTTACGCGATTCTGTGAAATTGTGAAGACAGAAAGAAAATAGCCAAAGCAAGATGGTTCTGTTACACATAACTGTGATAGTGTGATCCCATATAAACAACTTATAATGGGATAATTTTATTCAGAAGTTTTGAAATTGTGTTATTATTAAAAAGGAAGCCTGCCCATTATTTTTACTGATCTTCTGGTAACTTCAATTAAAAGCCAGCTAAATCTCTGAGTTTAAACCTTAACCCTAGTTGGATTGCTCTTGACTTTCATCTCAAAGTTCATGTCACTTGCTGTTCTGTAAAGTGGCTTTTACGGAATAAACAGTTCTTCAAAGCAAATGCTTGAAATAATAGACCAAAATATGCACTTTTGTGGGTACAAACCAGGAATACTGCAAAGGAATTTCATTAGAAAACATAGGATGCTTGCAAGTTCAACCCTTACTACTTGTAAGACTATTACTGCTGGCAATTAGATTAACAAAGGTATTGACTGACTACATAAAATATAGGCTATTTCTTTCTTCCCCTGATTTCCAGGTGCGTGATGGATGAGGCAGGTGTGCACAAAGCACAACGCATCATTAATCTCTTGGTCTAATGAGGTTATTACTACCTTGTCAGTACATCAAACTCACACATCCATCTGCCTATCAGAACAGGTTACACACTGCAGCAATCAAGAAACAGAAAACTGATACCAATTTTCTTACTGCCATTTACATTATGTTAAACTGTAGTTATTTCATTGAGAATTTGACAGGATTAGAGGGAAAAATGAAAAATTCCATAAAACATCCACTCCATTGCACCTAGCAAAGGAAAAATCCTTAATCATAAGGAAGACTGAGGAAAAAAAATTCCCAGGGGAAGTTTTTGCAGAGTTGTGAAGAAATCCTTCACAGATATACAATATAAGCAATATGAATGCAAGGCTTTGAAATATAGAAGCTATAATAAATAATAAATAGCAAAGATAAATAAATAAGGATCACAATAATTAATAAATAATAATCACAACAATAAATAATAAAAAGAAAGACAAAAGAAGAATCCGGTATATCTCCTCACAACTATGTTTTTGCATCTGTACACTGTAGAAGTGAATATTACACTGGACAGGGAGCCTTAACATATTCATTTTTCTTATATTGTATGACTGTTCCTGTTTGACATGCCTTCTAAAAAGAAGTGTTATCTGCTCTAGATTTCAAAACACTCTTGAGATTCTATACTGGAAATCACAGAATCACAGAACACTAGAGATTGGAAGGAACCTCAAAAGATCATCCAGTCCAATCCCTCTGCCACAGCAGGATCACCCAGATCAAGTCACACAGGAACATCTCCAGGTAGATTTTAAAAGTCTTCAGAGAAGGAGACTCCACAACATCCTTGAGCAGCCCCTTCCAGTGTTCTATCATTTTGACTGTGAAAAAGTTCCTTCTCATACTTATGTGGAACCTCCTGTGTTGTAGCTCACATCCATTGGCCCTTGTCCTATCATTAGATAACCCTGAGAAGAGCCTGGGCTCAATGGTCCTGACACCCACTCTTCACATATTTATAAATATTAATGAGGTCACCCCTCAGTCTTTCTTTCTCCAAGCTGAAAAGACTCAGCTCCCTCAGTCTTTCCTCATAAGTTGGAATCATGAAGGGGCACAATATAACAGAAGAAGACTGTGAAGTCTTTTCTGTACATATGAAGAAAAAGGAAAAATCCTTAAAATCTCCACCAACCAAAATCATCAGGAGTCCCTGAAGGGAGTAGGTGTTCTCCTCCCTTCATCATCTTCGTGGCTCTGTGCTGAACTCTCTCCAAGAGTTCTGTGTCCCTCTTGAACTGAGTGGCCCAAAACTGGACACAATATTCCAGATGCAGTCTGTACATAATCAGTGCATTTCTGGCATGTAAAAACTGCAGTCTCTCTGTTGCACCTCTCCTTTGGAGAGATGGGGTATGGGTTTAAGGTCCAAGACAGCACGGGAATGCTTGAGCTAGAATATGTTATAAAAACATTACTAATGTTCCCCGGGCAGAGTGCCATAAATCATAATCATTTTGCTTCCAGTTCAGCAAGCTGGCTTAAGCTGGGCCTTGGAGTGCTAACTCACGTTTCTATATACATCACTGCAATGTGCCATGAGCTTTAAATGAAACTGCTAGGTGTTGGAAGGGTGAAAGGAGAAAAGATGCTAGGTTAGACACTCATACTGTCAAGCTTGCTGAATACAAGATGAGAAAACCAACCAGAAAAGAAAGTTTATAAGCATTGAATTGATATAATTATTCTTAGTCTGATATCAAATCTGAGGTTTGGGGGTTTTGTTAACTGTTGATATTTGTTATTCTTGAAGATTAAATTAATTGTTGATAAACATATTTATTTTATTTTGCTAATAAAATTCTCTGTAGACACCCTCCCTGCAGTGTCAGGCTAGGGGTAGGTAATCTCTGTGCGTACTCTTTTGGATCACATTGGAGGACAAAGTGGTACCTTCTTAACATCCCAAGTAGTCTAATGCTGAAATGGTCTAGGTGATCCTGCTGCAGCAGAGATTGGACTAGATGATCTTTCAATGTCCCTTCCAATCCCTAATGTTCTGTGATTCTGTGATTCTATGATTCTGTGAAATTAACTTTGTATACAGTGTTTATCTCTTATTGGTCCATTTTAATAGCTGTTGTATCCCAATAGATCGGCAAAGGGTATGAACGAGATTTGTAGATTTGCCTGGGTCAAATTAGGGGAGACTTATACCATAGCTGTATCATTTAGAGGAAGATATTCTTTGCAAAACAATAAATCAACAGCCTGTCTTTTGACTTCAATATGCCCCTATCAGAAAGCAATTTTCTAGGCTTTTAAAACATATTTTTAATTACTACATGGGGAGTAATTTCTCTCCTGTTATTTCTTTACATGAACTTCACTGTACTAAGTCAGGAAAAGAACAAATTTCCCTAGCACTCAGAAAGCCTTTACCTCTGCACAACAAAGTAATTCTTCCCTTGCTGCTGCCTTAAAGCCCTTTGCAAATATTAAAATCCAAACACCTCTGTGTAAGAGAGATAAGTACTGGGATGTAATCAACTCCATTGCCTATAAAGTTTTACTGTTCAGGTCTAAATAGAATTTTTACAAGCTAGTAACTGTACATGAAAGGTGATGCATTATTTTTTATTCTGTGGATTTCTGTATACAACTTGTATTGACATGCTCACACTAGACCTGCTTTTCTCCAGGATTGTGATCTTACTTTAAATTATAACTGTGTTACACAGCAGCTGATTGCAAGGCCACTGTGTCTGTGTAGAGCAAAACTGAGGGATCCCAAACTTTCTGTGGTCATCCCTGTCCTTTCCCACGTTCATCAATGTCTCTCAACATCCATCAGTACAAGCCCTTTATTGTCTTCTTTCTGAAGAAGTCACTGCAAGTCTTTTCTAACATTCTACTTTCTCATTGGTTTTAGCGTCACTACTAGACTCATCTAATTCATTTCACTTTTGTCTGTGACATAACCTCCAGAAGTAGAAATTCCTAGCTTCCTGCATTGGTTTCTGCCAGGTAGTGAAAGGCTTCGCCCTCATTTTAATCATTCCTGACCCTGGCAGCTAGCTTGTATATGCACAGATTTTTTTCTTTTGATTCTGCTATGGTTCCTCCAGGCTTTTTAAACTGCAGAATAACTAATCCATCTTGGTTAGGGACCTGTATGGAGCTTTTGCTCTTTTCTTTTATTGTCTTGCTGTTTCTCCATTGTCAAGTCTCTTAATCATGACTGAAGTAATTTCTGGTGGTTACAGAGAAAAAACTGTTGATGGAGATTTTAAGTCGTATGTAAGAAAAGACTTCACAGTCTTTTCCTCTTCTGTTATATTGTGCCCCTCCATGGTTCCAATTCCATAACATTGCTGTTCAAACACTGGCACCTAAGAGAATTTGAAGACACCTAATGGGGGTGCTGGTGGCTTCCAGTTGTGGCCCCTCAGATGAGGGTTGGACTAAATGATCTTTCAAGGTCCTTTCCAACCCCTAATGTTCTACGATTCGGTGATCCTCAGGAATTCCCACACACAACTCCTAGTATGATAAGATGCAGAAGTCAGGTAGCCTAAAAATATGGTACTATACTGCAGTCAAAAGATGCCCTAAGTCTCCGTATTAAAGGCTAAATGAAATAAATGTACACAATGTATTTTTGGAAGACTATCTGGGGTCATGAATGGTCACATGCTTAAATCTCTCCTGTCTTCCCCTTCATGTGAATATTTGAGCTTGCAGAAGACCCTTCAGAGGGTTTGAGACAAAGTACTGTCTTGATAAGACTCATGTTAATGGTGGGGGGTGAGAATTAAACCCAGTTTTATAGAGTTCACATCATTGGGAAAACAGTAATTGCCACTAAAAGCATTGAGTCAGCATCTGTCAAAATCAGTGGACAGATTTCACAGAAACATAGAATGCTACAAGTTGAAAGGGACCTCAAAAGGTCATCTAAGTCCCCCACAGCTGGAGCAGGGTAAGCCTACTGCACCTGGTGTACCCAGAGTGTCTCACATCCAAGTACAAACCAGGCCCAACCCTGCTTAGCTAATCCAACATTCCATTGCTATGTCTCTTCATCCATTCCTCCATCACTATTAGCAGACTTTGGTTTGGTTCTGTATTATATGCATTTTATCTTGTAAATGTTGAGTTAAAAGACTTTTTTATGGTGTACTAGTTATTTTAAACTAGAGAATTTAAAATCTGGTTTTCTTTGTTGAAGCAGCATGGGATCTCATCTCCAAAATGGCTTGCATGCTCTTATTTTGAAGCCACATGTTATCAAGCACAGATTAATTTTAGTTTCATGAAACATTAAATAGTGTTCCAGATAAAACTGGCTTTCTTTCCCACATGTATAGAGCTGCTTGATTGTCACAACAATGCAAGCCAAAATAAAATATGTGAGATATAATGAAATTGCTCCATTTATTTCTAGTGCTACTGTCATTATTCGATTCAAAGGATTTTATTAAACAATTTGAAAATTCAGGAACAAATTATGAATGATTTAGGAGGACCTGTTAAACAGCAGATGGGACAGCAAGATTGACACACATGATGCCAAATAAAACACATAACTCACTAGGGAAACCTGAGATAATGGTGCCAGATTTACTCAGTGCTTCTTTCAGCAAAACTTCCTGGGAAGTCAACAGTTGTTTTCTCATCGTCCCAAGTTTCTCAGGGTTCCATGACTCACATGGTCCCAAGCCCACAGCAAAACCATTGGAAGTAAGATTTCTGATCAACACCTTCTTCATTATGATGACTTAGCATCTTTCATATGTTAGTGTTTTGCCTATCTAAAACCCAGGGATTTTTGTAATTTGATTTATCTGGAGCGGCCAAAGGTCTGTTCCTGAAGCCTGGCTACTGAGCAAGCTGGCCCTCAAGCATGTAAGTTTGTGAACAGACCCACTGACTTCACTGACATTGTTTATCTGTCAAAAATTAAGGGGAACAATTCCTTCTTGGCACAAACCTTTCCAATGCATGCATTTCCGGGCTCCCAGGGAGCACACAGCTTACTTTCCGACATGCTCTGGCACATTAAAGGAAGCCAGGCTAATTATTTTGTCCTAAACATTCACAGCTCAATTGTAAAAATGAATTTTCTCACAAGCTGAGATAAGAATGTGTCTGTTGCCAGGCGCTAATTGTATTCAGTGACATAGCAAGAGGGCACCAGACTCCAGTGGTCCTTGCTGAAAGCCAGCAGAACAGGAGTGACATATTCGACACTCCCACAGCTGTTGTACTTACTCAGGGATGCTCTGCAACAGGATGTTTTCATTATTCTTCCCAAAAATTTGTGCTATTTTTACAAGGGTCTCTCTTACTGGAGAAACAGGAACAAACAGGGAAATTCAAAGGGAAAGCAATAGTGAAACAGGCTATTTAAACCTGCACAGTTTTCCTCTTACATGCTAAGTGCCTGAAACGAGCTCAGAGAGATCCATTATATTCTTTCCACTGACTTCTGTAGCCTTGAATGAAGTCTCTGTCACTCTTTTGAAACCCATTTTCCTACCTACTCTGACCATCTCTAATTTAGTTGTGAAATCACATCTGCTACAAGTAGCATCAATTTCACAGTGTAACTGCCCTACTGTGGAAAATTATGAAAAGAGATTAATTAATATCTCCATATCTCATCTTTTGTATAATGAGTTTTTCACAGCTGAAGTGGTCCTTCTCTTATCATATTGTCATTTTTGTCCAGGTTTTAACCGGGTGTTACACTTGAAAAGGTCAGTTATAGTAGGTTTAAATAAATACATGAATCTGAAGATGAACCACTGACATTTAACCTAAGTGATGATGCTCTGCTTTTAAACTGTGAGTCTGGTTAATTTAAAACCCATTTGCATCCATTTGTCCATGAGGTAAAACTCCAAAAACTTGACCCCAGAGAGTTTAATTCATGATGGAAGAGCTGTTTGGTAGATATATATGTCTCATTTTCATTAATTCTCCAAAGTCCTCGAGAGAAAGCAATTAAGTTAAGGGAGTCCTTTCTCTTTTTCCTTTTTTGATTTTTTTCCTTAAATGTAGTTCCTTTCCTACCATGCTGTACTGCTAGGGAGAAAGAAAATTCAAACTCTGCTCCCTGAAGAACGTCTCCCTTTGACTTACTGACTCTGCTTTGACAAGTATTTGCTTCTGTGACAATCTACCACTGTTAAGTGAGGGTACTGAGTAAACTCCTTTTAGTAAATCCATAAGATATTGTAATTGAGACTCAGCTACAATGACAGTGTTGTAACACTCCTTTATTTAAAGGCTTTATTTTGACATAATTGACTGGGAGTAGTACTCTTGCTGAAGTCAACTGAACTATTTGCAGAATAAGGGAGGCCTTGAATAGAACAGGGCACCTCAGAATCCATTGGTTATGTTTCTTGTTTTTTTCTTATGTTCTTTACTGTCAAGTTCATCATGGCCATCTGGAAAATAAGCTGGAGATTAGAGTGATGGCTTCTGAGGGCTGGTTTTTAACTCTGGGTGTTTGCTGGTCTTATGCAATGTACAGGTATACACCATGTCCATGTAGGTCTCCATAGCCCTTCAGCCTCTCCTCAGCATCTTTCTGCATCTCTTGGAATTCCCAACGGTGTTTCTTTTCCAGATGATGCAGATTTCAGATAAACACTTCCTAAAGGCATCAATATGTTATTTTGTCTTTAGATCTTGTCTTTCCCAGCTGCTGAACATGCACTTTCACACCATATCTTAGAGAACTGTATGAGCAGTCTCACCAGGTTGTTTCAGCCCATCCTTTTGCCTGTTTACTGCATGATAAGGGATAGGACATGCACACCTATGAGCAGCAAATCCTGTTAGCTTTGAGCACTACCCCGTGTAAGGTGACAATGCAGCTGAACACTAATGCTGAGGTGTATGTATCTTCCCTGTAATTAACTTGTCACTCGGAAATTATAAACAAGATCAGGATATACAGCAGTGTGCTCATAGAAAAAAACCAACCCAGTTTTTACACAAGTACAAACCGATTATTTTATCACAATTTCACAAAATATGCAGCCTCTGTTTAGAGAAGAACACGGGTTTTTCATGTACCACCAGCTTCCTTGATCATTCCCTTCAATAGGAAAACAACACAGGATAATGGTACAGCTTCATTCAATTCAGTTCTGGGACATTATGAGCATTGCTTTTATTCTTTTGTTTATTATTCATAGCCATGTCTCCTAAATATATCCCAGCAGTGAGCTGCCTACATCTCATTTCAAACTTCCTCACAATTGCAGAATATTATGTCACTCAGAGCTGCAGCTGTCCCAGCTGTCTTGTACCGAATGACCCCCAACCTCACCTGTGCTAGATTTACCGTGTGCATGCAAGCTCAGCGTCTCCATCATAAGAAAATTAGGTAGCAAATCTGACTCAGCTGCAGATGCTACAGCTTCTGCATGCACAGTTTCTGTCCAGATACTGTGTAAGAAATTGTAGCTTGCTCTCTTTCCTCACCTTAGTTTTTCAGTGTCTAATTTTCCTCTCAATTTATCTGTGTACTAATGCACTCCAGGATCCTGTGCGCTACTCTTGTCTGTCTCAGAGGAGCACTGCTTAATTCTACAGTGTCACAGAGCAGCTGGTAGTATTTAGTGACCTCCTGTTCTATTAGATGGAAATTGATTTTCCTCTTCTTCCAGGCAAGTGAAAAATCCATAATGTTCTCCATCAACTTCATTTGTGCAGCAGCACTAGCAGTTAAAGCTACAGGGAGGACACAGCTCTTCAGACATCATAAATGGCAGTATCGTTCCTGACCATCAGAGCAAGAAGACTGAGGTAAAGCAATTCTCTCACAGTTTGCACAAAAGCTGGTAAAGACCCACTAGTCGAAATTTCTTTGGCAATATTTGTTGCAGAATTCCCCTGATAATATTTTGCCACTGTAAAATCACCTAGAACTACTTATGTGTCAAGAAGTAATAAAAACTGCAAGTACTTGAAGCCAAACTGGATTGGAAAAGTACTACGCAAAAAACAGCGCGTGGATATGCCTCTGTGGGTACAAAGTAGAACATTAGTTACTTTTTAGGTAGCACCAATTTACCTATTTGACTACACGATCACATCACAAGTATTTGCAAGTCTCTGGGAACTTTAAATTACCATCAGTCTGGACAGCAGTGCTTTCTGATCACTGCCTCACCTCAGAGGTGCTGTTCATGAGGTCAGGATGCAGATTTTCATCTCTGAACCTGAAAATTGAAATTAATTCCTGGTATAAGAATGGTCCAAAATATCAACTCTCCAGTGCTACAGTAAAGCTTTCTTCCTTGACCTTACTTTTCCTCGCTACAGCTCGAAACCAATTAGCAGTTGATGAATATGTGCATCCAGATCCAATAAAGCACACTTTTATGTGAGGAGAGGGAATGGAGTGGAAACTCAGTCGGCATAGCTCACTTTGATGGGTGCTTAGCTGCATGAGGTGTTCAGACATCACAGCCTTGGGTACAGTGTGAGAACCTGCACAGAATACAATCAAAAACGAATGCAGTGTGTAGACAAAGTAACGCAAAAGGGAAGCTTTTTTTCAAAGATATAAATATAAAGAACTTAACTTCAGACAACAATATTCTGTTTGTTTTTATAGCAAACTGGTTGGGAATTTTCAGGCAGATACACTTACAGTAAAAGAAGTTAAAACAGATACTCATGTGATAACTACTCAGGACAGTCACAAGATAGCCAGACTGCAGTCATAAGACAAGTAGGAGTATTGTTAAAGCATAGGAGATTCCTTATTTTACCATGATTGCGAGTGAAAAGAACACCCACCAGTGAACAGAAAAAAAAATATAGGGAACTGGTAAACTGAACTTCAGCTCATCCAATCACCTCTTGTGCAACCTAGATATGTGATACAGCCTCAAGGCTGTTTACTGGTGGTGTATTTGCATGCAAAATGAATATTCCCTCTTCTTTTTCTCACAGAATTTGTATCTTTCAGGAAGGACAATAAGAACAAAATGTATTAACACACTATCACCAGTTATACTGTTTTCATTTTATCTGTTAATGGCCATCCTTTCTTCAAATGCAGACTGTGATACTTCAGAGTCAGGCATTCTCTCAACGCAGGGCACACCATGAAGGGGCTGCAGCCATTGTCTCATTTTGAGTGCTACATCCCTGACACTCGAGCTTTCTGAGGATGCAGAGCTCTTGGGGGAGCCTGGAAGAGCTTGTAGTTCCTATGAGGGAGATCCAGGTCTGCTGTTGTGGAGCTACACAAGCATGACTGGGGTGTTAAAGAAGAGAGAAAATCTGGACAGGGAATTGGGGTAGATATGAAATCCAGACTCCCCTGATTTTCAATACCCACAGTATTACCTCCAAAGCTGCTCATTAAAAATGTTCATGAATCTATAGAGATGAGCATAAAAATTAGATAAAGTGGGCATGGAGTAATTACAGAGATTTTTCATGCCTGGAAAGGTGCATATATCACTCAAGCAAAAAGGTGTGCCCTTTAATATCTGAATTGGAAAAAAGATTAAAATAATAAAACAAAGAAAAGATGGTTAGGATTTTTAATTGCATTAAACCATTACATTAATGCCTAAAGAAATTAATTGAAGACCAGTATATCACTACTTTCATAGCCTTGTCTGTGAAAGTTTGCAAGAAAATCTCTAGTGGATGGTATTACAAAAATTCATCTAGCCCAGCATTCTGCTGGGTAGCATGAGGAAACGTATGTGTCTAGACCTTTTTTTCAAAACCGTCCACTTGTTTCCCTGACATCCACAGTCATTGTACAGGCACACTGGACTGTACTAAAGGGAATACTCCATATTGCCTTTAGTATCTGTTTATGCACCTGTTCCTGAGTTCATTCAAACTCTTTCACAACCACTCAGTTTTCTGTCTGCACAGCTTCTTGTGGCAGCAACTCCTTAAGCTCATCATTTCGTCCGTAAAGAGCTATTTTATCTACCTCTTTCTAACCGATGTCCCACTGGCTCACAGCTACCCATGAAGCTGCAAGACGGACAACAGTCCTGCGGTCATTCAATCCACCACTTCCATCATCTGCCATCAATCTATCTACTTTCTCATCAAATCGAAGATCACAGACTGTCCAATCTTTTCACATATTTGGATGATTCATTCCTTGGTTATGTTTGTTGCTGTTGTTTTGTGTAGAGTAGGACTGCATAAAATATGGGCGCCAAATTTTTTACAATGGCAAAACGCAACCCTCTGCTTTGTTCTCAAAGTCCTAGCTGACAACGTTCAACAGACTCATCTTCTGTTAGTTGCTGCTGCACACGGACATTATCCTTTCTGAACAATCCACAGTGACTCCTCAGTCTCCTTCTGCTTTAATATTAGCAGGGAAAGTTTTTGATCATGTAAGTGTAGTCTGACATGGACACATTTCTTTTTACAGCTGAATTCAGAACTAGTGAGGGTCCTGCTGTGTGTCCTCAGCTTTCCCCACCTACCTCAGGCCTATGCACAGAGTTTTTCCTGTTTTCTTGATGTGGCTAGCTGGAGGAATTAGTCGTGCTCTCTCTAATCCCCTGCTGCTACTTTTCTCTGCCTCACAGTTCACCAATTCCCAGTACTTTGACAGAAGGAGAGAGGATTAACCCTGCTGTTATGGCTGCATACAGCTGCAGTTGAGAGCTATAAGTGACCTTTCTTTTAATTTTCCCTTTTCCCTCTCCATTTCCTCTCCTCCAAGCACCAGTCTGGAGTAGAAAAGAAAATACTGTTTCTACCAGAGTAAAAGCCATGGGACAAGCATTCCCTGTGCCCCTCATGCTGTTTGGGCAGAAGTCATGCCTGTTACAGTTTGTGTTTCAAACCTGTTCCACTCACACCCAACACTATACTTGCCTGAAGTGCCCTTACTTTCCTTTCCTCTCAGGAGAAGGATGCTTTCCTAACAGAAGGTGATGCTTTAAAGTCCTTCCTACGCATTTACAGCTATCTGTATTTTTGTTTTTAATCAGATCAAACATATTGCTCCTGTACTGCAGGAAGGCAATTTAAGTCTTCTGCTTTTTTAGACTTCTTTTTAGAGTTTGCCTCAGGGCCAGTAATAACAGCACAATAAGTTGTTTATTACAGCTCTCTCAAGGTTTAGCTGCTAATTCCAGAAATCCTGCATTGAAATGTCATCTTTTGCTATTTCCAGCAGTACAATGCAAATCCACAGCAGTGATTTTTTTAAGGAACTAGTAAAGGACATTATTTTTTTAATAAAGAAAAATTTCCTGCCAGGTATTTCCATCAGGAAAGATCTGCAAATATCTTCTCAAAAGTCCTCAAATCAGATGGACAATGCCTCTCTTATTTGTGATAAGAAAAGAAGAAAAAATCATTCTGGCGCAAGGTAACACAGATAAATAACAAGATTTATGCCACTAATAAAAAGAGTGGCATTTAAAGACAACAAGCTTCATTGAGATGCATTTAAAGCTGCAGTCCATGTTGGTCTGCAAGACTGCATTTATATTAAAAATAAGCATTCAAAATTTTCCAGCCAGATTAGCTCTTAAAGTGATCCCCCATGTAACTCAGAACTGCTAATAGAAACAGTGGAGCGAACTTAACATTAAATAGACTTTACTAATTCGTAGCATACATCAACTCCGGCTGTCTCTGAAGGAGACAGACATTCACTGCATTTCCCCATCCACATTCTACCACTTTCATTTCAATTCTTACATTCTTTTCCTTTCATTTCCCTTTAAGGATTAATTTGAATTTCAACACAAGCTTTACAACTTCAGAGAAAATTGTGGTTGTTATATTAACATACTCATGGGTTTTGGGCTGCCCAGGAGAGTTGAGGAGTCTCCTTCTCTGGAGATGTTAAAACACACCTGGACACATTCCTGTGCAACTTGGTCTAGGTGGTCCTGCTCTGGCAGGGGGTTTGGACTAGAGAATCTTTCAAGGTCCCTTCCAATCCCTAACATTTAGTGTTTCTGTGGCTTGTATCCAAGAGATGGTTATCAGTGAAAACAGGGACTTACATTATTACAGCAGCTCAAAGACAATCTGCAACATCAGTTGCAGACAAACTAGGTAAATGCTTCCTCTGTCCCACAGGAAAAAGTATGTCAGCTGTGGAAATTAGCCAGACACCTGCAAGAGTTTTCCGTATTTAAATGCATCTTTTAACGGTTGTTAAGCTGAGCAGGCTATTTAGAAAAGGTACCACTGGTTCTATGTCAAGTTATCTGAACCTTCTGCCTGTTTCTCTCATTTGAAAACTCTGCTTGGTTGCAACCCAAGTTCAAAACACCTAAACTCCTGCAAAACTTAGGGAATGTATTTTTACAGGGGGGTTTTCTATGGAAAATCTATATTTTTTTAATTTTTCTGCACTGAAATGAGCAAAACCACAGCTTGTCCTATCATTTAGGATGTGTCATCGTGCCACATTTTCCATATACAGGTGACTAGACTTTCAAATCCTTAAGAGACTAACCACAAGTCGAAGCACTAGTGTCTGTCTCACATTCAGCTGCCACACAGTCCTGTCTCCATACACTAGATGTTCTAGAAGGGAAAAGTGGTTTTGAGTCACAGAATTATTATATTGTCTTGCACACCATCTCAGCAAACAGCCTGTTTCTGGAGAGAATGGCACATCCATGCAGTGGTATCTATATCCCAAACATTCTAAAAGAAATGCAGGTGTGTTTATTTCTAAGCATCATGATATATATTTTATGAGAAAGATAGCTAATCAGGCAGACAGAATTAACAAACAAGACCCAGCGTGTGGAATTTTGAGACACCTGTCACCACATATCCAGTAAGTTAGAATACATTAAATAATAAGAATTACAGAATCACAGAACATTAGGGATTGGAAGGGACCTTGAAAGATCATCTAGTCCAATCCCCCTGCCACAGCAGTATCACCTAGACCAAGTCACACAGGAACATGACCAGGCAGGTTTTACACGTCTCCAGAAAAGAAGACTCCACAACCCCCTTGGGTTGGACAGAGCCCATTCCACTGCTCTGACACCCTCACTGGGAAGAAGTTCTTTCTCATATTGATGTGCAACCTCCTCTGTTCCAGCTTACACTCGTTGCCCCTTGTCCTATCACCAGATGACACTGAGAAGAGCCTGGCTCCATTCTGCTGACCCCCAGTCTTCACACATTTATAGACATTAACAAGGTCACCCTTCAGTCTTCG
Organism: Rhinopomastus cyanomelas; assembly: GCA_013400115.1. NCBI lineage: Eukaryota > Metazoa > Chordata > Aves > Bucerotiformes > Rhinopomastidae > Rhinopomastus > Rhinopomastus cyanomelas. Next base: position 62,164 of record VXBP01003649.1, on the reverse strand, counting down.
TTTCTCCAAGTTAAATAGAACCAGCTCCCTCAGCCTTTCCTCGTAAGGGAGGTGTTCTACTCCCTTCACCAGAAGCATGACCCAGAACAGCAGACTGAACTCCTGTATGTGTGAGTGTCAAACTAAGCAAGTAACGAGGAACAGGGCTTCTGTGATCTGAACTATATTTAAAAGTGCCTTAAATCTGAAAATCAGGCTTTAACCTTTCTCTTTAAATTATGTGAGCTGTTCAGACAAATCAAATGCTTCCTTCTTCCTTCCTGCCTTTGAAAAGAAGTCACAGACTTTTTATTTTCTTTGAAATAAAAATGTCTTTGCAGATGTCTTCAGGACTCTTGTTAAAACCTGACATTTGGAAATCTCGTCCATTAACCTGAAAGTCATTTCCGAACAGTTTTATCCAGACAGAAACATTCTATTTTCATAATGTTCTGTTCCTAATTACTATTTATGCATCCAAGCTCTGATTTTACAAAGTTAGCTTAATGCAAATAAGACATTCTTCAAAAAATATTGCTCTGAAAAACTAACAGTTCCTTTTTATTAAAGTTCCAGAAGTGCTAACATTAATATATAAAGTAAACATGGTATTTAGTGAAACCACTACCACTTTCAGCTATGAGCACTGCTAAGTACATTTGTTGATAAAGTACTGCTCTTGTGTGTCAGAGCTATTTGATTAAAAACAAGGGGAGCAGTAGATTAATAAGAACCAAATCCCTAAAGTTAATAAATATGTCTGTAGCTCAGCTTCAAAACAGCAGCTTCATATTTATAAGATGCAGGTGACTAACTAGCTCAAGAGAAAACTCAACAGGTTTTCCAAGCATAAGTAATCCTGAAGGTTGAGCTTTAATATTTGCTGTGAAGCCCGGAAAATGCTGTTGTTATTTTTTTTTTGTTATTATTCATATTATTGTTATTGTTGTAGGATCAGAGGCTGAGAATAGGCTTAGGAACAAGATATTAAACATTGTTTTTCATTCCAAACATAGATCACAAAATCACACACAATCACAGAACATTAGAGATTGGAAGGGAACTCAAAAGATCATCTAGTCCAATCCCCTTACCAAAGCAGGATGAGATTCTTCACTTTTAAAGAGAGAAGGGGAAAAAAGGAAGAGAATGTGACATACCAGTATTTCTTTGCTGTCTTTTTTCCCTAACATTTTCAAGTAGAATCATGTGGAAGACTAATTTTTCTAACAGAAGAGGGAGAAGGCAATTTGTTTCAAATGAGAGAAAACATTAGTTTCCCATTATTTTTTAACACACACAGCTTGTCAGCAGCGGGGGGGGGGAGGGGGGTGTATGCATTAACTAGAATAGCCATACAAAAATATTTTCACTAATTATTTCCATTAATTTTTACAGTGGTGCTCATAATGTACTGACTACAATGACTATGTGTTGGCTGGGGGCTCTTCTCAGTGTTATCTAGTGATAGGACAAGGGGCAATGGATGTAAATTGGAACATAGAAGGTTCCACATCAATATGAGAAAGAACTTCTTCATGGTGAGGGTGATAGAGGAAGGGAAGGGGCTGACAGAGGGGGGTTGTGGAGTCTCCTTCTCTGGAGATGTTTAAAACCTACCTGGATATGTTCTGTGATTCTGTGAGACACTCTCTGTTGGCTGTGAAGAAAACCCACAATCTTATATTAGTCTATCCAATGTGTAAGTGTCACAAAGCACTTGAGAGTCTGACTACTGCTCTTGGCCATTGGCTGTCTTCTGACCAGGTCTATTTGGCTGCTCTTCTTTAAGCCGTACCTAGCACTGAGATACTTGGCCTGCAAACAATTCTGTGATGGTTTTTAAATGACCTTTTCACTTAATTTTAGGTTCATAGGTATTTCAACAAGAAATCCTAAAAGCTAGAATTGAGGTTTGTGCACAGCTAGAGGCAGTGTTTTTTGAATGCAGGAATGAAATTGAGAAGAACTCGGTATCTCCTAAGGAAAGACTGAGACTTTCCTTAAGGTTCAGAATAGCCGTGAAGATGATGAAGAGAGTAGAACACCTCCCTTACAAGGAAAGGCTGAGGGATCTGGATCTCTTTAGCTTGGAGAAATGAAGACTGAGGGGCGACCTCATTAATGTTTATAAAAAGGTGAAGGGTGGGTGTCAGGAGGGTGGAGCCAGTCTCTGCTCAGTGTCACCTAGTGATAGGACAAGAGGCAATGGGTGTAAGCTGGAACTTGGGAGTTTCCACATCAATATGACAAGGAACTTCTTGCCACTGAGAAGACAGAGCTGGAAGAGGCTGCCTGGGGGGATTGTGAAGTCTCCTTCTCTGGAGGCGTTTAAAACCCACCTGGATATGTGCCTGTGCAAATTGGTCTAGGTGGTCCTGCCCTGGCAAGGGGGGTTGCATTAGATGATCTTTCGAGGTCCTTTCCAATCCCTAATATTCTGTGATTCTATATATTCCACAATGGTTTTGTGTCCCCTGTCTTTGCTGAGGAGACCTGGGAAAGGTAATTTTCTCAGCCACATAATAATTCTGGCACATATCAGAAAAAAGTTGTAAATGCTGAAGACTATCAGATGTTTATTTATTCAATAATAGCTAAAATGAGTGAAAAAGCCAGAATGCAAAGTGTTCTGCACTGCGCAGCAGGGCTACATGCATTTTTCAGAGTTGTACAAGATTTAACCGCACACTATCCTTTCAAGGAAAATGGGTTTGAACATGACTGATCCCCTGAAATCTCACAGAACAATTACTCTAGGAACAGATTATGCAGTAGGTCTTAGCAGCACTAACAAACCGAAGTCATTAAAATCCCTACTCATAGTTTGGCACAAATTCTTTGTTTACTTGGACTGCCTCCCACTGTTTCTGCTGGGTAAAATTATCCCTGGTCACAGCAAAAAGCTTCAGCAGGACTTATTTCTTGTCTTCTATAATGTCAACTAGTTAATCTAGTCAATGCTTGCCACTGCTGTGTATAAGACATATATGACTATTTTACAGGTTTTATTAAAAAAGCACAGCTTAAGATATTTGATTTGCTTCAAATGGATTACCCTTCCTCTCTTACTGTGAGTACTGACAATCAGTATTTTCCACCGGTTGGTTATGGTCAATTTAAAAATCAAGATCCTTTGAAGCTGGGGAAAAGAGCAACTCCTCCTTGCTCTAAGTAAGCATCAAAGAAACAGCAAATGCCTGCTTGGGAGCCTGTTCTCCATGGCCTTCTCTAGCACCTTATTTTATTAGACAAATCATTGATAGCTGAAGACAGTGAGATCTTTACGATATCAGGGAAATTACTAGTTATGTTTCTTCCTTGCCTGAGGAAGCTAGAGGACTTTCAACTTTTGTTTTTGGAATGGTTTGCGGTTTGTGTTACTCACACTGTTGCATCTTAGAAGAAACATACTCTGATATGTTTTATGGGGGTTTTTTTTTAGGCAGTTTAAGGGACAGGCTACTGCTGTCGTTGACAGACAGTGCATCCCATCCTCAGTGGTGTTCAGGAGTTTCCTGTGAACATTTAACTTTCTCTGTATTCACTCTCTCCTTCAATCAAGCTATTGCTGCTCTTTCTCATATGGCTTTTTTCAGCGTCATCTAATGATAGGACAAGGGGTAATGGGTGTCAGCTGGAACATAGAAGGATGAGGGATATGGTTTAGGGGTGAACTTGTAGGGTGGGGTAGATGCTTGGACTCAATGACCACAGGGGCCTTTTCCAACCAGAGTGATTCCGTGATTCTATGAGAAGGAACTTCTTCCCAGTGAGGGTGATAGAGCACTGGAAGGGGCTGCCCAGGGTGGTTGTGGAGTCTCCTTCTATGGAGACATTTTAAACCCACCTGGATATGTTCCTGTGCAACCTGAACCTGATCTAGGTGGTCCTGCAGGGGGATTGGACTAGATGATCTTTCGAGGTCCCTTCCAATCACTAAGGTACTGTGCTTCTGTGATAAGGTTTGTGGGTTTGTGTGTTTGGAATGTTTTGGTCATTATAGCTTTGTGATTGGATATACTATTTAATCCTTTTTTTCCTTGATAGCTTTTACTTCCACATTCACCCTTCTCCTGTATGCTGTTGTTCTTCAGCACTTCTTTTTTCTGCCTTTCTTTTCCTGCTGCCATTCTATTCTTGCCTTTTCCCATGTATCTGTTCCTTTTCCAGGTCCAAGCTTGCTTCTCTATTTTCCTGTCCTCCACAGTGCATGTTAAAACTGTTTCTTTCAATGCAAGGGAAATGAATTAATGAAGTAACTGTACTTCAGCTCACATATATTTGCATTTAGTACTTAAATGAACTCGTCAGCAAATTACTGGTTAATCTAAGATGAAGAATCTACTTCTCACGTAGGTGAGTTTACGCTGATTGCCATTGGCAGGTTCTCACAAAGAAAACTATATTCAGAGTAGTTGATTCTCTTGACAAAATTTCATTCTTTAACGAGTTCTCCAGCTAACAAATGAAGGTGTGTCTTTCTTTAAGATGTGCCAGCTAATAAAACTGATTATCTTAGGAAAAAAAGTAGAGTACAGGATTGATTGTTGACAAAACAGATAATGAGAATTGGATTTAGTACTGATCCAATCCTATAAGACTTGGAATGTTTGTAATCCAAAAATAGAAACTAATCAAACAGTTACTGGCTTTGGGTTGTATTTTACTTCACATGAACTGCACAAACAATAGACTAACACTGCTACTATTGAAAATCTGCCCATAAGCCTGAACTAGACCTTCATTCTGGTTTGCTTTTTGTAGTATTTCCTTTTTTGTTTTGTACATACTCATGTTGTTATACCAGACTAACCAGTGTGAACACAGCATGTTGAGGTTCCCGCATCTTGATGCAAACTGGACACTGCAAAACTTCTTCATAGAATGAGAGTATTAGGATGTATCATTAGCTTCTGTGATACCCTACATTCATTGAACTGTATTTCCCTCCTTCTTTGTAAATCATGGCCTTATATACAGATGTCTCTTCTCAGGCTTTTCTCTGTGGTGTTCTCAACACATCCCACCTGTTAGAAAATTATTTGAATCCCTGTTGAGTTTTTAAAATCTTAAAATAATTATAGAATCATTGGGGTTGGAAAAAACCCTTGGGATCATTGAACCCAATGATCAACCCTACTCTACAAGTTAACCTCTAAACCAGATCTCCCAACACTTCATCTAAGTGTCTTTTAAACTCATCCAGGGATGATGACTCAACCACCACCCTGGGCAGCCCATTCCAGGGCCTGACCACTCTCTCCATGAGGAAGTTTTTCCTGATGTCCAATCTAAACCTACTCTGTTGGAGCCTGAAACCCTTCCCTCTGGTTCTGTCACTAACTACCTATGAGAAGAGACCAGCACCAACATCTCTACAATGTCCTTTCAGATAGCTATAGAGAGAGATGAGGTCTCCTCTTAGCCTCCTCTTCCTCAAACTAAACAACCCCAACTCTCTCAAGCTCTCTTCATCAGATTGACCCTCCAAGCCCTTCACCAGCTTTGTTGCCCTCCTCTGCATTTGCTCCATGAACTCAATGTCTCCCTTGTACTGAGGTGCCCAAAACTGGACCCAGTACTCAAGGTGTGGCCTCACCAGTGTTGAGTACAGGGGGACAGTAACCTCCCTACTTTTGCTGGACACAGAAAGCACTTGGAATCTCATGGGATACAAGTTGCAGAGGAGAGCAGAAAACCAGAACTACCTTGTTGATCTAGCTGAAGTTATTTCTAGTCAGAGGAAAGAAGGAAACAAAGCAGACATAGATACCAAAAGGATTCTCAGAACCATATTCCTTAGAATGAAATGTCCTTTCTGAAATCAAAAGTATCAGACTCCATCGAACTACAAGGGACAGTCCTTTCCCCAGAAAAATCCAACCTTGTCTCCCTCTTTGATTCTTTTAGTTTACCTTAGGCAAATAAATGATCTAAATAATACAGTAGATCAATATTTCTGAGGAAAAAGACTGATCTTGACTGAACCTTACTACACTTGATTATGCTACTTGGCTCAAAACAACCTGTTTTATGATGGTAAAGCAAAACATGTAAGTTCAGTTATCTTTAAGAGACAAATGTGAAGCCATCTTCCAAATTGTACTGTAATAAACAAATTTGAAATTACTATTATAAACACAGGTTGCATAAAAAGCATATCATGAATATTTATGCAAGTATGTTTTCAAGAAAACGGTAAGAAGTGTTTTGACACGGGTTTTTTTCTTTCTACTTTGGAACAGAGCATCGGGGAAAGGAAAGTTCAACTTCATCATTTAGCACCTCTCATTACTGAGTCTGGGGCATTTTAGACACAAAAGAGACCTGAATTTCAGAAAGGCTGCTACAAGGAGGTAAGGTTTACCCTGCTTTTTGTATGCTTGAGATCACACAAGAAACTGACAGTGTGAGAGATTCAAAACCAGAAGATATTAAGCAGGCGTTCTTTATCAGTGCTGAGCGTGCAGATGATCTCTCCACCAAAGCTATGTGCACTGATGGCAAGTAAAGTTCAGGACTAGATTACAGTGATGGGTTTGTATTCAATGCATGCACAATTGCAGTCTTCAGTGGTCACAAGGGGAGTGCTGGTAGTCTTCTGTGATGAAGGCTGTAGTCTTCTTCACCTTAAACTTTTAACCTTTGTTTTGATTTGGCATGAGCCAGTTCTCATGCAGGTTGAACTCTGTTGTCCAAACCTGCAAAAATTGGAATGAAAACCTGGGATGTCACAGATGACAATTATCTCTGTACTTATTTGGACTAAATATATATATTAAATAAAGTTGATCTTTTTAAGCATTTTCTAGAGACTAGTCATAAACTGAAAATGTGGAGAGCATTCATTGCTTTTTTTTTCTGCAAAACAAAGGTTAAATCCATTCTCCCAGTAGGACAGAGAATAAAAGTGACAATAAGGCTAAGCGAGGCTGTGACAGCAAGTGGTGCTAACTGACTTGACATGGAGTATCTTTCACAATGTGAGACTTGAAAAGAGATGGGAGACATGAGAATGGAGGAAAAACAAGCAACACAACACAAACCCAGAGAATCTGTCAAAGAGAAAATGATTGTCCATCTGACAAGAGAGCTGGAGGTGGTGCTTTTTTGTAAATAAGAGAGGATGTGACGTTTTGCTTTCAGCATGTGTAAAACTGTTGAAGAAGTTTCCCAGTCTTCATTCTTGCTGCCACTTTTCTGCCTCTCTCAGTCTGCAATTGCTTAGCTACACATACAAACATCACCTTCACTCTCTAAAATTTTCAACAAAACTCAGGACAAAATGGCCTGGACAAGGCAATCAGAGAAAACTTGCAATACAGCCAGAGCCTACAGCAAAGATTCATACAGGTAAAACACACATACCTTCTGTCATAAGAAGGAGCAAAGCTCAACTATGTTTACATATTAGAAAAAGAAAAAGTCAAAACAGATAAAGCTCAGTGATAGAAATAACACGAGAATGGGCTTATGAGGGAACACCAGGATCAGTGGGCTCATATTTGATTTATATCTAAGTAAACAAAAACAAAGGAAAAAAGGCCCAAGGGGGAGGAGGGGAGTGAGATTGTAGACAAAAAGAATGAAGGTCAAAGGACAAAGAGCATACAAAAAGACTACAGTTCACATATCCCTTTTTTGTTTGCTGTATGCTCAGATATACTCCAAACCTTGGCAACTAAACCTAAGCTGGTCCTGCTCTAGGCAGTGGGGTTGGCACATGAGCTCAAGCCTAACCTAAATCATTTTGTGATTACAATGAACCAACATTAAAGTCTTCATCTAAATCCTTGTAAAAGTGAAGATAATGGAACTATGGCCTGTGGCCATTATTGAAAATGAAGGGAATTGGCCGCATGTTTATTTCTTGGGTAGAGACATAATACAAAAATGGTTTTTAAAAGGTCGTAAGTGCTTGTCAAGGGCACCTCTGCTTGAAAACGTTTTCCTTTCTCTAGTGTGAACAAAGCTGGTGGCTTGGCAGGAATTGAGGGACTGAAAACACATGGGTCACAACAACCCTTGCACTAGGGGCTGACCCATTATCCTGTGAGGGAAAGTAAAAAGTTGCAGATGCACTAAAATACTGATAAAACACGCCCATTTAAAGCGAGTGGCTGTTGGTCACTAGGAAAGTAGTTGGCCTTGTACTGGATTTATTCCTCTGAAGTAAGAGAGCTTTTATTCCTTTCTGTTTTATCTTGGAAAGGGGGTTAGCATTTTGTGATGGATATAATAGAAACCACCCAGAGAGTCATCAAGCAAAGAATCTTCTGGAAGGTGCCTTAAAAAATTTCCACTCCTGCTTCCTCTTACAAGTGTGAATCACATTTTTACCACCTCCTTTGGAAAAATGACAGATATAATATGTGCTTGATCTAAGCAACTGAGGTGTGTGTAACACAGAAAAGAGTGCAGCGAGATTTCTTTTTAAAAAAACTGCTCTGCAGTACTGAAAATATCTGAACATAAATTTCAAAGGAAGGTTTGGGCAGATAATGGGTTTGGCCTTCGCAGGCTCAGCCAACAAGTAATCGGTACTGTTAACTGACACAATGTGATGTAGGTATAGGGAACTGAAAATAGGTACATTTACAGTTCAGACAATGCTTTACTTACAGTATGCTAAGATTCTATTTTATATTTACTTTCAGTTTTATGTTTTAGTTGCATAAATGTTGTTTAAAATGTTGTTAGAAGGTGAGAAACAGGAAAGTTGTTTCCTAAATAACATTTTCCTTTTAAGATGAAAAGTATCATTTTGTAAGGAAACCAAACTTGCTCCTTGTAATGTCTAGTAACATTTTTAGTTTTCTAACCCTGACTTCTAATGTCTCCCAAAACAAATCAATCTTCAGCTTAAACCCTATTTTCAGCTTAATAAAACATATTGTTTCAAATCTCAGCTATAATTCGCAGGTTAAATTTCTACCCTTGGCAAACAACCAGTTAATTCTTGGTTTAAGAAAACTGAGATTCAACATTCACAGAATCACAGAACATTAGGGATTGGAAAGGACCTCAAAAGATCATCTAGTCCAATCCCCCTAACACAGCAGGAACATATCCAGGTGGGTTTTAAATGTCTCCAGAGAAGGAGACTGCACAACCCCCTGAGCATCCCCTTCCAGTGCCCTGTCACCCTCACTGGGAAGAAGATCCTTCTCATATTGATCTGGACCTCCTATGTTCCAGCTTACATCCATTGCCCCTTGTCCTATCATTAGATGATTCCTGATGTTTCAATTCTAAAGCAAGTGTGTGGATTCAGCTGTCTGAAACATATTTCATGTAAAGTCATGGGAAACTAAACAGAAAAGTTCAGTGTTTCAGGTCTTTGTAAGGATGGATCTAGATCGCTATGATTCATCTGACAACGCTATTTCTACAGCAGTCTTTATTAGTATTTTGTAAAACTCTTATGACTAAGGATTAATTAGTTAATATTTTTCAGTGCTTTGCTTTTTGAACAAATGGTAGCAAATGAATCACACTTTTTCATGCAAAAGTTGTTGAATTTATTTTTTGACTGTGTTGTTCCTTGCTGTTTTCTACCACTGCTTAAAGTAAAAGATTTTACATCACAGAATCATAGAATCACTCTGGATGGAAAAGATGCTTGGGATCATCAAGTCCAACCATCAACCCTACCTTACAAGTTCATCCCTAAACCATATCCCTTAACACCTTATCCATGCTACAGAAGTTTAGGACTGAGTATGTTTTCCTGAGAGGGCAGTTAAGAAGCTGCCAGAGATAACACACTTCAATTTGTAAAAATTCTGTTGTCTAAATTAGGCTTTCCAACAGAAGTAGTTCAGTCATTCAAATAACAATATGCTCCTACATGCATCCTAACTGATTATTATACAAGTGCATTCTGTACCATATTTATTCAGTACCTTATCACGTGAACATAATGCTGGCAATTCACAGTTAGTGATGCAGTGGCAAAATTGTGGATTAAGGAAGAGGATTGACATCTGTGGTCATTTAATACTCTAATAAGACTCAGCTTTTGAGTTTAAAAACTTTTTTCTTTGAAGCACTTGTAATCACAGAATCACAGAACATTAGGGATTGGAAGGGACCTTGAAAGATCATCTAGTCCAGGGGTCCTCAAACTTTTTAAACATGGAGCCAGTTCCCTGTGCTCGGACAGTGTTGGGTACCGGAGCCGCCTCAACCTCAGGAAGTGGTGAACTCCGGCTGCTCGGCAGGGTGGAGGGGAAATAGCCGCGGGCCAGATTGGACACCCTGGCAAGCTGTATCTGGTCCGCGGGCTGGGGTTTGAGGACCCCTGATCTAGTCCAATCCTTCTGCCACAGCAGGATCACACAGACAAATCTCATGAGAACATATCCAGGTGGTTTTAAAACTTCTCCAGAGGACACTCCACAACCCCTCTGGGCAGCCTATTCCAGTGCTCCGTCATGCTCACTGGGAAGAAGTTCCTTCTGATATTTATGTGGAACCTCCTATGTTTCAGCTCACACCCATTGCCCCTTGACTGGCTCCATCCTCCTGACACCCACCCGTCACGTATTTATGGGTATTAAATGGATATTATGGATAAGTCATCCCTAAGTCTCCTATTCTCCAAGCTAAAGAGACCCAGATCACTCACCTTTTCCTTATAAGGGAGGTGCTCCACGTCCTTCATCATCCTGATTGGACTCCTTCCAGCAGCTCTGTGTCTTTCTTGAACTGAGGGGCCAGAACTGGACACGATACTCCAGATGTGGTCTTACCACTGCAGAGTAGAGGGGGAGAAGAACCTCTCTTGATCTGCTAACCACCCCCCTTCTGATCCACTCCAGGATGCTGTTGGCCCTCTTGGCCATAACAGCACATTGCTGGCTCATGGTCATCCTGCTGGCCACCAGGACCCCCATGTCCCTATCTCCTACACTACTCTCCAACAGGTCAGTCCCCAGCCTATACTGGTACCTGGGGTTGTTCTTGCCCAGATGCAAGACTCTACACTTACCCCTGTTATATTTCATTAAATTTCTCCCTGCCCAGCTCTCTAGTCTGTCCAGGTCTCACACAATGGCAGCACAGTCTGCAGGGGTGTCAGCAATACCATCCAGCTTTGTGTCATCAGCAAACTTGCTGACAGTACTCTATAATCCTTCCTCCAATTCATCGGTGAATAGACTGTATTGTACTGGTCCCAGAACCAACCCTTGGGAGACTACATTAGATACTCTAACCACTACTCTCTGGCTTCTATCCTGCAGCCAGTTCATGATCCACCTTGCTACCCGATCATCCAGTCCACACTGTCTCAGTAGGGTTGTGATGATGCTGTGTGAGACTGTGGTATTGTATAAAACAACGGATACTACTTTAGGCTTAAGACATCATAGCTAAGAGTGCTGCTAGGTGGTGGAGAACAACCAGGTGCCCTGAATATTAAATAACTGAGAAGGCTACAGGAGACAAAAATGGGGCACCTGGACGCAGGAGAGGGGAAACTCTGCCTGCTTGCCAGCCAAACCAGAGGAAGAACCAATTGGAAAGCCAGCTAAAAGGCGTGATTGTCTTGTGAGCAATATAGCACTACTTCTTATAACTTGTAGGGAAAGAGAGATTGTATATAAGGGAAAGCTTGTAAACTAATAAACAGCTTCTGCTTGATTCACATTGAATCGTGTAGAGTCCAATGTATTTTTCCCTCATGAGACTGTGTCAAATGCCTTAGAAGTCAAGATAGACCACATCCACTGCTCTACCATCATCTACCCACCTGGTTGTGCCTTCACAAAAGGACATCAGGTTGGTAAAGCATGACTTCCCATTGGTGAAGCCATGCTGACTGTCCCTAACAACACCCTTTATGTGCCTGGAGACAGCCTCTAGAAGAAATTGTTCCATCACCTTTCCTGGGATGGAGGTGAGGCTGACCGGTCTACAGTTACCTGGGACCTCCTTCTTACCCTTTTTGAAGATTGAAGTGACATTAGTCCCTAGGATCTCCTGATCCCCATGACTTAGCAAAACTGATGGAGAGTGACTTAGCAATGACTTCAGCCGTCTCCCTTAGCACATGTGGGTGCATCCCATCAGGGCCCCTGGATTTATGCATGTCCAATTTGCTCAACTTATCCTGAACCCACTCCTCACCAACCAAGACAAGCTCCTCTCTTGTCTCAACTTCCTCTGGAGCCTCAGCAGTGTGGGGCTTGATATCAGGACAGCCCTCATAGTATAGACAGATGCAAAGAAGGTGTTCTTTGTATGTCTGCTTTCTCTGTATTCTATGTCTCCAGGGAACCTACCTCATTCAACAGGGGGCCTACACTGCCTCTAGGTTTAGTTTTACCTGCAGTGTATTTGAAGAACCCTTTCTGTTGCCCTTGACCTCACTTGCAAGGTTTAATTCCAAGGAGACCTTGGCTTTCCTAGTTGTGTCCCTACATTCTCTCACCAGTGCCTTAGAATCACCCCAAGTGGCCATCCCCTCCTTCCATGACCCATACACTTTCTTCTTCCTCTTCAGTTTGCCTAGCAGCTCCCTGTTTAAACTTCTGGCTCCCTTCCTTGATCCTTCTTGTTGAAATGCTCTGGGCTTGGGCTTGAGGGAAGTGGTCTTGGAATGTTAACCAGCTATATTGCGCCCCTTCACCTGCCAGTACCCTGTCCCACGGGATTTCCACTAGCAATTGCTTGAAAAGGCCAAAGTTGGCCCTCCTGAAGTCCAGAGTTGTGATTCTGCTAAGTATTCTGTTCCTGCCACATGAGACCCTCATTTCCACCATCTCATGATCACTGCACCCAAGGCTGCCCTCAACCTTCACTGCTTCAACCAGACTCTCCTTGTTGGTGAGTACAAGATCTAGCAATGCTCCTCTCCTAATGGGCTCTTCCACCATTCGTATCAGGAAATTGTCATCAATGCACTGAAGGAACCTCCTGGACTGTGGGTGGCTGGCTGAGTAGGTCTTCCAGCAAATATGGGAGTAGTTAAAATCCCCCACTAAAGCCAGGACCTGTAGCTGTGAGGCTGCTGTCAGCTGCCTGTAGAAGGTATCATCAACTTTCTCATTCTGATCTGGTGGCCTGTAACAGACACCCACAACAGTGTCACCCATGCCAGCCTGCCCCTTAATCCACATCCACAAACTCTCAATTCTCTCTTCATCCACCCCTGGACAGAATTCTATATATTCCAGTTGCTCTCTCACGTAAAGAGCAACTTCATCACCCCACCTTGCTGTCCATGACCATATTCCAGTCATGTGAACTGTGCTACCATGTCTCTTTCACTGCCATCAGATCATAATCACCTGACTGGACACAGATTTCTAACTCCTCCTGCTTGTTCCCCATGCTGCATGCATTGGTGTACAGGCATTTTAGGGAGCAAGCTGAGCACTCCAATTTCACCCTAGGATAGTGAGAGGTCTCCTGGTTTTCATTAAGACCAGAGTTTGTCCCACGGGTGCCCACCCATCAACTATCCCACCCCCCCCTTCGAATCTAGTTTAAAGCTGTCTGAATGAGCCCTGCCAATTCCTGCCCCAGAACCCTTTTTCCCCTCTGAGATAAACCTATCCCATATGGACCTGCAAGATCTGATGCCTTATAAAACCAGTCATTATCAAAGAACTCAAAGTCCTGCCTGTAACACCAGTCTCATAGCCAGGCATTAATGGACTGAGTCCTTCTATCCCAGCCGCCTTCTCACTCCAAAATGGAAATAATGAAGATAATCCAATTTGTGCATCAGACTCTTTTACCAAACTTCCCAAGGCTTTGTAGTCTTTCTTCATTCCCTTCAGGCTATGGAATACAGCTTCCTCCCCGCCTGTCTGGAATATCAGCAGTGAGTAACTGTCAGCTGATCCCACCAGCTTAGGGAGCATCGTAGTGATAGCCCTGATTCTTGCTCCAGGTAGACTGCAGACTTCCCTGTGATGAGGTTCAGCTCTGCATATTGGGCCCTCAGTCCCTTTCAGGACTCCAATTCACCAAGCTAAAGAGACCCAACTACCTCAGCCTTTCCTTATAAGAAAGGTGTTCTACTCCCTTCATGGCTAATGAAAACGTCTTAGGCAGATCCACCACTGAACACTGGCCAGTTCAGAGGCTTGTCATGTCCAATGGAGTTTTTGTGGGAAGACAGTAGTAGCTTGTTGAGATAAAAATTCAGACTTGTTTGACTTGTACACAGATTTCTGTTCCTGCTTAACAAAATTACACAACTTTCACTGGGCTACACTGAGATACTTCCAGGCTGGTGGGTTTGTGAATGCTTGCTCATCTATGCAGATGAAGTCTAGAAATAGTAGCTATTTTCAGGACATGAAAAATCTTTCTTTCTACATTTATCAAAGACTTGTGTGTGAAAACACTTTTTTTTCTATCCTGATGCCCAGAGCTATGAATGACATGGAGCCATGGCACTGAACATAGGAGCCAAGTTTATTTGACAGTCAGCTGCAAGGGAAAACACTATTAAATATCATACTGTCAAATTCAAGGATGCTTGTGTTGTGCTTGTTTTTATACCTTATTTTTTTTTCCCTCCAATCACCAATGTCACCACGAGGTGGTTCTGCCAGAGGAAAAAAGTCAGACTCTTTAGAGTCTTATTACCTAGAATTAACTATAAATCAAAACAACCCACCTGCAGCATGACTACACTCCTGAAAGTTCTGTGTATTCATGCGGTACAGAATAAAATAAGTAACCAGTTCTGCCTTATTATTCCTTGTCAAGCCTCTTCCCTTTCTAACCATGCCTGCAGAATGCTATATTTCTAATTAGTATTCAGAATTTTGAGTGGCGATCCCACAAAGCATTGCTTGGATGTTAATCTGCATGTGTCTGGAGATCAATTTACTCTTGCTGTACAGGCAGTATTTCATGGAAAGCACTGAAATTACAGTTTAATTATTTTTAAGCCTCAATCCTATAACTCTTTCCTCTTTACTATAACATCCGTCTTGTGAGTTTATGTGCCATTTACAGCGTGCCAACAGGTAGTATAAAGGAAATATCAGTCAGTGCTGCAGTCTTTGCACTGCTCTGTCTAAACAAGTTTCTGCAAATGTGTCTCGAGTCATCAAGTGAACAGTGAAGGAGGCTGTTCCTGGGTACTACGCTGGCTGCAACTCAATCTAATCAGATGTTCTACTGAATATCTTTAAGTGGCACCATTGATGAACTGCTGCTTCAGAGCTCTGTCAAGCAGCACTAGAGTACCGCAGGCTGAACACTTGAGAACATTGCTCTGGACATGAAGACACTTCCCTAGTCATTTCCTCAGATGTTTGCCAGGAGATCTACACTGAGTAAACAAACATGTGCCGCCAGTAATATCCAGGAGACTGTTAGCAGTAATAATGCCTAACTAAGTCGCTGAATACCTTAGGCTGAAGGG
Organism: Rhinopomastus cyanomelas; assembly: GCA_013400115.1. Classification (NCBI taxonomy): domain Eukaryota; kingdom Metazoa; phylum Chordata; class Aves; order Bucerotiformes; family Rhinopomastidae; genus Rhinopomastus; species Rhinopomastus cyanomelas. The sequence goes on along the minus strand of VXBP01003649.1, from coordinate 46,788 downwards.
GACCTCTGGAAACCATGTAGTACTTTAGCCAGATCAGCTAAAGCACGTTACCCAGAACCATTTTGTTTCCCTATATTTTGGGGAAATTCAATTTGGTTTCTAAATTTTCAGGACATGAAAAATCTTTCTTTCTACATTTAACAAAGACTTGTGTGTGAAAACTTTTTTCCTATCCTGATACCCAGAGCTATGAATGACATGGAGCTCTGAGAACAAGGTTTCCACAACCCCTCTGGGCAACCTGCGCCAGTGTTTGACTGCCTTCACAGTAAAAAATTGTTTACTACATTGTAGTCAACTACAGTGATGGAATTTCCTGGGTTTGGCAGTTTGGTTTTTTTAAAAGTCTGTGTCCATTTTCTCTTCTCCTGTTCCTCATCACTGAAAAGAGTCTATCTCCCTCTTCTTCGTTCCAACCATCAGGTATTTGTACACTAATTGTCCCCTGATCCTGCTCTTCCCCAGGCTTGACATGTCAAATTCTCTCAATCTGTCCTCATGCAGAAGAAGCTCCAGTCCCATAATCATTTGTGCTGGACTTGGTCTTGGACTCTCTTGTACAGGGAAGCACAGGACTGCACTGTGCACCCTGTGTGTGGCCTCATCAGTGTTAAGCAGAGAGAAAGGTTCATCTCCCTCCATCTGGTATTTCCTAATCAGGTAATTAGGAAGGTATTTCCTAAGGCAACCAGAGATGCCCTTGGTCATCTTTAACATGAGAATGAGACAGATTTAGGCTAACAGACATAGTGTCACAGTTGTGGTGGAGAGGTGAGATCCCACAGAAGTGTTAATATTCATGTATATATGAAACAAGGCAGGACTGTCCAGATGAGAATGCCAGAAAATATGCCATTAAAATCACACTTGTGCCTGTATTTTCCTACCTTTTTCCAATATAATTCAGGTTTTGAGGTCCATCACCAAAAATGTATTGTACTGTGAAGTTGAAAATCCTTTTTGATGGACTGTTCTCACCTGTGGCACATTACTATTTCCTTGAAATGGACAGGAGTTAAAAATCCATTGACTCTCACAGTTAGATCAGCTTTTATGAAAATTTCAAGTTAATCCTCCTGTCCCACAGCTGTTCTTCACAACTCTGTCATTCTTGATGTGCTTTTCTAACCTTTTTCGTAAAGAACTCAAGAGATTGAGACAGAAACATTTCCTCTGGCAGACTTTATTGCTAGTATTTCAAAACCATTAGTTACCCATTAGTTAATGAGGTCCAATATCTAACAAGATTCTTCTTTGATGCATCTTAGGTCCAGTATCGTCTAGATACTAGGCATGTCTTGACACCAGACATGCAGATGTTTTTATTTCAAAAGCAGATATTTATGGTTTGCATTCTCTTCCTTGATACTTTATTTAAGCCAGCTTTGAACTGACAGAACCAGAGCTCCACCAATCTCATAGTACCTACTTAGAATCATAGATCATTGGGGTTGGAAAAAACCCTTGGGATCATTGAACCCAACGATCAACCCTACTCTACAAGTTAACCTCTAAACCAGATCTCCCAACACTTCATCTAAGTGTCTTTTAAACTCATCCAGGGATGGTGACTCAACCACCACCCTGGGCAGCCCATTCCAGGGCCTGACCACTCTCTCCGTGAGGAAGTTTTTCCTGATGTCCAATCTAAACCTACCCTGTTGGAGCCTGAAACCCTTCCCTCTGGTTCTGTCACTAACTACCTATGAGAAGAGACCAGCACCAACATCTCTACAATGTCCTTTCAGATAGCTATAGAGAGAGATGAGGTCTCCTCTTAGCCTCCTCTTCCTCAAACTAAACAACCCCAACTCTCTCAAGCTCTCTTCATCAGATTGACCCTCCAAGCCCTTCACCAGCTTTGTTGCCCTCCTCTGCACTTGCTCAATGTCTCCCTTGTACTGAGGTGCCCAAAACTGGATCCAGTACTCAAGGTGTGGCCTCACCAGTGTTGAGTACAGGGGGACAGTAACCTCCCTACTTTTGCTGGACGCAGTTTCTAATACAGGCCAGAATGCCATTTGACTTCTTGGCCACATTGCTGGCTCATATTCAGCCTACTTAGGCAGCAACATCTGCTTTAAAATAATTTGCCGTCTGTGCTGGATTAGGACACAGAAGAACTTGTGTATCTCCCAAACCACTCCCCTCTACCCCACAGTAGGAGGGTTCTGGCAGACCATGGAATAAAAAGCCAGCAGGGAGGCGGGGACAGTGTGGTTCCGGCCAGCCGGGGAGGAGAGAGGACCCACGGTTCCTGTGCCCTGACCTGCTGCCCAGCCCACCTGACTTCTCCTGCACGCTACCCTGTGTTAAGTTTTTGTCGGCAGTTGTTGGTGGATTGGGAGGGGGCCTGTCTCACGCTTTGGGACGTTTTGTTTTGTCTCGGACTAGTTCTGAGTGTGGTTCTGTTTTGCGGGGGGAAGGTGGGCTGCGGGTTTTCGGGTGCGCAGTTGCCAGGCGGGCGCCGGCAGGGTTCCGATAGCCAGGCGCCCGGTGCAGGCGGGAGAGGGGCGCGCAAGTGGCCCGCACCATTTTTTTTTTCCTCCCTTCCTTTCCCGCGCGGTGCGGACGTGAAAGCAGCTGGGAGCGAGCGCCTGTTGCTGCCGCGCCGTGGCGAGAGTCCCCTAGTGACTGGAGGCCATAATTACACCAAATTGCCTTCTGTACATAGTTCTTCCCTTACACCATCTCCCTGCATTCCTGTTGGTATTTTCTTTCCTCTTTTGAATTTACTTCGTTTTGAATAAAATTACAACTTGTTGACATTTTCAAACCTGTTTATATTCCCTTCCTGTATTGGTGGGAGGGGAATCTAACAATCTGTTCTGGAGGGTTCCACCTTTCACCCTCAAACCAGGACACCGTCTGATAGAGATATCAAGCCATCTTACTGTGTAAGGCATGTAAAAGCTGTAACTGCCCTCAGCCTGTGAAAAAGGAAACAAAAAGCAAAAGAATAAATGTGATATTTCAAACCTGAATGATGAGCTGCAGTAAATTAGATGCTGAATTAAATGTGACGTGTTGTCTCTAACAATTATATGTGAATTGCGGAAATTAGAAGTGGGATAGAAGACATGAACTGTCAGCTGAATGCTCTGAAGTGCTAGGAAGAACACTGGACTTTGGACTACAGGTGCTGGGAGAAAGACTATGGCTGGGAAGGAAAATGAGAGAAAACTCTTTCTTAACAGGCAAGCAGTGATAATATCTTTGTCATAAGAGTATGTGGCAGTATTGGCAGATTCCAAATTTTTAAAGGGACATTATTTTTTAGAAGAAAAGTTTGTAAATTAGAAGAGTTTGGGTCTCCTGGGCCTATGTGGAACAAGTCAAAGTCAACATTCTTATCACTCAGTGTGCTTAAATTATCCATTAACTTAAGATGAAACCAGTCAAGTAATTCAGAGAAATGTGTAAAAACTTGGTAGAGATGTGAAACTAAAACTTCTACTTCAGCTGTGTGCAAATACTGTACTTACACGAGGCTGAACTATCCATACATGAGTGTTCGTGTACTTTTGTTAACCAGACTTCTAAATGGTAACTGCTCCTGAAAGGAAAGATCACTTTTCTGCAGAGATACCATTAGTACAATTAATATATTGCTATACATGTAGAGTCTACAGAGCACACAAGTAACATTTACAGCATTTAAGAAACCATATAATGTACTGGGTTAGAAGAGACCTTTAAAGGTAATCTAGTCCAGACCCCCTGCATTGACCAATTGACCAGGGACATCTCTAACTAGGTCAGGTCACTTAGAGTCCCATTCAGCATGGCCTTGAATGTCTCCAGGAATGGGTGATTAGGCCTCTAGCATCTCAGTACATAACCTGTTTCAGTGTTTCACCATCCTCATTGTAAAAAGTTTCTTCCTTACATCCAGTCTAAATCTCCCCTCTTTTACTTCAAAACTGTCACCACTTATCCTGTCAAACAGTCCGTGCTAAAAGTCTGCTCCTTGTCAACTCCTTTCCAGTACTGAAAGGGTGCAATAAAGTGTCCCAGGAGCCTTCTCTTCCCCCAGCTGAACAAGCCTAACTGCCTCAGCCTGTCCTCACATCAGTGGTGTTCCAGCCTTTTGATCATGTTTGTGGCCCTCCACCACACCAGTTCCAAAAGATTAGTGTCCTTGTTGTGCTGAGGACCCCAGACCTGAACACAGTACTCAGTGTGTTCTCACCAAAGTGAGGTCTCACCAAAGCAGAGGCCTTCTAGATCTACCAGTGTGCCTATTTCTACCTCAAGCAAAGTTAGACCGAAGTAAAGGTTGCAGCTTATTTTGTGAGTATTACTTACAAAGACCAGAATGAAGTGTCAGACAGTAAAATTTCAAATACCCAAGAAGTCTCTGTTGGATGACAGGTATTGTCTATGGAACTCTACCTCAAAAGAAGCAAAGAAAACAGAAGTGCAGACTGAACACAAATAGGTCATAAGTCTTCAAAGGAAAGATTTGCACCTCAAATTTTGGAACTAAGTCAACACTTAAATACTTGTAATGCCAAGAGTATCTTACTCTAAAAGTTTTTTGTGTCTAGAAGCCAGTATTTTAGACAGCACAAATACCTTTCTTAAAGGAAAGGTCATTTGTCCTAGAACATTTATAGTAAAAGGAAAAGTTCTGTTGTAATGTAGAGGTGCAGAAGGGCACAAGTAGGCAGTGCAGCAGTGCTGTTAACGGGTCAGATACTGCTTTTCGCAAGTACTAGCCCTGGCTATTACCATAACTTCTGTTGATTTAACACTTGACAGCAGGACAGTATGTGATGAACAAACTCCTCCTGGCTTTTTGAAGTCTGCATTGGAAAGCAGACATCACAAAAGAACCAGAACTGTTTCACATAACGCATATATGAATTCAAATAATGCAAGCAAAGCAATTACAAGACATAATCCAGCCAGCTGAAAAGCTGTATCTCAACCCTGCTGTTCTAGCTGAGGTATTCCAGACAACAGGCATCTAGCTTGAGGCAACTGTGCCTCAAAACAGAACAGTGTCCAAAATAAGTTTTGAAGAATAGGCCCTTGGGAGGTGCTTTTTTTAGATACGTCGAGAATTAAATAAGGCAGCATATAAAGGAACATCTATTGCCCCAAGATTTTGCCTATACTAACAGAAGACAGAGCTGCCTTTTTTAGGAAACTCAATCCTTTGGCATATTATATAAGCAATACATAATTTAACCTTTTAACAGTATATTTTAAATCACTCACATAAAAAATATCTGCAAAGTCATTGCAGAGCAATCACATTACTTCACAGCACCACAGAATCACACAGAATACCAGGACCACCTAGACCAAGTCACACAGGACTTCGTCCTGTTTTCTGTAGATACTAATCTTGATTTAAAGTCATTTACAAAACAGCCATTTTGAAATCCATGGTAACTTTGTTTTCACTGGATCATTATATTTTTCCTGGTAATTTTGGATTTGAGTTAAGATGAAGAGGTCTCTGCCTCATTTCAAATATGTTTCCCTGAAAGATGTAAGTAAAGAGTATGGAAAACAGAAAAAATCATAGAAAAAAAAGTTTTAAAATTCCATGAAATGTTGACTTTGATCAACTTTTATACCTAGTTAAGTGCTGAGAGTAGAGACCATCATGTACTTTTTCTCTCTCTCTGCTTATCATAATCTGGTTAACATGTTATAATAGCAACAGTTTGAAGTGATTATTTTCTTAATATTGCATCTTGTATGCTACACGACCAGTTTACATTAGCTTTTAGCTCAAAAGCTTACTTTTGAAGCTTAGTTTTGAAGCCAGTTTACCAACTCACGTTTGCTATGCTCTGCCCTAAAGCCAAACACGCACACTTAATGTACTCCAACAGCTAAGACAGCTCTAGTTCAACCCCACGCCAGAGTCACTCTACAATAAAATCTTTTCCCATGCATATAAACAGGATGTCTGCACCACCTGCTATTTCTGCAGAACTGCTCCATAGTAGGTACCAACAGAGTTTATCTAAATAAACAATCCTTTCCTATGCAATATTTCTACCTCTGGAGACTGTGGAGTCTTCTTCCCTGGAGACATTTAAAACCCATCTGGATGTCTTCCTGTGTGACTTTGTCTAGGTGATCCTGCTGTGTCAGGAGGATTGGACTAGATGATCTTTTGAGGTCCCTTCCAATCTCTAATGTTCTGTGATTCTGTAATTCTGTCAGTGAATTTTTCAGTAACTATCTTGCAAGGCAAAGTCATTGCATTTTTTTTTTACTGTGTTTAAATAAAAGGTCCAAACTTCCTTTTTATCTGTGTTTTGTCTAAATACTTTAATCTGCAAGATCCCTTCAGATCTACAGAAAGCTCATGAACCTGCCATATCAAATTATTTTGGTCTGGTTTTTTTACTAACATTTATCTCCCTGACACACACACTGCAAAAATGACTGCAGGAAGGGCTATTCTGTTCTCATTCAACATGTCTACCTCCCAGGGTGATAAAGTACTTTGATATCAAACTTCAATTCCTTTTTTTTCCCCCTTACCAAATGCTTTCATGTCACTGAAGGTGATATCTTTGTACTTTGAGACACCAAAAGACGCTTTTGATGCTTTATTTCTTGGGAATCAAAAGGCCTTTCAACCCCTCCTGCAAATACATTATCATCTTGTTTATTTGATGTAAATTTGTATAGGTGAAATAATTTTATAATTATGTAATTTACTAATGGACAAGAGCTAGATGACTTGATTCGATTTTCATAAGCCCATGCAAGCATTTCGATGCTTTTTCAAGTTAAATCCTTTCATTGTTAAAGGGGAAGCTCTGTTGGCACATGCTTGAAGCCATTCCTGTTTAAGCCAAACTGTTTCCAGCAGTTTCTTGTGGGTATTTCTGTTGTTGAAACGTGACCCTGCAACATTCTGGAATTTTCCTGAGAGGTGCAGAACTGCTGGAGAGAATCCAGCGCAAAGCTATAAAGATGATGAAGGGAGTACAACACCTCCCTTATGAGGAAAGGCTGAAGGAGCTGGGTCTCTTTAGCTTGGAGAAAAAGAGTCTGAGGGGTGACCTCATTACTGTTTATAAATATGTGACGGGTGGGTGTCAGGAGGATGGAGCCAGTCTCTGCTCAGTGACATCTAATGATAGGACAAGGGGACTCTTAGCATGGCCTCCTGGGCTGGTATCCTTTCACTTCTGTTCCAGTGAGAGGTGTCCCTGCCCACGGCAGAGGGGTTGGAACTAAATGATCTTTAAGGTCCCTTCCAACCTAAATCATTCTGTGACTGTGATTCTTTTGATTGTTTCCATGATTGATTTAATGATTCTGGCTTACTACTCATAACATTTTATTTAACTTTATTCAAAAGTCTTGCTTTTGTCTGCCCTTTACATGTTCCCCAAGCTTTTTGTTTCAATTTTTACACAGAAGAAGGATTAGAAGACCTCTTATAAAGTTTTCAACATCTTTAAGTGTCCTGTAATGACCTAGCACATTCCACTTCGGGGATAGAGGAAACCAGATTCCAATTTGAGGTCTCTAAACACACTAATATAAAGTGTGTGCTTTCTCAAAGCCTTTCACATTATGATGGGAGGAAAAGCTTTTTTGATTTTTGCAAGTCACAGGCATTGCCTGCACCTTTTTGGCTTAGCAGAGACTGTAAATGAATGAATTCATCAAACACTGCAAAGATACTTTCTGTTCACTGAAGTGCTTAAATTGTTCATAGTTCAATTCCTTTGCTTTTAAGGGGGACATTGGTCCCTATTGTTATATTAAGAATATTTTACATTCAAATACCAGCCTTGACTTCCGAATTTATTTACGTTTTTCTTGTGTAACTAAGGTATCCAGAGCAAGATCTGGGTTTAGAAGAAAATGACTTTTGGATTTTATATTTCAATTATCATTTAACAGTCTGCTTATATGTGAACTGAACTTAATTTAAAAACAAAGAAAAAACCAGACACAACAAAGGAAAGATAAATTAAGAGCTAAAGAAACCTTATTATCATGCACCCTCTCTCCTTGACTGACTGTTGGTTTGCTCTGTAAATAAGTGCCCTCTCCTCTTGATTGAATCATCTGTTCTCGCACTCCTTTGTTGTGTTGATTTAGGCAGTTGTTCATCTAGAGAACAGCAATGCACTATGAAGTACTTGTGTATTCACTACAGGGAGAAACATCTAATCTGAGGCAGGACTTAATTTTTGATCCTTCTGAAGGCTGAGTTTTCCAAGTTTCATAATTTTGACGCGATTAGCAGCATAGGTGTTAATGCTCTTGATCAATGGCTTAAAAGATGGCCATTTTTTGGGGAGTGTTGAAAATCTGAACTCTGGGAACTGGGGGTTTTTTTTGAGGGCACGAATGAGTTATAAGAATTTCAGAAATGAAATTGGTGTTTACTTATGTTGGGGGGGTGGGGTTTGTTAAAAAACCTCAAACAAGAAAACAAAAACAGTAACAAAACAAAACGACAGACAAAACCTAAAACTAAAAAAATTTTTTGGCCAGCAGCCTCTGTCATGTGCACAAGGTAACACAGGAAGGTAACTCATAGAATCACAGAATGGTTTAGATTTTTTATGCATTTTTGTTTGCATGTGTTTATGTGTCTCCTTCTCTGGAGATGTTCAAGACCCGACTGGACAGGTTCCTGTGTGACTTGGTTTAGGTGATCCTGCTGTTGCAGGCGGATTGGACTAGATGATCTTTCGAGGTCCCTTCCGAAAAGCCCGCGTAGGGGGGGCTGTTCATATACTTAAGGGGGGGCCTCCACTGCCTGAGGCAATCTGACGTTTAGACAATGAAGGTGTTAGCTCTGGCTGAAGACATCACGTCTTATTGGCATGGCCCTGTATGGGTGTATGGGACAATTTATCCAGCACAATCACCTCCAACTGCAGCAAGTTATAAACTAATGCTGCTAATACTGCTTACTTGTATGAGTGTTTTCCAAGTTAGTGTGGAACAGCACTGGACTGTTAGGAGAGAGTCAAAACATTTGCAAAACTGTTTTGCTTTGTTACGAATAAGCTTCCTAGGTTTCTGAGTCCTATTTAAAAATATTACAAACATCTGCTAAAGGGAGTAAATAACTGGAAATTTTGGAATAAATGGGTTTTGGAGGGTTTGGATATGGCTAAGTCTTTTTTCACCTTCCCAAATACTAAAAACATTAATTTTGTGAATTTTGCCTAATCTTTGTAATTACTCCCTCCCTCCAGTTTAAAAGTCACTATTTCTACGTGATGAATAATTTCTCCACTGATTAATCGCATATATTTTCAGATGATCCATGTTGCTTTATGAGCTTAATAAGTAGAGTGTTAATTTTATATTCTCTGCAAAAGAAACTAATCATGATGCCTGTAAGCTGGAATCCCTCAAAAAGGGCTTCTTTCATTTTCCCAGTTAATTAAGAGATCTAGTAGACTTGACAAGTTTCACTCATTTGACAAGAGAAGGTTTTGTATTGCATGAATTTGAAGTTATTTCTTAAGCATCTTCCTACTTTTCTGAGCCCTTGTGACATTTTTCCACACTTCTATTTCTTCATCAAACTGTCTATTTCTTTCATTCAAACTGTCATTTTTTGACAGCCCTGGATCCTTTGCTCCATTTCATCCACAAACACAAGTAACTGTGTCCCCAGTGAGAAGAGAGCCTATTTTCACTTGCTTGCATTACCTAAAAAAAGCCCCTGGACTGTTCTCTGAAGTTGATGTATTTCATTTGTGGAAGTTACCATGCAATAATAAAGAGCTTTAACAGTTGCAAGTCAAATTTAGATACTTAGATCTGTCTTATGTATTATAAATAAGCAGTAATTTCATTGAAATGCCTGTAATTTCTGACTTAACTCTGGTGCAGCTCTGATATAACCATACAGCACTTTCTCTGAAAGGGCACTAATGAAGCACAACGTAACAGTGAATCAGGTCCCTCTTGAAATGTTTTTAGATAAACCTCCTATTGCACACCTATAATCTGCCTGTGGTTCTCTAGCATGTTTTGGGATGAGAAATCCTGGTCCTGTGTGAACCATGACAAAATTTGTATTGTAAAGTATTTCTAGAACTGGACCAGAAGAGATTTACTTAGGCTAGCTGCAATTACATGTTCGTCAGGCAGACTGTGTCACCTAAATATTTCACATCATTCCAAGGTGCTGTTGTCTGGACTACCCATGAATCTTCTCAAAGGTTTTGGGAATAGCTGTGAGGGAGTGCTCCCTAGTACATCTTCTCTGATCTATGGTGTATGTTGCTGTCACCGCTGGAGTGACGGAAACACCCAGTGTTTCTGCAGTGCTTTTGCAGGGCCATCTACAAACTGGGTATTACAAACAGCTTTGCTCACTGTCTTTTGCTCTACAAAAGAAGGAAGGCCCTTACAGCTGTGCCCTGCAAGAGAATCACCCTCAGTGTAGGTCTTGTAAGAAAATAATGCTGATCCATCTCATTTGCCTAAAGGTTGCCAAACCCTCTTGACTTACGGGTTGCTTTACTCTCTGTAAAAAAAATCAAGTGGCTGTGAATAGTGCTGAAAGAGATGCTCAGAAAATTATCCATGTTGTTTACTCAAGGTTTCTGTTAACTTCCCAATGAGTTAATAGAATTTAAATGTACATTAGGAAATCGTTCTCCACACTCAATACACATGACCATAATATGCAATTCTTGAATCCTGCATCTGAGAAATCTGTCTATTTATGAATGTGGAAATTTCACATTCAACTTCTTCATAAAGTACTTCACTTCATAAAACACCAGTGATTCACTCCATAAAGCATTTTGTCACAGTCCATGTGAAAGCAGTCTAGTTTTGCCTACACTATGAAATCACAGAATCACAGAACATTAGAGAATGGAAGGGACCTCAAAAGATCATCTAGTCCAATCCCACTACCACAGCAGGATCACTTAGGTCAAGTCATACAGGAACATATCCAGGCAGGTTTTAAACTTCATAAACCCCCTGGGCAGCCCATTCCGGTGATCTGTCATCCTCACTATGAAGAAGTCCCTTCACATATTGATGTGGAACCTCCCATGTTCCAGCTCACACCCATTGCCCCTTGTCCTGTCATTAGATGACACGGAGAAGAGCCTGGCTCCATCTTCTTAACACACAGCCTTCATATATTTATAAACATCAATGAGGTCACCTCTTGGTCTCCTTTTCTCCAAGCTGAAGAGACCCAGCTCCCTCAGCCTTTCCTCATAAAAGACATGTTGGGATGATGATTTTTGTGGCTCTGTGCACAATGAGGAAAGCTTGAAAACAATTTTACAGATCTTCAAGACCCATTACATACAGACTTTCTGTACTGCTGTTCACCCACACTGCTATCTACTAAAAAAGGCCAGTATTTTATTGCTGTCAATGAAATATAAGGCTCAATTTTAAATACAGAAATTAACATAGGCAAAACTAAAATCTCTACTGTTGAACTCTGAATTTTAAAGCATATTGACACTTTAATATTATCCATTTCTAGAAGTATAGTTTCAATAAACTTCAAGTTTCCATGCTAAACTATTAGGATGCTTTAATTTACATAGCCTGACCTAAAAGGTTAACACAACCTTATCTATCTGTGCATTTGTATTCACAACCTACTTAAACCATGTACCTTGTAATATCTCTTATTCTTTCACAAAAAGTTTATCAAGATTTTCTGCCGAATCTTTTACCAAGCAATGTGTATATATACTATTTGTGTATATATATACTATATATACACAAATACTGTTTAAATAAAACTATACATACATTGAAGGGTTACCAAGTCAAGTTTTTGTAAGATTTCTTATATCTAAAATAGAGGAAAATTAAGAGTCTTTAAAATGTTATTTGAGAGAGTATTAAAGGTAGAACTTCTTCACAGAGAACCCAAGTTACACAGAAATTTTAGCAGAGATGGATGTGTAACTAGTCAGGTAATCTTTTCGTTTTAAGAACTAAGAAGTTCTTGAAGGGAGGGATGAGGAGACCTTTTACATGTACATTAAATACACAAGGCGGCAGAGAAGCACAGAGAAAGGTCTGAGCAGCCCTGAAGGTATTGACAATAATAATCTGTATCTTATCATGCACATCTCTTAGGCATCTCTTAGCTTCAAGATAGGTTATGCTCGTGCTATGTCTGTATTAACATGAGTTAATACACTGAAAGGAGTAGTAGCAGGATACAATGTGTCCTTCCTGCCACAAATTTGTAATCAAAGTTTCCAGGTTTGGAATGGAAGTGAAAGAGGCAAGAAACTTAATCTGAGCAAAACAGATGCATACAGATTCCTTCTGTGTGTCCCACAAGGGGTATATGACAGCAGACAACTTGCTTTTTATGCTGCTTTTAAAAGTTCTATAAGGCCAGGTTTATATTGTAACAGTGAGAGCTTCCCCAGTACTTTGAACAAGAAGTGAATTAAGTCATTTCCTTGCTAAATGACAATGAAAAAAATTAAGTGGATAGGTCTCATAATTCCCAGTCTGAATATCTAATTGATTCAGACCTGAATACACTATTGAAAGTTTGTGGGTTAAAGTAGCATGTTGAGTGTATGAATCTGCTAGTTTATATGACTATAGTCTATGTGACTGGTGTCTTCTGAATCCTTAAGGCCAGATCTTGTGTCTGTGTATGCAGTTCTGGACTAATTCTGCATCATACAAACAGTCAGATGCAAGCAATGGTGGGAGGGTTGGAAAGGACACTTTATGGTTCATTTCAGGAAAGAGGTTTTTTTGTTTATGTTCATAGAATCATAGAATCATTCAGGCTGGAAAAGACCCTTGGGATCTTCAAGTCCAACTATCACCCCTAAACCAGATTCCCCAAAACCACATCTAAGGGTCTTTTAAATTTATCCACTCTCTCCATGAAGAATTTATTCCTGAAGTCAAATCTAAACCTACCCTATTGGAGCTTCAAACCATTCCCTCTGGTTCTGTCACTAACTACCTGTGAGAAGAGACCAGCACCAACATGTCTACAATATTCTTTCACATGCAGAGAGCGATGAGGTCTCCCCTAAGCCTCCTCTTTCTCAAACCTCTTACATTAATTTGTCATTTTATGTTTCAGCTGGTTACTGTTCAAGTTCTGACCATTGTTCCATGGGTACAGCTCAGTCAAAATAAATTAGCTAGGGCTTCTGTCAGCTGTGTGTTGCATGTTTTACTGCATCACAGCCTGTGGCATCCAGCCTTGCACCCTTCTGTTGCTGGTGTGCCAGTAATAGTTCCATACTTTAGCAGTGTCATTCAAGAACATATTTCTGTTCAGAATATTTTCTTCACAGAAAGTAGTTTCCTATTCATATTGCATTTTAAAAAGAAAATGCAAGTACTCAATATTTGGTTTTTTAAAGTTTTTATCAGGTACCTAAACCTTAATAACTAACTAAAGTCACTGTGTCTTGCAGCCATAAGTCTTGGCACATTGCTGTTGTAACACAGTTCCTCCCTGAACATCTGAAATTCTGAGGAGTTGAGCAGCACTGACTAAATATTTTCTAGAGTGAGGGGTTTAAATCCAACCTTAATGCTTTATTTTTTACATACACAAAAAAAAAAGCTGTCTATGTATGCCGCCTCAGTTTAGAATAACCTACCAAAATGGTAGATAAATTTTGTTTACTAAGAAACACGGCCACACATGGAGAGGCCAATAATGATGAATTCCTGCCTGGTTTAGCCTCAATGAAAAAGTGTTTTTCACAGCTGTTATTATGTTTCCAGGCTCTCAACCATGCCCACAGAAACCAGTACATAACATTTTCCATCTCCCTGGTTTTCTCGTAGTTTCTAGTAAGCATTTTCCCACTCTGGTGAATGCCACATGAGTGATGATGCCACATGAAATTATGACTTTGCAAATGTGAATTCTGAGAAATGTGTTTATGAATGTGATTCAGCAACTTTTGTCTGAATAAGAAAAACTTGGTTTTCAATTCATTCAGTAAAATAAAATAGACTGCTGTGGGTTTTTTAACATAGTCCTCTTATAATGAAGGGAGTAGAACACTTCCCTCATGAGGAAAGCCTGAGGGAGCTGGGTCTCTGGAGCTTGGAGAAGAGGACACTGAGGGGTGACTCCATTAACATTTATAAATATATGAAGGCTGAGTGCCAGGAGGATGGAGCCAGACTCTTCTCAATGTCATCTAATGATAGGACAAGGGGCAATGGGTGTAAGCTGGAACAGAGGAAGTTCCATACACATATGAGAAGGAACTTCTTCACAGTGAGAGTGACAGAGCCCTGGAAGGGGCTGCCCAGGGGGGCTGTGGAGTCCTCTTCTCTAGAGATGTTTGAAACTTGCCAGGGTATGTTCCTGTGTTACTTGACCTATGTGATCCTGCTGTGGCAGGATTGGACTAGATGATCTTTCGAGGTCCTTTCCAGTCCCTGATGTTCTTTGATTCTGTGAATCTGTGATAATTCTCAGTCTAGACAGATTGGTCTGCACCATCCTTCATAAAACATCTAAACAGAATGTAGTTTAATCCTGATGGAAACATTACATTAGTGCTGCTGAAGAGCTCAGGCTGTCATTTAAATAAAATTTTTAGAATCGTATTGCTGTACATGAGATAAAAAGATTTTGATCTGTCAGTATCAAAGAAGTTTTAGATTTTCAGCAAAGCCCTGGAAGCTCATAATAAAAGACACTGCCTTTTTATTTTTCTTCTTTTTTTCCTCCCCCTTTCCAAAACAGGCATCTTCTTCACACTAATTGTATTTTGAAATGCTCAATAGATCAACAGCTGCCAGTACATAACCAGAACTGCAGCAGTTTTGAAAGGTTGGACTGTACCTTTTAGACTGGCTTCTGAAAAACTTCATTTGTCCTTGGTTTACATTTAATTTAAAAGAAAATTTAACAATGCACTGGATGTTCCTTTTGGTCTTAGAAAAAGATTTTTGGGAGACTTTGTAGCAGTGAATTTAGACTGTCATTGAACTTCATTCTGTTCTCTTAAAGAGAGAAGAAACCGTACTAAGTAGATTCTGACCTCAGGCAACCCCACCAAGGCTCACAGTGCTGAAAAAGGATGAAAAGTGTAATAAAGAAAAAGTCATTATAGATCATAAAGTGATTTACTACTTTTCCAAGTTTTCCAAGTCTGGGTTTCTGCTCAACTTCAGACTGAAGAATTCTTTCTGAAACAAGAAACTAGAAATTTGCCATTGAAACTATGGGACTGCTATTTTTCACAGAACCATAGAATCACTCAGTTTGGAAAAGACTGTCAAGATCATAGAGTCCAATCATTACCCTAACTGTACCAAGCCCACCTCTAAAACATTTTTTTTTTCCAAGAAATCTTGGGAAAAGGGGAAGCTGGTGGTGGTTCCAAGGGTCTAGCTGCTAGATTTAATTTCTGAGAAAGAATAGCAGACAGTACTTTAAATGAGGAAGTAACCCAGCATGGAAATGAAAGTACCAAATGATGTCATTCTGCTGGACAAGGTGAAAACCAAGAACATGGGGACCAAGGGCAGTGCAAGAGCTACTCAGTGTTCTGGCTCTCTCTGGTGTCTGTGGAACAATAAATGTCCAAGAAACAAACTTTATAATATCTGTCCAGTGATTATAGCTGCTCATAAAATTATACCAGGAAAAAAAAAAAGATGCTTATTTAGCATATTCCTTCAGGAAGAAGAAAAGACACAGCTTCAGCAGATTTGTTCCTGCATTTAAAAAATAATTAAAATGTTGCTATCTGCAGGCAAAGTATCGGCATCTTTAATATCTTTTCTTCTTTGCTTATTTCTCTTTCTTGAATATAAGCATAAAAAGAGATGAAGATTTATTTTTACTACAATTGAGCACTTTTTTCGGTCTTAGGTCATGATACCAGAAATACCAGCAATGCATTCCTATTCTACTTGGAAACTGTTGCTAGCAAATGCCTACCTTCTCTGTGGAAATCTCATGGTGTTTTTCAAAGGCTACTGAGTTTAGTAGTGAAAAATATATGAGCAGCTTTGTGTAGAGAAGTAGCAGTAGAAAAAAGTCATTTTTTCATCCTCATGACTGTCAGAAATTCCTAAGGACTGGTGCAAAGACTAGAACAGGTGACAGGTGTGCCTGTGTGCTTTCCACTGGTTTCTTATGGTTGTGTAGCAGAAAGGACTAAGCTCAGGACTCTAGAGTCTCCTACCCCAAAGAACCTAGACTGAGTTGAGACCGATGACTAGCAGCTGTTAAAACATGAGAGTCTTACACCAACAGTGACTTCTGAAAGGTGCAGAAAGTCTTCATTCAGTCGCTGTGTAGTTATTTAGCATGTCTCTGCTCTAAAACTACCTGAGAAGCAAACCAAACTTTGATTACATTTGTGTTACTGAACTCTTGCTGGAGGCTCCTTGAAAGAGAATTAGTCATATTTGCAAGTTCCAGAAACTCTTCCACATCAATACGAGAAGGAATTTCTTTACAGTGAGGGTGATGGAGCACTGGAACAGGCTGCCCAAGGAGGTTGTGGAGTCTCCTTTTCTGAACCTATTTAAAACCGGCTTGGACATGTTCCTGTGTGACTTGATCTAGATGGTCCTGCTGTGGCAGGGGGATTGGACTACATGATCTTTCAAGGTCCCTTCCAATCCCTAATGTTCTGTGATCCTGTGTAAATTCAGTTTTGTGTAACCTGATAGACAGTCATAGCTCTGCTGTGTTTGGGTTGTGGCTTCTTTCTTGTTTTTATTCAATTTGAATATTATACGACTGTGTTATGAAATTTATATAAATTAAATAAATTTTCATAACTCATTGGTACTGTGTATCAACATACAGACTTAAAGTGTTTAGAAATCAAGGTTTAGAGTGTCAAATTAGTAATATATATAAAAATTAGTATTTATATAATGTTAAGTGCTCTGACAGTGTCAGTGTTAGCACAAAGCAGGTTTGTTCTTCTGTAAGGCGGTGTACATTTTCTAGGTATGTCACTATGTACATTGGACATTTAGGTTGTCATAAAAAAAAATTAACTTTTCATTTATTGGGCCCTTTAAAGTGCCCTTGTACACCTTTGACCATGTGCAGAGGTCCTACGGTAGCACTGCAGTAGTATTATACAGTTTGCAAGTAAACAGAAGTTATTGACTGGCTATACACACAGAGCAAGTACCTACAAATAGACTAAACATAAGTATGCTCAGCGTCAGGCATCTCATGAGTCTTTTCTGCTCAGGCAATCACTCAGGTGGGAAATATCAAAACTTGGAACAGGGTGGTTCTTGATCTTTTAAGTTCATCTTTTTTCTCAGGGTCACAAAAGAGAAGAAAGAGACCTTTAGAATCATAAAGTCCAGCTGTTAACCCTGCACTGTCATGTCACCACTAAGCTGTGTTCCTAAGCACCACACACATTTGTCTTTTCAATACCTTCAGGGATGCTGACTCCACCACTTCCCTGGGCAGTCTGTTCCTTTCTGTGAAGAATTTTTTCCTACTATCCAATCTAATCCTCCCTTGGTTTAACTGCAGGCCATTTCCTTTTGTCCTATCACTTTATTGCTTGGGAGAAGAAAGTAACAAGCACTTTGCTGCAATCACTTTTCAGGCAGCAGTAGAGAGCAGTGCCCTCTCAGCCTCCTTCTCTCCAGCCTAAACAACACAAGTTCTCTCAGTCACTCCTCATAAGATCTGTCCTCCAGGCTCTTCATGAGCCTCCTTGCCCTTCACAAGACCTGTGTTCTAGACCCATCACAAACTTCACTGGCCTTTGGACATGCTCCAGCACCTCAATGTCCTTTTTTAGTAGTGAGGGGACAAAACTGAACCCGATATTTGATGTGTGGCCTCACCAGTGCCCAGTACAGGGGGATGATCACTACCCTACTCGTGCTGGCCACACTATTTCCGATGCAAACCAGGCTGTTGAAATTCTTGGCCACATGGGCACACTGCTGGCTCATATTCAACTGAGTATTGACCAACACCTCCAGGTCCTTTTCCAGCAGGCAGCTTTCCAGCCACTCTTCCCCAAGCCTGTAACATTGCAAGAGGTTGTTGTGACCGAAGTGTGGGACTAGAACTTCATCTTGTTGGGTTCTTTTCAGCATTTCACACATTTTCACATCAGTATTTCTCTTGGAGTTCA
The DNA here is from genome assembly GCA_013400115.1 of Rhinopomastus cyanomelas. NCBI lineage: Eukaryota > Metazoa > Chordata > Aves > Bucerotiformes > Rhinopomastidae > Rhinopomastus > Rhinopomastus cyanomelas. The sequence continues at coordinate 28,687 of VXBP01003649.1, read as the reverse complement.
AACTGGCCCTACCTTTTCAACAATATCACTTCTGTCTTGTTTTTAATTTTTCTCAAGAAGAAAATTTTGCCTGTGGCCTATGACATCTCACACAGCTCAGTTTTTCTGTGTTACACAAAACTGGGCCATGGGCTACAGACAGCTAAATCCCTGTGCCACAGATTGTGTAGAATGCAAACACAGTTCTGCTGAAAAAATTATGGCTTAAGGATGAGGAGATGGGTGTTGTACACACTTTAAGATCAGTTATATCAAGGGTAAATATTTCTATTTACTTACAAACCTTGGCTTTTACTTGATGTGATGACTTCCAGATACAATCTATGGATGCTTAAGCGCATAGAACAGAGGAAACTTCTCATTATTAAGGTCTCCAGGTTTTTACTCAAGATATATAAATTCTTTTAACTTTTATTTTCCTACCCTAGTGGTTGGCCAATACTGAAAAATAATTCTCCAATATCTTTGACAAGTGATAGCTGAAGCATCAAGACAATACTTGACAATGAAACACACTGTTAATGTATGATTTAATGAGATTAATTTCTGTCTATGTATAAAATCACGTGTCTGAAATTGGGTCATTAAACACTTCTTTGGATGATAACTGAAGTTACACTTTCTGAAGAATCACAGAACATCAGGAATTGAAAGGGACCTTGAAAGATCATCTAGGCCAATCCCCCTGCCAGAGCAATACCACCTAGACCAATTCACACAGCATCATATCCAGGTGAGTTTCAAACGTATCCACTGAAGGAGACTCCACAACCCCCTTGGGCAGCCCCTTCCAGTGCTCTGTCACCCTCACTGAGAAGAGTTTCTTCTCACATTGATGTGGAACCTCCTATGTTCCAGCTTACACCCATTGCCCCTTGTCCTATCATTAGATGACACTCAGAAGATCCTGGCTCCATCCTCCTGACACCTATCCTTCATATATTCACAAACATTAATGAGGTCACTCCTCAGTCTCCTCTTCTCCAAGCTAAAGAGACCCAGCTCCCTCAGCCTTTCCTCATGAGGAAGGTGTTGTACTCCCTTCATCATCTGTGTGGCTCTATGCTGGACTGTCTCCAGCAGTTCTGTGTCCTTCTTGAACTGTCTTTCTCCCACAATCTGAGAACAGTTCTTTTATCATCTTCATCAGCCACACATAATCCTACTCCACATAGTTCATATTAAAAACGGGTACACTGGGAACAGGGCCTGTCTTCCACTGTCTATGCTCAGCAGTGAATCTGTATGTAACTCAATTCTGTTTACCTGGAATTTGTGACTCTAATTGACTTTTGTTAGTCAATTCAGACTGCCTCATTACTTTTCATGCTTCTCTGACATATTCTCCTGTTCAATAGCCTCCCTTCTCTTACCATGCATGTCCTGATTGAAAAACATTCTTTCACTGTCCTCAGGAAGAAGGTGTTAAAGAAAACGTGACTCTGTTAAAGGAGAGTGGGAAAGCATTTGATTCTTGGCTTGCAAATGTAAAGACGCAGTTTTTAATTCAATGCTTTGTTCTTTATTTTGTCAGATTGACAGCATAATCCTTGAATAACAGCCACAAGACAAAGTAGCAAGAGCTGGTCTTATCTTTTCTGTTAGTGTTTGACATTCTCATTTCTGTTTGTGACAGTCACAAGCAGAATCTCCACTGAACCATTGAAATATACTTTATATGCAGTTTCATGAAGAGAAACTACAAATATCATACTGATTTGACAAGAGTTTTAACATTAGACCAATCGTTTTTGCTGTGTGAAAGAGTACACCAACCCCTCGGACACTCCACTAGATACAGACCTCCAGCCAGACTCTGTCCCATTGACCACTACACTCTGACTTCTACCCTGCAGCCATTTCACGATCCACCTCACTACTCGATAATCTAGACCACATTGCCTCAGTTTGGCTCTGAAGATGCTGTGGGAGACTGTGTCAAATGCCTTACTGAAGTTGAGACAGACCACATCCGCTGCTCTGCCATCATCTATCCACCTGGTTACACCCTCATAAAAGGCTACCAGGTTGGTCAAGCATGACTTTCCCTTTGTGAAGCCGTGCTAACTGTCCCTAATGACCCTCCAGTTCTTGATATGCCTGCAGATAGCCTCTAGGACAAATTGTTCCATTGTGCCTTGGTCTAGGTGATCCTGCTGTTGCGGGAGGATTGGACTAGATGATCTTTCGAGGTCCCTTCTAATCTCTAATGATTCTATGATTCTAAGTCGAATGAGTTTTCCTTCAGAAAGAACATTATCTGTTCTTTCTGAACATTACACCTGTAACTTCCTACCATCCATGGTTTCCCCAGCTGCTCCTGGATGGGCAATGAAGAGAACACAAGCTGCATCTGCTTGAATGGACGCAATACACTCACAACAGTCCACTGAGAGTGATTCTTCTTCCTTTTTATTGCTAAAAGCTTCCAGGATGTAAAGCTATTTCCTGTATTCTTGTGTGATTGACATTTACACTTGTACTTTAAATTGCATGGGTTGTTATTATTTCTTTCTAGGGGAAGATGTGAATGTCGCATTAGAAGGAGATGCTCATACCACATGCAGGAAAGGGTGTTGCTGATATTGACAATTTTTAACAAGCAGGAAAAGAGCTCATCTGCTGGGAAAAGATAGAATAGAAAATATTGCATGTCAAATTCAGTTCACTGCTCCGTGATTTTAACACTGACACATCCTAGGGAACCAGGGATCAATAATATTCATAATCTGATTTCCCAGAATAACTTTTTCTCATATGTAAACATCACTAAATCGGTTGTCATTTACAATTCAGTACTTCTGCATAATGCCAGAGAAGCTAAGGAATAATTAAACAAATTTGCTCTCCCCTCATTTTTGACCTTGAGGACTGATATGAGGGAATTTGAAATGGTCGACCTCTCTGGTATTCCTATTCAGCAGCAAAAGAACAAACAGATCTCTGATCTAAGGGTTTAGGCTGCTGGTTCAAAGACATTAACATTATTGGACCTAAGCAACATCATTGCAGAAGCAAATCTTGTTCTGGGGACATCAAAAAATCTGAGTGATGATGCAGAATGAAATCCTGCTACTTGATTAAAATACCTACTAAATCTGAGCACCTTTCTCTGCCAAGAATACCAGCATTTTATTAGCATGAACAGTTGTGATTTTCTTCTTGAGGGTAATAACTGCATTTCAGACATGAACAAAATAGTAATGTCGATCCATCTAGTGTAGTGTATGTGTGTAGTAATACTAAATCACATTTATATGTAGCCTAAAATCAGCTTTGCAAGTGTGAAAACACTTTGACCTCTCCTTTGACTCAGTGTTGTCACTCTAACATTCTGTGATATCATCCAAAGCACTTTCTGCATTTCTGGGAAAGGAGACTTTTCTAGTCTTTTACATACTTTTTATTTTCTACCTTATCAGGGACATACTATCATGGGAACCCATCTAGTGCCTAAGATCTAAAAGTGGATTTATTCTTAGTTTTAGTCTTAAGGTCCTTGTGGACCAATTAAAGCACTTAGAACAAATGCAGTCATAGATAGCAGAAGCTGATGGATAAGTGACCCCTGGCTTCATAAAGCTCTGAATTCTCTTTCTCAGCAGTAGAATGTCAAATACAGAATTGTTTCCCTGTCAAAAGGCAACAAAGAGGGAAAGCACTCTTCATTCAACACTGTCTTGAGGCACAAAAGACAAGTTACTTTAACAAGCATTGGGTACACTAATGTCTAGCATCCTGCCCTCAAGAAAATGAGTCACTGTGGCATATAATTGTTACCGTAGTCTGACTTCAGGTTACAGAAATGGGTATTTTATATGACAGCAGGAAATTTCAACACTCAGACATCAAAGAGGAAAATAACAATTTCTTTTACTAGAGTTTTAATTTGAAAATGAAAACCAGCTGATAGAACAAGATTGAAGCTCAGCTTTCCAAAGCGATGACCCCTCATGAAGGACATAAAGGTTTTATAAGTACTTTTTCTCACTGTTCTTTTTCATTTGGTGCTTTGATTTCACCCCGTTTAGGTCATGAGGTTTTTTGTAGGCATGCTTTTCTATCTTCTTTCTTTTTTTTCTTTTTTTTTGTCTGTGATGTTTATAAAATAATTTTTCTCCAGGTAACTAAGGTTAACAAGTAACCCAGCAGATTCTTGTTGTCATGGGATCAAGGTTTGCAGAATGCATCTTGTTTTGGAAGGTTTCTACGGACTAAGGAAAGAGTAAAAGAGACCTTAGAAAACATTTTTCATGGGTTGAGCATACCTACAAAAGCCCGTTCTGCACAGTCTTATTTCGACAACTGCTTAGTGATTAATTAATTCAGAAAAAGTTGTCACAGCTTTTGGGTGATGTAGTCAGTTGCCAACTGTTTTCATCAGCTGTTTCCTCAGGAAAAACATTAATAAATCAGATCTTACTCTGTCTCAGTGGAATTAATAGGAGATTTTTCTAGGCTCACAGGTGGCTAAAGCCACAGGAAAATTGTTTCATATCATCTTTCAGCTGAGAACAAAGCTTCAGAACTTATCTTTGGTCATTGGTCAAACTGAGCCTCGGGTTATTTTGACATTTGGTTCACAGATTTTCTCAACATTATTTATTCAAGAAGTCTGTAACCTGTTTATGAGCCCAGCTGGCCGAGCATGAGCCTTGCAGTGAGCTCTGGTATGTATATTCTCTGTTCAGTGGTACATGAAATGCATGCCAGGTAGTTCTGTTTTCCATCCCAGTATCTGGTGCTTCAGAGACCTGGTGGTTGGAGTGAGTACATCTGAAGAAAGCTCTTTTGGGTGTCCATTAGGTATGTACCTAATGATTTCTGCTGGGTGTTGAAAAATCCAAAATATGCAAAAGAAGTGCAGTAATAACCTGATATTTAACTTAAAATTTCAGGGAAGAGTAAAATCGGACCATTTTCTCAAGAACTGAGTGTCAATGAGTCTGAGAGGATAATCAACAAATCAGCTAGGCAGAAAGCATCCATCATTGATGTTGCCCCATCTATGACCTTCAGAGAAGTCAGATTTTAGTGATATTTTCAGAAGTGACAAGTTCTTAGCACCTCTCACTGCATCTGCTAAAATGTGGAAGAATCAAGGACTGCTCTGAAAGAGATGCAATGTGCTTGATAGTGCAGTCATGTTTACCTGGGATGTGTTTTCCCATTGTTTCCACCAGTCTGGAGTCTTCATCACAGAATCACAGAACATTAGGGGTTGGAAGGGACCTCGGAAGATCATCTAGTCCAATCCCCCTGCCAGAGCACGATCACCTAGACCAAGTCACACAGGAACATATCCAGGCTTACCATACAATTTGAAACCAGAAATAGGGAAGCTTACCAGCCAAGCCTTTCAGCTGAGGCACCTGATAGCCATCAGTAACCGTGAAAGAGGTTTAGCCACTACTTCTAGTGCAACAAATGTGCTTCTGAATTTTATAAAATGCATGCATCTGTATTAACTCCTCTTAGTAGCAGAATCTCTTTGTAATAACCCAAGAATCACAGAGAACTTTGCATGTAAAAGCAGAACTATATCTTTCCTAGAAGTATTTATTTGATTATGCTGCATTAACCACATAATAAATAACAACTAGGCAAAAATTAAACTACCAGTGTTGTTGAAATTAGACTCCATTAGTCTCACCTCATGCTTTTGAAACACAGCCCTTACTAAATTAGGACAAGGATGCAAAGAAAATTGGTTCCTCTTGGCAGTGCTGGCAGTGTAAGCTTTTCATTACCACTTTTAAGTTGGTTTGAGCTTCAAGATTATAGGTCAGACATCTTCATAGTTGAGCCCTGTGAAGCTTTAGAAAGGCTGTGTAATCTGGAAAAGGCACCTAGAAAAGAACCTGAAGCTTGTCCAGCTCAGCAGCAGGAAAGATATTGAGTTTTAGATTCTTCCAGAAGAGATTAATCCAGCAGAAGCTCTGAAGAAACAGCAGATATTTTGAACAGATTTTAATTTCTTTTTAATTTTAATTTTGTTTCCAACCATCCATCCATAAGGTCAAAAAGCACCAAAAGTAACCAACAGCCGAATCAGCGGTGATATTTGTGGACTGCATTCTTATTTCACAGAATCACAGAACATAAGGGATAGGAAGGGACCTCAAAAGCCCATCTAGTCCAATCCCCCTGCCACAGCAAGATCACCTAGACCAAGTCACACAGGAACATATCCAGGTGGGTTTTAAATGTCTCCAGAGAAGGAGACTCCATAACACCTCTGGGCAGCTATGTCACCCTCACTGGGAAGAAGTTCCTTCTCACATTGATGTGGAACCTCCTGTGTTCCAGTTTACACCTATTGCTCCTTGTCCTATCACTAGATGGCATTGAGAAGAGCCTGGCTCCATCCTGCAGACATCCACCCTTCACTTATTTATAAACATTCATGAGTCTTAATTTGATCTTAATTATATTTGCTCACACTTTACCTGTACAGCTGTGTACATTATCTTAGAGTGGAATTTACCTACTACATTTTTGCCCTTGTACAAACTGAGTCACCTGACTCATTTGAGGTCATTTTCAAAAATAATTTTCATTCAGCTTAGAGTTTATACCTACAGATTCCTTTAGTGTTTCTAAGGCAAAAATGCCCATGTGTACATCATCATCTCCACTGCTTTTTAAAAGAAACAGGCTTGTCAGTTCTGGAAGCACAGGATGAAAGTAACTGCCTGTTTAACAGCACAGAGAATACCTTCAGCTCAGTGCTACATCCTGAAAGTTGTGTTTTGGGGAAATCAGACAGCTATTTCATCCAGAACTAAAAAGTCCCACCAGTAAGAATGAAAACTCTGACCTTATAGATAAACTGAGCTATCAGAAAGACAAATGAATGAGAAAACTCTTGCCTTTGACTGATTAATGTCCTTTCTAGAATAATACAAAGTTTTGATCTACACTCTTGACATGACCCACTAAATGTTTGAAAATGCTAGCAATTTTCAAACCACAACAGATCTACACTCTTGACATGACTCACTAAATATGTTTTAATCAGTCTAGGAAAAGGAGGTGTATTGTATTTACATGTCAAGGCATGGGTAGCGAGGGCCTGTAGGGGTGGATATGTGCTGGACACAACAGGATATAATGGCCCAGCCACAGGGCACAGTTGTGCTGGTCAGCCACGGTGAGTTCCTTGGGGGAAAAAGCCCAAGAAAGGGCAGAAGATTCTGCACAGACAGAGAATGAGAGAAATAAAAGTGTGAGAAACAGCAGAGCAAACACTGAGGTCAGAGGAGGAAGATAAGGAGGTGCTCCATGCTAGAGCAGATGTGCGCTCTACAGTCCATGGAGAATGCTGCAACACAGCAAGTGGACATGCGCGCAGTGGAGCAGAGGGAAAAGATGAAGAGAAAGAAGCATCAGACAAGAACTGTCATGTGCTGACTGCAACCCCCAATTCCCCATTATGTTTTTGATAGAGCAAGGATGGAGGAGAGTCAGGAATGAAAGAATGGAGTTGAGCCTGGGAAAAGGGGCTTGGATGAAGTTTCTTATAATCTACATAAAAGTTTCAATTTAGCAACAAATTAAATCAATTTTCCCTAAGTCAAATGTGTTTTGCTCATGACAGTAACTGGATAAACAAGTTCTCTTACCTTTATCCTCACCCACAAGCCTTTACACGTTATTTTCTCCCCCGCTCTGTCTGAGGAGGGTGAGCAATGAGAAGTAGGCACCCAGTTGCCAGCCAAGGTTAATCAACCGCAGGAGGGTTGGCAGACTTTCTTGCAAACATCTTTTGAGTAGATAAAGGAAGATAAATTTTTGTGCCTTCAGAGGAACATTGGTAACATGAACAAAATTATTTTTTGCACGTGGAACACAGTGGAAAAGTTGTCTGTCATATTCTACTACTCAGATTCATCCTACTTTACGCACTTAATTTAAGGATCCGAGTTAGAAGCTTAGTCACCGTAGTCAATGAAAAGGAACAGCTGCCTTTAATTGGACAAAGATTCACGCTGGAGGCATTGTGGGGCG
>VXBP01003649.1:0-20634 GCA_013400115.1 Rhinopomastus cyanomelas | reverse complement strand
GGGGGTCATCTCATCACTGGTTATAAAAAAGGCCACAAACAGATGTATTTCTCATAGGGCTTTCAGTTAAGTGCTTTGAGTTGAGCAGAATGAACTGAGGGTCTGTGGCTGAGGACTTACTGTTCTTGATCTTTCTTCTACCAAAAGGGAACCTGGTAATAAACACTTCATATTCTGCTTACAATATATTGCTCACAGTAGCCATGCAGCTTATTCTAACCTTTTATACAAAGTTGAAATGCCCTTCTCCTTAGTACATGAAGCTCTTCTCACATTTAATGTTTTTGAACTTGTGGTTTAAAGTGGATGAGGATTTTATTGTTTCACTTCTTTGCACTTGTGCTGTGCTTCCCAATTAATAAATCTTCCAGGGAAAAGTATTAACATAATGAGCTAAACACCATTAAAAGTGGACAGAACATTAGGAGAAAATTAAGTGTAGCTATGTGGTTTTAAAATCCAAATGACACAGCTAAATACAGAGCTTGACATTATGTAACAACTAAAATCATCCCTCTTGAATTCAACTTCTGGGTAAAATGTTAATTTCATTTGTTTTCATGCCAGTTCCACCAATAATCACATGATGCTAAAAGGAGTGAGAGAGATTACCTCATTAACGTCTATAAATATGTGAAGGGTGGGTGTCAGGAGGATGGAGCCAGAGTTTGATCAGTGACATCTAATGATAGGACAAGGCGAAATGGGTGTAAGCTGGAGCATAGGAGGTTGCACATCAATATGAGAAGGAACTTCTTCATGGTGAGGGTGACAGAGCACTGGAAGGGACTGCCCAGGAGTGTTGTGGAGTCTCCTTCTTTAGAGATGTTTAAAGCCCACCTGGATATGTTCCTGTGCAACTTGGTGTAGGTGATCCTGCTGTGGCAGGTGAATCGGACCAGATGATCTTTTGAGGTCCCTTCCAATCCCTAATGTTCTGTTATTCTGTAATCCAAAACTAAATATCTATGGTAGATTAATTAATTTTTTCTTAGGTCAATGTTAGTCAAACTATGGGTTTAATAATTTATGAGTTAAATAATACCCCTTTTCAACAGCTTTCCTTCTCCTAAATTGCTTGTTGTTAACATGATGCTTTCCTACTCGAGCATACAGCAAACAAATGCATTCATTTCCTATTCAGTTAAATTCTCTTTGGGGTGATTTCATTGACTTGGTAATAAGGAGTAGTGCTGACCAAGCCCAGTTGTAACACGTGTTAAAGTTGCTTCATAAATACAGTAATTGACACGATTGATAAGAGGAACTTGAGCAGCTGCAGGGGGAAAAAATGCCTATACTTCTCCAATGAACTTGTAAGGACATGGTTATAATTTGAGATTGATTGTAGGGGTAGTAGCTAACTATGCTGATTTTGAGGTTTACTACTATTTTGGAAAATGGTTGGGGAAAAAATGGCACTCATGAGCAGTGTTATTTTAATTCACTTAATGAGAGGGAGCCAGGTCTCTTTAGCTTGGAGAAAAGGAGATTGAGGGGGTGATCTCATTAATGTTAATAAATGTGTGAAGGGTGGGTGTTGGCAGGATGGAGCCAGGCTCTGCTCAGTGTTATCTAATGATAAGACAAGGAGCAATGGGTGTAAGCTGGAACAAAGGAGGTTCCACATCAATGTGAGAAGGAATTTGTTCCCTGTGACAGAGCTGTGGAAGGGGCTGCCCAGGGATGTTGTGGATTCTCTTTCTCTAGAGACCTTTAAAACCCATCTGGGTATGTTTATGTGTGACTTGGTCTAGGTGATCCTGCTGTGTCAGGGGGATTGTTCTGGATGATCTTTCGAGGTGTCTTCCAATCCCTAACATTCTGTGATTCTGTGAAAATCTGTGAAATTCTGTGATTCTGCTAACTGTTATTACACTCACTTTGGACCTTTTGAAAACACATCTTCTGAAAGGAGGGCTTAGGCTTAATTGATGTAAAGAAGCAAATGGAAATGTGCTCACAAAGACATAATTACCCAACAGAAACATGAAAGTGTGTGTATATCCTTTGTAAATCTTGTTTTCTTTCTGCACTTCAGAGGAATTGAGCTGTTTACCCTGTGCTTTAAGTTGTATTTCTTTTGGCATTTTTTACTGACTTGAGCCGCATTGACTCTCCGATTCCATTACTGATTAGCTGTTATCTTGAAAAAAGGCCATGGTTATGTATTAAAGACAGGAGCCACAACTTGAAAGGAGACACTTAATTCGGTTTTTGTCCCAGTTCTGTACTCTAATAAGGTAATTTGGAATATGTATGGTATTAAAATGAGGCAAATTAGCCCTCTGAGTCTGACATACCAATGTATTGTTGAGAGCTGGTTGTGTCTTCAAAGTTAGGTGCTAGTCAGATTTTCAGCAGATGAGTGAGGAATTCTGAGGCCAGTGAAAAAACTCCTGATAATGAGACAGCAGTACAAACTTCTACAGCAGCTTAATATTATTTTTCATTATGTTTAATCTAAGATATAAATATTTATCCAGTGGTATAAGGTATAAATACATAACGTGAAGAGTATCAGGGATGTGATAAGGATACTCTGACGAGACCAGTCCCTATGTGGCCATTGCAGTCACAGTGATGACAGCCTGCTTACTGACCATGCACATAATGCTGGAGGGCCTCGACCATACCTTGCAGGTACTTACACAGCCTTCTGTGATGTTATTTTGGAGTCTTTTCATTTGATGTTGTTTGATGGATCTCAGAGAGTCGTTATCAACAGTGTAGGGTCCAGCCAGAGACCTGTGATCAGCGGTGTTCCCTAGGGGCCAGCACTGGGCCAGGTCTTGATCAACATATTCATCAATGGCCTGGACAAGAGGACAGTGTCCCCTCAACAGGGTTGCTGATGGTACAAAGCTGGGAGCAGTGGCTGACATATTACAGGGCTGTGTTTTCATGCAGTGTGATCTGGACAGGCTGGAGAGTTGGGTAAGAGGAGTTTGTTCTCAAATGAAGTTATTCGCTAAAAGGGTCATAGTTAGTCCCCTTCTGCATTTCTTTTCTAGTTCTATCTGATATCTAGAGCAGCTATCTGAAATCTTTACACTACTTCCACAGCTAAACAGAAGCTGCCAAAACAGAAAAAGCATAATCAGCTCTGACGTTTACTTTAGTTTTCTGTTTACTTAATCCATTGGTAGCATCCAGCTGTCAGTGATGCCACTTCATCTTAAAGTACTAAACATTGTAACTATTTAAAAACATAACCTCTTGTTTTTCAAGAGTTCAGTTTTGGGTGTGTGTAGTTCAGCACCCAAAACATTATGTGCTACAGGAGTGATGATGGGAGAACTTTCTTGTTATGCTTTTGAGAGCCGGATATGTTCTGCAAGATGTTTGTAGTGAATATTCTGTGGCAGTTTTAAAGAAATTATAGCCATTTCATTTAGCCTCCTGTAGTTACTTTCATAGCTATTTATCATGGTTATGTTAGCAAATGTCTTTGTTTCACATTGTATTTATTAAAAGAGTCTATGCCTAAGAGGAAATTGAAGTTTTGGAGTTAAAATTTTATTTTCATAGTTAAAAGAATGCACAACAAGAAACACTACAGAATAATTTGTATGTACTGGAGTGTGAGATGATTTCTTTAGGTTGGTTAACATAATCATTTAACTACTTCAGGTCTTCAGCAGGAATACAGAAAAACTTTTTAGTAGTGGTATCTTGCGTCTGCTGACGTAAAGGTGATTTTAGATTTGTTTTCTTGTGGTCTGTTACTGGGGCTTGTACATATATGAAAGAAGTTTCCTTTTTCAAGAAAATTGCTACCAACTGTGTTGCTGTACTGATATCATAAAACAACATTATGACTTTGCATTAAGAATATTTAAATGAAAGAGTTGTGTATTAATTTATGTTTGGATTGGCACTTTGTGGTCAGTTCAAGACCACAATTAAAGATAAAGGAAAAGAAAACAAAGCAGTTAGGTCTCGGTGAGATCTCAGATAGAATTTGCCAGACAATGGATAGCTTAGGGAAAATGGAAAAGTGTTTATTAACTCTGTAACTGTATACAGAAAAGAAGAAAAGGTTAAGCAAGTTAGTGCACACAAACTAGAAACTGTGTCACAAATGTCATCACACATTCTGAGAAAAATGCAGTGGGAGATCACTATCATATCGGTCCTTGGGTTTTTCACATTAGAGACCTGGGAAAAGAACATGTCAGTTGACTAGAAATGAGTATCACAGCCCTTTCTATTATTCAAGTGTCATCCCTGCTGTCCAGACTGGTGAATTCTTCAGTTCTTCAGTGTAGCTTCTCCAGCTCAATGCTGATCGGGCAGGCCTGTTTCCTCAGCACCTGAACTGCATCCCTTGATGCAGGAGACATGCTTTCAAACAAAGAACCCAGACTCTGTCTTTGATGCCCAAGGTTTAAGGAGTCTCGAGTCCTTCTGCTTCCTTCAGCTAAACACAGAGAAATTCTCCATAATATTTGAGCATCCCCAGTTTTCCTCAGCAGCAGAAATTACAAACAGTCTCTCTTCCTGCTGATCAGAGCTCTCTAACATGGCGGCAGTGGTGACCACATGGCCCCGGCCACATGCAGGACCCAAAATGAAGACCAACCGCATGGCCAGTCAGCAAGGGCCCCCCCACACTCCACAAATGCAGCCGAGAGGGTTCCATGACCATCCCCTCTTCTCTCTCCTCCTGCCTCAGCTACAGGGGGAAAGGGAATAATCTCTTCAGCTCACCACGGGTTGCTGAATGGCTGCTCCGTGATGGGGGTGATGGTAGATCGACACTAAGGTCTTGCTTCTCTGGTCCATGGCACCAGCTCCCGATTGGGCTGGGTTGAAGCCAGTGCTGCCACTGACCTGACAGATCCCTCCCTGCGGCAGAGCGGGACAGGTATCTGGGCCAGGGCTGGGCCTGAGCTGCAGCAGGCACGTCTTTTCCCTCTCCACCACCCTGGAAGTGTGTCTTGAGGGGTGAGCACAGGGCAGCAACAGTTTGGCCAGTGAGGGGGTGGAGTCGCTGTCCCTGGAGGGGTTAGAAAAGTGTGCAGGTATGGCACTATGGAGCAGAGTTTAGTGGGCAGGGTGGGGTGGGTTTGGACAGTTGGACATGGAGATATTGCAGATCTCTTCCAACCTTAATGATTCTATGATTCTATAATCTTTTCATGTGCCTGAGACTAGCACGCCCAACACAACACAAAGGATTGTGGATATGCATGAGACTTATGAAAGCATAGATCAATATTCAGGGGAAATACAGCAATCGTCTTACACCAACTCAGATCAGGCAGTCCTGAGCCTAGAAAAGAAGGAACAGCCATAAGGATATTTCAGAATGCATGGGGTTATTTTTCATATTTAGACTGAGACATGAGCAAGTACCCAACCATGGCCGATGCTGTTTGTCTTATTTGGATGGGAGGTAAAAAGACATTTAAGAGGCGGAAATTAATCTCTCATTAAACATTAACAGAAGTCCTGTTAATGTTTATAGTTCTGATGCCCTCTTTTCAATAGTTACAGAAGAAAGGGATTAAAGGAATAAATTAATCCTTTAGGGACCTCAGGAAGATACACTATTTTAGGGAAAACTAAAATGTTGAGCTAATGATGCTTTAACAGCACTCCACTGACTCTGGCTTCCTTACAAGACCTGAGTTACAAATTCCCACAGCAATTTCACCAATGATTTCTCATTTGAAAAGCATTTTTCATACATTTCCCTGTAACTTTTTCTCTCCCGTTCTTCATCTATAAACACGGGTTTAGTCTTTACCTGCCTTTATCTAACTTCTGTAGATTTCAAGAAAGACTGAAGCTCATCTTACCTTTGTGGAGATGTTAGGTCATAGGTTGGACTTGATGATCTTGGAGATCTTCTCCAGCCTCAATCATTCTGTGAATCTGAGGTCTCTATGCAGAGTTTAACTAAAACACTGTCTCTGCTTGGGGAATAGATAAAATTCTGGTCATGGTTTGACACCATGTATCTCATCAAAGCATAAGCAGGAATGGATGAAAAATGGCTCATGATTGCTAAGGACCAGACTCCAAGACAAGGAGCAGGCAAGCTGAAAGTTTTTATGTGCTGCTGCACAAGAACTTTGGTTTTTTTTTAAAAAAGGCTCAGTCATTCTATTAGATAGTCTAAAGCTAAAATACCTTTTTAAAAATAAAGATAACAAGACAATGTAATTTCTAAACTTTTACCTCATATTTATAAATTTCAAATCAATAAAAATATGCTGTTTCTGTTTCAGTATACAGTCATATCTCTTTCTAAACTGTGGAGCTTGTGAGCAAGAAAAGGACAAGAAAATGCAGAACCTTCATTTACCCAGTGTAGTACAGATGGGTGTTCAAGTCAAATGGAGTAGGTTTACATGTGCAGATACATTTATTCAAGGCTTCAAAACCATCTCCAGCAGCAATATACTATTTCAGAATGGCTTTCACAGAATGTTCAAAAGCCATGTATACTTTGTCAGAAGTGCCTTGTTTTGTAGTGTTTCCTATTACTGGGTTACTAGCTTAAAAATTGTCAAAGAAATGAAATCTGGAAAAGCTGTCAAATCTCAGAAAAATGCCATTAGCTGAATTCTTTGTTTACCTGAAAAACCATGGCATAAAAATAAGAACTGTCGAAGAACTACCAGTGTTAAAAGAAAATTAAGGTGTCAGCAGAAAGGAATCTGTTATCAATAAAATTTCCATACTGAAAACACAGGATATGTTTTCAAGTGGTATGATTTTAGATATTCATAAGTAAAAGGTAGTTCTCCTTCCTGAAGAAGTAGTCTGTTACAGCTCATTTCGTTGTTATAAACTCAATGATGTGCAGCCATTTCATTGTAGTTCTTGTCAGACAGTTCAGCTTGCTGGGTTTGCCAGGCATCACTGACAAGTTCCTGAAAGTTCCGTTAGCATTAACAGCAGATAATTCAGCATCTTCAACCCTAAACAGAAAGGTTTCTCTCTCTGTAGTTGACAGGCTCAGCCATGTGCAGCAGATCAGTTTATCCCGTATAATCATTTAGCAATCATATGAAAAAGAGTGAAGGAAAAGTCCTTATAACTAAGCATTTTCCTTTTAAATACTTCAGAATCACAGAATTATTTAGGCTGGAAAAGACCTCTGAGATCATCAGGTCTAGCTTGTGACCTGACACCAGAACATCAGCTACATCAGGGCACTAAATGCCACATCCAATCTTTTCTTAAATGCCTCCAGGGATGGTGACTTTACTACTTCCCTGGGCAGTCCATTCCAGTGTCTAGTTGAGTCCGTGCTCATGCGTTGAAATGTATAAACCACCCAAAAAAAAATTAGCTTAGAATAAAAAATTATTTACAATAATATGATCACTGTATGAGAATTTTTTTCTGAACTATTCCATCAACATGTATATCCCAACCTTAGAACATGCCTGTCCATATTCCAAAGATAATTTTCAAAAATGTTTTACCTGCAATACTTTCTTTGGATAACAATTTCACTAGCCAGGTAAGTCAAATGTATTTCAACTGAAAAGAAGACCAACGGCCTCCTGGGGTGGATTAGAAGGGGGAGTGGTTAGTAGATGGAGAGAGGTTCTCCTCCCCCTCTACTCTGCCCTGCTGAGACTGCATCTGGAATATTCTGTCCAGTTCTGGGCCCCTCAGTTCAAGAAGGACACAGAACTGCTGGAGAGAGTCCCCACAGTTCAAGAAGGACACAGAACTGCTGGAGAGAGTCCAGTGCAGAGCCACAAAGATGATGAAGAGAGTGAAACATTTCCCTTATGAGGAAAGGCAGAGGAAGCTGGGTCTCTTGAGCTTGGAAAAAAGGAGCCTGAGGAGTGACCTCATTAATATTGATAAATATGTGAAGGGTGGGCGTCAGGAGGATGGAGCCAGACTCTTCTCAATGTCATCTAATGATAGGACAAAGGTAAATGTGTATAAGCGGGAAAATAGGAGGTTCCACATCAATGTGAGAAGGAACTTCTTCCCAGTGAGGCTGACAGAGCACTGGAAGGGGCTGCCCAGGGGAGTTGTTGGAGTATCCTTTGTTGGAGATATTTCAAATCCACCTGGACACGTTCCTGTGTGACTTGATCTAGGGGATCCTGCTGCAGTGGAGGATCGGACTGGATGATCTTTTGAGGCCACTTCCAATTTATTAACGTTCTGTGATTCTGTGCCGTGGACAGGGTGTTTTTTGACCTTTGAACTGTCCAGTTTAAATTCTTTTTTTAAACAATGTGTGTTATAAAGTCATAAAGTTTTTAACTTCTAAAGTTGCATGCATTTTGTCTCATATGTGAATTAACAGTTTTGCTGTAGGTGCTATGGTCAGGGAAGTTTTGCAAGTTTGCTGTAGACCAGGTGATCTTGAGAGAAAACAAGTCATTTCAAATTTCTTTAAATATGTTCAATAAATGGTTGATCGCTACTCAGCATTGGTGAGGTGACACTTTAAGTCCTGTGTGCAGTGTTGGGCCCCTCACTACAAGAGGAACAATGAAGGGCTGGACAGGGGACGGAGGCAGTTACCAAGCCAGTGACGGATTTGGAACAAGTGTCGTATGAGGAACGGCTGAGGGGTCTGGGGCTATTTAGCCTAGAGAAGAGGAGATTGAGAGGAGACCTTCTTGCTCTCTACAACTACTTGAAAGGAGGTTGTAGAGAGGTGGGAGTTGGTCTGTTCTCCCTAGTGTCAGTGACAGGACGAGGACAAATGGCCTTAAGCTGTGCCAGGGGAGGCTCAGGTTGGATGTCAGGAGGTTTTTCTTTCCTGAAAGGGTTGTCAGACAAGGAACAGCCCGCCCAGGGAGGAAGCTGAGTTGCTGTCCCTGGAGGTGTTGAAGAGAAGGGCAGCTGTTTTGTTGGTGGACAGGGTTTAGTGGTGTTGATAGGACTAGGAAAAGGTTGGAATTGATGATCTTGACAGTCTCTTCCAGCCAAAACTACTTTATGATTCTAGTTATTACTTTTATCTTTATAAGCATAACCATTACTACTGAGTACCCTGGCAAATAATTTATACAGAAGTGGAAGGAAAAAAACCAACTGTCTTAAAACCAGTATTTGCCAAAACACTAAAAATCCCAAGAAAATTAAAAAATCCCCAAGAAAATCCAATCACTGTAGTACTTTAACCTTGCATTAGCAAGTTATTGGTGATACTTCTACCATAAAATTTCTTCACTATGAGCCCTCTAAAAATACCAAGTATTTGAACTATAGTTTAACTGCACCCTTTTTGCATTTTGCTGGAGTTTGTTAATAGCTGAAGTAGGAAAAGTAAAGCAGGAGTATGATGTGTTTTTTCTCAGAGATTAAATTTTCTGAATCTTTATCAGTCTTTAAATATTGAACAGCACATTCTATTAGTTCTTTTTGGTGTATTTAATAGAAATTAATGGTTTGAGAATAAAAAATACTTAGTAGAAATGGTCAGTGTTAATATGGCTTAAAGGATAACAAAACTTGTTATGTACAGTTTATAGACAAATTTTGCCAGTAGTGCTACCTGTAATAAAATTCACAGAACATGAAGGATTGTAAGGGACCTAGACTTCCCTTCACCTAGACTCTCTGTCTTTCCTTTCATAACAGTCCTTCATTTCATTTTCACAGAATCACGGAACATTAGGGATTGGAAGGGACCTCGAAAGATCATATAGTCCCATCCCCCTGCCACAGCAGAACCACCTAGACCAAGCTGCACAGGAACATATCTAGCTGGTTTTTAAAGATCTCCAGAGAAGGAGACTCCACAACCCACCCTGGGCAGCCCCTTCCAGTGCTCTGTCACCCTCACTGGGAAGAAGTTCCTTCTCATTTAGGTGTGGAACCTCCTATGTTCCAGCTCACACCCATTGCCCCTTGTCCTATCATTAGATGACACTGAGCAGAGCCTGGCTGCATCCTCCTGACGCCAATCTTTCACATATTTATCAACATTAATGAGGTCACCCCTCAGTCTCCTTTTCCCCAAGCTAAAGAGACCCAGCTTCCTCAGCCTTTTCTCATGAGGGAGGTGTTCTACTCCCTTTTTCCACTATTGTTTATTCTTGTACCTTATCTTGTTAAATGAACCACCAATTATCAAGAGGGATAAATATTGTTTAACACGTTTTCTAGCCAGGCCACTGTATTCGACTGTTTTAACCCACAAAAAAATCAGATCTCTTCCAAATGAGAAAGCTAACTCTGATTTGTGTGATAAATGAAACTTGTTTCACTTGCTTCCTAGGATATTAAGCTGAATGGTTCTGTTAGTTTTTTAAAAATAACACAGTCATGGGCCGCTCACAAGTTTATATGGAGACACATGTAAAGAGCAGGCTGAAGAGGTCTTCAGGAGGTGGAGCTTGATATTCCACACTTCCTTATCCTTTTGACTAATTCAAATTGTTGCCTTAACCCTGTACTAAGCTGATGGCATTAGAGCAAAATTTATCTTCTGTGGCAGTTTCTTTACTTTTCTTTTAACTCTGGTTAAAGAGTTAATGCAATTACTCATACGTACTTATGTCTATTTATCTATGCATATATTTATGTGTGTATATGGCTAGGATTGCATATCAGAAAAACACAGAACATTAGAGTTTGGAAGGAACCTCAAAAGATCATCTAATCAAATCTCCCTGCCAGAGCAGGATCCCCTAGATCAAACAATAAAAAGAAATAAATATACACACGCACACACCAAAAAAGGAGGGATGGTAGAAGCAGCACTCTGCTGCTATATTTTACTGAATTTTATTTCCCTCTTTCTTAGACTCATAGAATCATTCAGGTTGGAAAAGACCCTTGGGATCATAGAGTCCAACCAACAACCCTACTCTACAAGTTCACCCCTAAACCAGATCCCCCAACACTACATCTAAGCATCTTTTAAAGTCATCCAGGGTTGGTGAGTCAACCACCACTCTGGGCAGCCCATTCCAGTGCCTGACCACTCCTTCCATGAAGAATTTTCCTTGTTCCAGTCTCTCCTGTTTTCAAGGTATCTTGGATTTTCCATAACAATGCATAACACCAAGAGTGAAGGTATTAAGAGAAAGAACAATATGGGTGTTCATGATATCTGAACATAGAGTAATTAATTCGGAAAGGACACGGACACTAGTTGATAGAAAATACTGCATTATATTGGAATTCTTCCAGCAATCAGTTAAAAATAGAGACATCTAAACTGCCACCAATATATAGATGCAAAGTTAACCACTTCTTGAGATGAATGGCTTCTTTCTCAGTGAAAATGTTATCATTTATACTCAGCTCTTATTTTAAGGTTATCTATGCCATCATAAGCAGTAAGAATGTTTTTTCTTCAGTAAAAGCTGAGACTCTAGGAGACACTAATATAATTTTTTTTTTTGAGATTAAAGAGAGAGAAATGCCTTCTGCTTAGGTTGGTAATAAATTTAAAAAGGTAATACAACTGTGTACACTTGAAAAACTGTACTTTAAGTCACTTTTCCTTAAGATATCTTTCTAGCAAACTTTTTCCAAGTATGCAACAGTAATTCCATGTAAGGGAAAATATTTCTTTATTATGCAAGAGTTCATATCATGTGAATGTCACTGCTTTAAAGAAAAGAGTTTCAAAGCTTGGCAGTACTGTCTTTGAGTAATCTGGCCAAACATGTGGCAGTAGTTCAGTTTTATATACATGTAGAGCTAATATGTTGTTAGCTTGTTGTTTTAATTTAGTACTAATCTTTATATAAATATTCATCAACAGATACCTAAGAGAATCACAACTAAGAGGATTTACAATGTCTCATTAGCATTTTTGAATTTGAAATTTCCAAACATTTTACTTTATTAGAGACGTTTCTGAGCTAGAGTGTTCACCTGTCTATAACAAGGGAAAGTGTAGACTCTGGCATCTAGGTTAGAACAACCTCAGGTACCAGTGTAGGTTGGGGTCTGACCTGTTGGAGAGCAGTGTAGGAGAAAGGGACATGGGTGTCCTGGTGGCCAGCAGGATAACCATGAGCCAGCAGTGTACCCTTGTTCCCAAGAAGGCCAACAGCAACCTGGGGAGGATCAGAAAGGGGATTGTTATCAGATCAAGAGAGGTTCTTCTCCTCCTCTACTCTGGCATAGTGAGACCACACCTGGAGTATTGTGTCCAGTTCTGGGCTCCTCAGTTCAAGAGGAATGTGGAGCTGTTGGAAGGAGTTCAGTGCAGAGCCACAAAGATTATGAAAGGAGTAGAACACCTCTCTTATGAGGAAGGGCTGATGGAGCTGGGTCTGGACTGAAGGGTGACCTCATTAATTTTGATAAATATGTGAAGGGTGGGTGTCAGGAGGATTGAGCTAGGCTCTTCTCATAGTCATCTAATAATATGACAAAGGTCAATGGGTGTGTGGTGGAACATAGGAGGTTCCACATCAATATGAGAAGGAACTTTTTCCCAGTGAGGGTGACAGAGCACTGGAAGGGGCTGCCCAGGGGGACTTTGGAGTCTCCTTCTTTGGAGCCATTTGAAACCTGCTTGGATATGTTTCCATAAAACTTGGTCTGATGGTCCTGCTGTGGCAGGGGGATTGGCCTAGATAATCTTTCAAGGTCCCTTTCAATCCTTAATGTACTGTGATACTGTAAATTTGTGATTATTTTTTAATGTATTATTACTTTTCCAATATGACTGTTTCTTCTAGTTAGTTCTTTGCAAAACCTTTTAGCTGAAAGATTGCTGTTGTTCATGTCTATTTGTCATATTAGATTCCCAGCATCTCATCAGGACCATGTCAAATTATATCGGTCCAAACTGTCCTGGGCTTCTGATAAGAGTGCTATAGGAAAAGCATGGCTTGAGGGTTGTTGGAAGATAGCATCATCTCAGAAGTACTATAAGAGATGCAATAATTTATTGAATGTTCACACAAAATAGTCTTTTCCTTGCACCATCGTCATTTGAAGTATATGGTGGCCTGCACTTACAAAAAATGTGTGGAACATTTGGCTTAATTTTATAAGAGTAATTGTAACCCCTGTGAACAGAATTATTCTCCTTATCCAAAGAAATATGATAATGAGGCAGAAATCACTTTCATTCTGGTCCCAGAAAAGAGCTAAATACTGAAACAGGAAATTAATAGTGCTCCTTGAAGTTAGCTGTGTTGCAGGATATTGCTGCCTTGGCTATAAGGCACACAGGAACACAGTAAAACTGCATCCTGTGGCTGCACAAACTCTACCAGCAAATCTTCTGTCACAGATGCAGATAAAGCAGACAGAGTGCATTTCCATTTCTGCATTATGTAGAACATGATAAAAGACAGTCTGTCATAAAAACATACATTATCATGTGCTGCTGCTGCGGCTGCTCCTGTTACATTCAGGTGCCTTTAGAGTTTAGACAAGCCCAGGCACACAGTGAAGCACAGACACTAACTCCATCAGATCCAAAGAAGAATTGCCCTGTTTCTTAAAGTGTGCTAAAGCTTTCTCTGTCAGAGTTCACATCCTTCCAAGAAAACTGCTTAATTACCTTTTTTTAGCACTTTGTCAAAGTTTGAATGAGATCTCCTGCCAGATCTTTTCACTGCCCTGTATTTTCTCATAATGATGGAAGCAATTTTTGTTTTCCACCCTACCCCATCCCGAAAGACCAGTTACTGTTGCACCAGGCTTTGTTTGCATAAGTCCCTGACATCATTCAATATCCTTTGGGAACTGAGATTAGAAAATTGTTCAGGATACAATTATCATCTTATTCAGGGAAGGGAAAAAAATCAATATGTTCCTGAAAGCTATTCCACAATGAAGGGCAGAAGTGTTATCTCAGCCAGGAGTTTCTATTTGCTCCAGCAATTCACTCAGTGAGAATGACACCTTATCCAGTGGCACACAGTGTAATAATCATGTCCTTTTCCATACTGGAGTTTTATTGATGCTTTGGAGTAAATTATATTTAACTGCTGTTGCAAATCTGATGCTTGGAACACGTTTTAAAAACAGTTTATGGGATTCCTTAGCAGTGGCTCCATCGAACTCTGAGAGCCAGAGGATTGCGTTTACTATATTCAGTTATCACAGACTCATAGAACATTAGGGACTGGAAGGGACCTTGAAAAATCATCTAGTCCAATCCCCCTGCCACAGCAGGATCACCTAGACCAAGTAGCAGAGGAACATGTCCAGGTGAGTTAAGCTGAGCAAACTGGATGGACACAAATCCATGGGCCCTTATGGGATGCACCCGCACGTGCTAAGGGAGATGGCAGAAGTCATTGCTAAGCCACTCTCCATCATCTTTGCTAGGTCCTGGAGATCAGGAGAGGTGCCTAGGGACTGGAGGACAGCAAAAGGTAACCCGAACTTTAAAAAGGGAAAGAAGGACGACCCAGGTAACTATAGACCGGTCAGCCTCATCTCCATCCCAGGAAAGGTGATGAGACAATTTATCTTTCATGCTGTCTCTAGGCTCATCAAGGACAGGAGGNGTATCTAGTGGAGTGCCCCAGGGGTCGGTGCTGGGACCAGTCTTGTTCAATATATTCATTAATAATTTTGATAAGTAATTAGAGTGTTCTGTCAGCAAGTTTGCTATTGACACATAGCTGGGTGGTGTGGCCAACACTCCAGCAGACTGTGCTTCCATTCATCAGAATCTGGACAGGCTGGAGAGCTTGGCAGGGAGAAATTTAATGAACTATGACAAGGGTAAGTGTAGAGTCTTGCATCTGGGCAAGAACAACCCCAAGTAACAATATAGGTTGGGGACTGACCTGTTGGAGAGCAGTGTAAGAGAAAGGGACGTGGGGGTCCTGGTGGACAGCAGGATGACCATGAGCCAGCAATGGGCCCTGGTGGCCAAGGGGGCCAGTGGTATCCTTGGGTAAATAAGAAGGGAAGTGGTTATCAGATCAAGAGAGATTCTCCTCCACCTCTACTCTGCCCTGGTAAGACCACATCTGGAGTATTGTATCCAGTTCTGGGCCCCTCTATTCAAGAAGAACATGGAGCTGCTGGAGAAAGTCCAGCTCAGAGCAGCGATGATGATGAAGTAGAACACCTCTCTTATGAGGAAAGGTTGAAGGAGATGCGTCTCTTTAGCTTGAAGAAAAGGAAACTGAGGGGTGACCTCATTAATTTTGATAAATATGTGAAGGGTGGGTGTCAGGAGGATGCAGCCAGGCTCTGCTCAGTGTCATCTAATGATAGGACAAGGGGCAATGAGTGTAAACTAGAACATAGGAGGTTGCACATCAATATGAGAAGGAACTTCTTCCCAGTGAGGGTGACAGACCACTAGAAAGGGCTGCCCAGGTGGATTGTGGAGTCTCCTTCTGTGGAGGCGTTTAAAGCCCAACTAGATATGTTCCCGTGTGACTTGGTCTAGGTGATTCTGCTTCAGTGGGGGTATTGGACTATATGATCTTTCAAGGTCCCTTCTAATCTCTTATGTTCTGTGATTCTGTGGGTTTAAATATCTCCCTCAGCCTTTCATCACAAAAGAAGTATTCTATTCCCTTCATTATTTTGTGGCTCTGTGCTGGACTCTCTCCAGCAGTTCTGTGTCTTTCTTGAACTGAGGGGCTCAGAACTGGACACAATATTCAAGATGCAATAACATCCAAAAACTGAATTTCCTATCATCAAAGTACTGGCCTCCTGTACAGCAAAGCTCTGTCAGCTACTCTGAGTAATTAACTATCTTTAGGGATTTCCTATGCAATAGTTTTTCTTTTATTGTGAGTCTTATAAAACATCAGTGTGGATTAGCTCTAGAGTCAGAAGATAAAATTGTAGCTATATTCATAATACCAAAGAAAGGTTTTTTTTAAAAGTTTTTAAACTTTTATTTCAGTTGTGATGTTAGTGAGGCAAACCCATATATGCTGGAAAAGTTCAATATCAACCACACTGGATTCCCAACAAAGTGTTCTTCTGGACCTTGCACATACCTCCCTTGTATCAAAGGATCTCCCTCTGACTTCTGAAGGGATTGACTCAGGAAATCAAATGCATAGTCAAGGGAGTGAGAAATTGGAAATTCGTATCTGTGAGGTACAGCCTAGGTTTGACATATCTATGTTTCACATACACCACATCTCTAGTGCCACTGGTGCTGAAAAATGTGATAGTGAGGTTCAACACACGGAGACTTCCTCACTTCTGAAGATGTCTCTGACGTTGTGTCTTTTCTGACAAGTTACCCCATGTCAAGGTAATCTAGTCTGAATGGCTGCACCACAGTGAAATTGTACTTGAACTGTAGTCCTGAAGTAGTGTTGCTAGTCCTCGTACAGCTCTAAGACTCTCTTCATGACACATCTCATCATTTTTATCGCCACATTACAATTCCTTCGTGCTAATATGGTGAAGAAAATTTTCTGTCCTATTGTGTACACGTGGGTGTTGTGAGGAGGCATTAGGAGCCCCACGGGATTCAGTAACTTCCATCTGCATTGACACAGGACTGTATTTTTTTTTAACTGTGAGATCAAAATTCAGCTTGTATCCCTGCACAAGCCAGCAGACTGAGTAAAACAGCCACAACATGCTCACATTTTAAGGGGTTAATGTATTCTAGCTGAAACCAATCCCCAAGCTCTAACTTGAGTCACCTTTAAAAAAAAAGACAAGATTTGGAATGGGTAAGGATGGATCAAGTTATCTATGTTGTTAGATTCCCCATAATCAAGTTATTTATGTTGTTAAGACTCCCCGAGTTTGCAGGTTATTTCTCCTTGCTCTGTGTTATGCAGCCTTGCACTCAAATATATTACATTGACAAAGAAAGAAAACATTCGTTTTGGAAAGAAGCATAAGTATTTGGCTGATTATGTGGGAACTCCAGCCCTTTAGTGCACACAATGTATTTTCTGTCAGCTGGTTATGTTTTTGATTGCAAACTGAAGTCATGAGGGACAGACTCCAGTGAAAACACTATCTCTGAGCTGGCTGTGAGATAGCCAGAAACCCCTCAGCCATGGAATAGAATTCCCTTTCTTCTGTATAAATTTCCATAGTTTGCTAAATAAATGATGAGCTACATGGGCTCTAGTGTGGCTCATTCTCATACCAGGATGTCCGTGAATAATTAGGAACTAGTGTTCCTTGACTCTATTTTGCTGCCAAAATTCCTATGCATTTTAGTGGGAACAGAAGATGTCTTTACATTCGACCTTGCTTGCTAGTAAAGCAAAGGCAAAAAATGTGCTAACAGCTCCATATTTTTATGGTAACAACAGTAAATAAATTCAATATTGCTGTTCTTCAGTGTTGCCAAATGGTAATCTAAAGCAACAATAAGAATATGAGTCCAGTTTGTTCTGCCAGTTTCTGAAGGTATAATAGAGGGTAAATAACAAATAGCTAATGTTTCTGCTCTGGATGGTGTTACAAAGGAAACTGGATAAACACTGGGTTATAAATCAAGAGAAGATGCTAGAAAATAATGCCATCAGTTAGAAGAATGTGCCGTAGTAATACCTGATCTCTGTTCTTATTTGCTGATAGCAGAAAAGAGAAAAGCATTTAGTATCTTGAGTAGTCCAGGCACTGATTGATTGCATCCCATAACACTTTCTAATATATCTTCTAGAATACCTTATAAATAATATGTGAGCCTTTTCTCTTTAAATGCTGCTTTATCAATTCTCTATTTCTCAACTTTCAAAATAAAGAAAATTAGGGTCTGAGTAGTCAGGGTTTCTCTTCATACTGATTCACTTCAGGCTTTAGGGGCATGTGCAGCCCCTAAATACTGGTGCATGGTCCAATTATACTTGTGTGGTTAAGTACCTTTACGAATTAAGGCCATTTTTAAGTCACTAAAAATTTGTCTTTCAGTGTGTGTTAGAAAATCATCCCGTAGGAAAAACGTCATACAAAGAAACAAGGAAAGCAGTTATTTTTGTGACTATAATTACAAGATTGTGTTTCAAATGCCTGGTGCAGTGAGTTTTACACAGCTTCACATTTCACTGCTTGTGCGTGTGTGTGTTTTTACACTTGTACGCAAGTTCACTAGAGATTTGTAAACACTCTTATGAGCTCCAAATCATGAGAAAATTCTGAAGTTCCTCCGCTGCATAATCTGTGTGTAGCACAAATTCGAGTAGGCTGTTGCATTTGTTCTACTCAGATTATTGATAAATTTTTGCTTGGTGAAAGGAAGTGGGGAGGTCGTGAGTTGTTTGCAATAAGGTATTGAGAAACACCTGGATCTCATGACAGCCAGCGCCTGAGCAGAATACTTAATCTCTCTGATCTCTCCAGTCTTGATTATAATTCTTCATACCAGCAAATAAGGCTCAAAGTAGCCCAGTACGAACTTGCTTTTCCCATCAAGCAAGAAAAAGAGTGAGATGACAAGTAAATCACTGGAATAGAAAGAGGGAGCACATTTACAAAGACAAGAAAGGGAACTAAAAGACCCTTGAATACTCAAACCTTTCCTACACTTCTGTGGTGTTAATTTTCTTTCAGTCTCTCAGGCACCGTCTTCTCCTCCTGAGCTGCACTTGATTTTAGCCTTAAGTTTTCAAACCTGGAAAATTGTTCAAATGTGGGTCTATTTGTAATTTCTCATGGGGAATATATTGCAAAGCCTTCTGTCAGCTGATTATATTTAGATGAAATTAATTTAGTTAATAATGCTAATGGGCTGAGACAAAAAAACAGTAATCAAGGGGACTTCAAAAACCCCTTATAAACTGCAAGCAACACCAAACTAACTCAATTTAGGGAAAGAACAAGACACATTTCATTCACACCACATAAAAAACCCACACAAAGACATACAGAGAGTAATCTCTATATGGAGTAACATCTACACAGAGAGTAATCTCTGTAATATCTAGTGGAGTCCCCCAAGGGTCAATACTGGGACCAGTCCTATTCAATCTCTTCATTAATGACTTGGATGAGGGATTAGGGTACACTGTCAGCAAGCTTACTGATGACACAAAGCTGGGTGGTGTGCAGATTGTGCTGCCATTCAGCAAGACCGGAACAGGCTGGAGAGATGGGCAGAGAGCTCTTGGCCACAAAAGCACACTGCTGGCTCATGGTCATCCACTGCTCTCCAACAGGTCAGTCCCCAACCTATATTGTTACTTGGGGTTGTTCTTGCCCAGATACAAGACTCCACACTTACCCTTGTTATAGTTCATAAAATTTCTCCCTGCCAAGCTCTCCAGCCTGTCCAGATTCTGATGAATGGCAGCACAATCTTCTGGGGTGTCAGCCACACCACCCAGCTATGTGTCAATAACAAACTTGCTGACAGTGCACCCTAATCACTCATCCAAGTCATTAATGAATAGGTTGAACAAGACTGGTCCCAGCACCAACCCCTGGGGCACTCCACTAGATACAGGCCTCCAACTAGACTCTGCCCATTGACAACTACTCTCTGGCTTCTATCCTCCAGCCAGTTGGTGATCCACCTCACTACCCGATCATCTAGACCACACTGCCTCATTTTGGCTGTGAGGATGCTATGGGAGACTGTGTCAAATACTTTGCTGAAGTTGTGATAGACCACATCCACTGCTCTACCATCATCAATACACCTGGTTATGCCCTCATAAAAGGCTATCAGGTTGGTAAAGCACAACTTTCCCTTTGTAAAGCCATGCTGACTGTCCCTAGCAACCCTTTTGTCCTTGATGTGCCTGGAGACAGCCTCAAGGACAAATTGTTTCATCACCTTTCCTGGGATGTAGGCAAGGCTGACCAGTCCATAGTTACCTGGGTCCTTCTTCTTATCCTTTTTGAAGATTGGAGTGACATTTGCTATCCTCCAGTCTCTAGGCACCTCTCCTGATCCCCAGGACCTAGCAAAGATGATGGAGAGTGGCTTAGCAATGACTTCCACCACCTCCCTTAGCACACAGGGGTCCATGGATTTGTGTACATCCAGTTTGATCAACTTATCCCTAACGCAGTCCCCATCAACCAATACAAGCTCCTCTCTTGCCTCAACTTCTTTTGGAGCTTAAGCAGTCTGGGGCTTGATATCCAGACGGCTCCCAGAAGTATAGATAGAGGCAAATAAGGTGTTCAGTATCTCTGCCCTCTCTGTATCCTCTGTCTCCAGGGCACCCACCTCATTTAGTAGGGGGCCTACATTCCTTATAGTTTTACTTTCACCTGCAATGTATTTGAAGAAGCCCTTTTTGTTGCCCTTGACCTCCACTGCAAGGTTTAATTCCAAGGAGACCTCGGTTTTTCTAGTTGTATCCTTATATTTTTTGCAAAGCCAAAAGATTTTGCACATTGCTGTAGCACCTTCCCGGTGCCTCAGGCCATCAAACCCCAAATTTCAAACTATGACAACTTCTCCAGGCAAAAGCAATATCTTGCATTTCTTCAGGCATAGATAAAGTGTTTTCAAACAGATCTGGGAATACAGAGTGATGATGGAGAATGTCATAACTCTGGTAGAAAGCATGGTTCAGCAAAACGTTGATAATTACAGGGTTTTACAGAAGCTGTCAATCTAACTGAATAGGGATGAATTAACTGCTTTTGTTACCCACTCCTTTAGCCTACTCTTTAAAAGGATGTGGGAAATAAGGCTGAGAGGTTATGTAAACCAGCAGTAGAGCAAGTTTATCTAAGCCAGAAAACCAAGTTGAGTGCAGAAGCTACAGTCACCTCCCCCACCACCTGCTGAAGGAGGAAAGCAGA
>VXBP01003648.1:0-56380 GCA_013400115.1 Rhinopomastus cyanomelas | reverse complement strand
TGTCCAGGAGCTCCTTGCTCAGCCAGGCAGGCCTCCTAGCATTCTTCCCTGCTTTCCTCTTTGTTGGTATACATTGCTGCTGGACACTGAGCAGGTGATCCTTGAATACTAACCAGCTGTCCTGGGTCCCTCTTTCCTCAAGGGCTTCATCCCAGCCAGCAGATCCCTGAAGCAAAGTCTGCACGCCTAGAGTCTAGGGTCGTAAGCTTAGAAAACTTCCTCCTGATTGCCCTGAGGATCTGAAATTCAATGGCTTCATGGTCACTGCAGCCAAGGCTGTCCCTAAGCCTCACATTGGTCACCAGCCCTTCCCTGTTGGTGAGAACAGGGTCCAGCATAGCACCTTTTCTTGTTGGTTCCTCCACCATTTGGAGGAGGAAGTTGTCATCAATGCAATCCAAGAACAACCTGGATTGCTGGTGCCTTGCTGTGTTGTCTCTCCAGCAGATGTCAAGGTGGTTGAAATTCCCCATGAAGACCACAGCCTGTGACCTGGAAGCTGCTACTATTTGCCTGTGAAGGGCCTCATCTGCTTGCTTCTGCTGGTCAGGTGGCCTTTAGCAGATCCCTACAGTAACATCACCCTGCCCTGAAGGACTCATGAGGTTGGGGATTTTACCTAAAATGTCCCCTACTTGGGCACAAGGGAGGCAGCAGACCTCTCTATGGAATGGGTTAGGTCTGCATATTGGGCCCTCTGTTCCCTTCAGTAGGGACTCTCCTATAACAATGACCCTTCAAGGTTTCTTTTCAGGTGGTCTTTATTTCTGGCCTGAGGCTACTTGTCTTTGGCGCAGTTACTAGTGTTTTTGAGTCCTCATCCTTGCTGCTGACCTGTTTCTCCTGCAGAGCCTCATATCTAGTCTGCAAGTGCGCTGTAGGTGGTGAACTTCTTAAGGAAGCACACTTGCTCCGTTTGAGTTTGTTCCATCAGGTGGACACTTGTTCCCATTGACCCTGCTCCTGTGGGTTACTACATGGAGGTTGCGAGACTTGCTGATGGGAGGATATTGGACCCCCTGAGCCACTAAGAGTCAACCCTAGATCAGGTTTTGTAGATATTACATTATGGAAATAGTCCATTTCCCTTTCACAGTCTCTTGTAGCTCTCAGTTTTTCCACCTCTTCTTTTAGCTCAGCCACCATGTTCATCAGGTCTCGGATCTGCTCACACCTAACACAAGTGCTGGCCCTGCCCTCCTCCATATCGAGCGCCAGGCTCCAGCACTCACTGCAACCACCTGCCTGAACATCCGCGTGCTTGTGTGTGGCCTCTGTTTGGGTGCCCACTGTTCTTCTACTGGTCTTTGTGCGAGCAGTCACCATGTCTGATGGTAACCACCCTGTCCTCTCTGATTTTTATTTCTTCCCCCCTGTCAGCAAGAGGCGAGAGGCGCCTTCTGCTTGGTTGTCCCACAGTTTCACAAAACAAAGACCCTCTAAACACCAAACTGTTTAACTTGCTGTCAGATTAGTGACAAATGAAAATGAGTTTTTTCACCACAGTTACTTTATGAGAGCAAAGCTATAAAAAAACCTATCACGCCATGTTATTTTTACAGAAAGACACTTCATGTTGAGTTCTTCGTCAGCAGACGTGCGATTCTGAACTTCTGAACTACAAGACACTGAATGTTAATTCATTTGCTTCTAGGCAGGGCATTGTTTATGGATTGTAAAGCTTTACACAGACATATACAGAAGGGACATCTCAGTCAAAAGTGCAACCATTCCAAAGATGCCTCTTCTGTGCATGAGAAGGCACCACCATTCCTGCCATCACTTACCCACGATTCCTAACGCAATGTAGCCCAGAATGACAGCTATGAAGATCACACAGCAAACGACATCTGTACAGTGCCTGGGGACAGAAAGAAACACTTTTGAAAAACAAAGTGCCTGATACTGACTCTTTGAAAACGCTGAATGCCACAGGCTGATGGCTGCATCTGCCTTTAGCAGAAGTCTTATTCACACAATCACGTTTGAGGTGTGTTGTAGTTTGGAGAATCCCCAACCCGCTACAAGGTGCAAGGCTCTGCTTTCCCAGCAAGTCCCAGAAACAGATTCGTATGGCTTCTGCATTGCAGACAGCAGTGAAACACACTGAGAAACAGGTTTAAACATTCTTAAACAATACCTTACAGCACTGAATTTATGAATCACTTAGAGTATCAGCTACCAGAGGACATCTGCCCCAGCACATCCCTGAAGCAGATAGCAAATACCACAAAAATGGAAGAAAGATTCAGCATGGTTTACTTGTGTTATGAGTATCTTACAAATGGAAACACAGCAGCGTGACATGAAAACAGCCTGTATGCAGCTCCCCCAATCTCTGCACAATTCTGACCCATCTGCTTGACCTCATTTAACACAACCAAAGTGTGCTGTACAGAGGGCAAGAGAATCCTAACACACTGTGCAGAGCCATACCCCTTTTTACCAAAGAACAGCACTTTCCAGCCTGAAAACTCAGCCAGTGAATAAACAGTGAGTATTCCATTAGATTCCTGGCTTGTACTCAAGTGCCTCTATATTCAGTTAATGCAGATAAAGGCAAGGAGATGTAGATCACTAGATTAGTTTTAATCCAGTGTCTGACCTTGATCAGGGCAGCTCCAGGAGTGTAATTAACATGAAGTATGACACTCCTAAATGAGCTGAAGGTCAGTACGCACTTGTGGAGACCATCCACTCCAAGGGCTCCAGCTGGGGTAGGCAGGTCTCTTCTCCACACCTTAACTTCGCAAGCCCTTGTTTCTAAAGATGTCTGATAATCAATAGTTATCTCCCACCCGCCTTTCCAGGCCTTCCTGGTTTAGAAACAGTTGCAGCTAAGGGTCTCACCAGGATTTAATTAACACAGGAGTGAATTACTTGTAAAAGGGTGCCCTGCCTAGGCACTCTTTACCTGACGGGTATCAGTCACTGTGTTCATTCACCATGTCCTGCTTATCTGGAACTCTGGCTCCATTCAACATCACTATTCAGTCAAGGAGTTCACTTCCAGAGACATCACAGTATTACCTCATCAACGCAAGACTCCACAAGACAGGAGGAAAATGTAAAATATCTTAAATGAATAAATTACAATAATTCTGTAAAGATACATGATCATGCCCTTCAGACTCTGAGTTACCAAAGTTGCAGAAATTTGAATGATGGCCACTGGCCCTTCCTGCACAGAAGATCCTGGAAGGAAGCCCATGCTCATTGCTGAAACATAATAAGCAGAAGTTGCTCAGCCAAGCTTTGACAAAAAAAAGACTTGATATGATCTTTTTCAAATTAAGAAGGTGATCTTTTGGGCCAAATCTGCTTTTCCAGTTTGTTTCAGTCTACTGAGGAAGAGCAAAACTGCTCAGGAGACTCAACTTTTAAACAGAACCCTAAGGAATGTGGCTTAAGGGAAATATAACAATGAGGATAGTAACTGAATACACTGCTAAGCACACGGGCTCTGCAGTCTCTCTTACAAACAGAACTATCATGCTTTCATTTCACAACTGTGTGTATATGTTCAGAGACTGAAAAAAACAACATTTCTTATGGTACAGGTGACAAAAACATGAACAATGCTTCTGTTAACAGACGGTGTTGGACACTGCTACAGGTTTGGTACTTTTGAGATAACCAAGTGCTGTAATCTGAACCAAAGCACAGTGAGTAATTGTATTTAAAAACAGGAGTTTCCATAGAGATTACTGCTCATAAATCTCTCAAATTGATCATTTTCAAGTGACGTAATGCAAGACCTTCATTTGGTTAAGTGCACAGTTCAGGCTCCCACGTCACTTTTCACTGCTTACTGCTGTCACTTTGCTTAATTTCTGGAGCCTGGTTTGCTTTCCACCATCCTTCACACTTCTTGGCCTCTCTCACTGAGTTATACGTGGCAGTGTGTGTTCCCAGCACTTTGTGCATGTGTAATGGCACCCTGGCAAATACACGACTGCAAAGCTCAGATCATCCATGCAGAGAGAATTGGCGCATAAAAGCCATTTATTGGCTGACAGTTCATGCACTTAATCATTACTGACTGACTAGAACCTCTGTCTGTTTGACAGTTTCATGCCCTAACTGTCTCGAGTGCAATTTCATTCAAAATGCTGCTCTAGCCAGAAACTAGGCATTCTTGAATGGTGTGGAACGAGAACTGAAAGGACTGCAGTTTTATTGCTACAGTCACAGCAATAAAAGGCATCATCCTGGTAACACAGAATCACAGAATCATTCGGGATTGGAAGGGACCTCAGAAGATCATCTAGTCCAATCCCCCTGCCACAACATCATTTTGCTTTTTCATGTGTTTTGGCTCAGAGTCAACCAGCACAGCCATTACACTGCAATCCCTCTGAACAGTCACAGAATCATAGAATGGGAGAGGCTGGAAGGGGTATCTGGGGATCATCTGGTCCAACCCCCCAAAATAATAAAAGCATGTCTACAAAAAACACACCGAACTCTGCACACAACCCCCTTAAGAACGATAGCACTAGCAAAGCACTACACACGTTGCCTTGCTGAACACTCCTTTTACCCACCACCGTTCAACACTTCAACCACTGGCAACAGGTCTGTTCTAAATAAATGAAATTTTACAAAAAGTTCAGATAATTGAATCTCCTTCGACAGGATTAGCCTGACAAAAGTCATGGGACTTCTATAATGTCCTCTTCAGTAGACATTAACAAACCATTATCAAGACTTGGATATCAATTTTTCAGGCCTTTAGTGGTTTGGGGGTGGCTTGGTACTCAACAACTTCAAAGAATCACTTCTACTATACAGCACCTCCAAAAGCTTTTCTATATTGTTTCCAACAACGCTGCCTTGCTAACGCATTAGAACACGCCCTGGACACGTGTGGTGAGGTAGTGCTGCACTGTATTCACTGGGATGTGTTTTTGAGCAGCTGCTGTGGAAATGTGTGATTTGAACAGCACCTGCCTCGAACTGTGGCACAGCAGCTACACAGCCACAGCGCAGAACCACAGTTTACCAACTGTATCACACGGTAACGCTAAAAGCAAGAGTCAACTGTCAGCAGTTTCACCACTCCTTATACACATGAGGGAAAGGCACAGCCATAGGCTGTCCAAAACCACCGTTAAGTTACAGTGTTTTGGGATCCAACTCTCCGCAGAGCCAAAGGTAGACTCACTCACCTATGAGACACTCTTCAGGCATGTTACACTTGTGCGCTCAGTTAAGGGTTTGAGGAATGAATCTCTCTAGCAGTACTGTTCTGGCACTGCCAATGTCCTGCCAGGGTGCAGGCTGCCAGCCAGCCACACCACAGATGGAATGGTGCACCCCCAGCCATACCCTGAGAGAACCAAGTCAATCCCTTGATGAAGTGACCACAAAAGCAGGAAAAACAGCTGCAGCCTGAGGATTAGAGTGTGCTGGGGTCCCAGTCCTGTGCTGAATGGAAACAGGACAGATGACATCACATGATGATGGCACACCAGAACATAACACCACCTCAAATGGTCCTCCTTACGTCAGTGCAAGGTACCAGACAACATGAGGCACACAAAGTCAGTAATCAAAGTGAAAGAATTAAAGACTACACAGTTAAATACTCCCCACAGAGGTGGTAAGGATTATCTTCTGCAGTCAAAAGGATTGTAAAATCAAATTCACTAGTTTTGTTAAGAATTTTTTATCCTCTGTTCACTGCAAAAGCAAAAGAATTAAATAGAATGAGTTAAGATATTTACCTGTTATGGATAGGTCCTCTGAACTTTGGGTCAAATTTTCTTGGTTCACCTGCATGTAAAATAAAGCAGTATAAAAATATATCCTCATTTAAAATAAAATCCACAGAGAAGGGGGTGTTAACAGCAGTCTTTGAAGAGCAACTTCCATATATTCCTATTTAAACACTTTTGTTAACATCGTTTCATGAAGGCAATACCAGCAATTCACCAACACAATTACCTAGATATTGCAGATGAGATCAAAGCCTTTCTCTTCTGGCTTAAAAATTTGTAGGGCCTCGTATCTGCACACAATAAATTGTCTTTAAGGTACATCCTACCACCACGCCAGTGTGCACTGCTCACAGTAGGAATCTGGTAATACTTGTGACACAAGGATGACATCTCTCAGTCACACGCTGAGTGTGTTTGGCAGTGAGCAAACCCAACCCTCTGGAGTTACAGGCTATTAGACTCCTGATTTTTCTCTAAAACAACAATTGAGAGTCATATCTGTACTTGGTGCTCTATTTACAGCCTTGCAGAGACATTCTTAGCTCCCACTGCTTTAGTTAAAGGACTTTCCAGACTGAGTCACAGCTTTGCCCTATTTGCATTGGGCTTATCAGACCACAGAGCATGGCTGCATGACTTTGACCTGGGCTGCCCCGCACAGGCACTGTAACTGCACAGGCTTCTCCAAAGCCAGAGGTGAGGTACGGTACCACCAACCCGGCAGAGGGCACGCGGTTCAAATGTCTCCTCTAACTGAAGCAGATGCACCCACTGCTCATCCCAGTGCAGGAAGCAGAGCGTTATTTGAAACTCCATATGGGCACATCCCTGAACACGGTTGCTGCTTCACGTGAATCTCAGGATGAGCAGAAGGTCTAGTCAGGTCCCTCCTAGATACAGGCAGCGAAATCTGGCCAGAGTCTGCAGGGGAAAGGTGTCAAATGTAGTACAATTTTTCCCCTGTGCTGGGCAGTGCAATTCCAATTGATCCACTTTATACACAAGTGAACGATATTAAGAACCTGCTAAATACGAACTCGCCAATCTGTGCTTCGGATGTGGCCTTGAATGAGATGAATTACAGTATGATTTCACTTGACAGCAGAACTTGGATTTTCCCTTCTGAAGCTAGTCAGTCTCATGGGATTTTTTAAGTTCAGTTTTTCTGGAGGTTTACTGAATCAAACTTTGTACAATGAAAAATCACTTCTTCATTCAAATGTCAATGCTAGAGGACAAATTAATGGTTTATTGTTCCTTCACGTGGGCTCTCCACTCCTTGATATTAAGGGATTTTACTAGCTTAAACCTTTCCCCCACCCACAGGAAAATACCTGCTGATTTTCTTCAGTTAGAGAAGAATTCAGCAACTTTTCAGAAGTAGCTTCTATTTATTAACCAAACGCCAGACATTGTTCTTGGCTTATATCAGAAAACTCTGATCAACATACTCACATACCAGGGCAATAAACACAGCAGATAACAAAACTCTATTTGCCTTCATCTGAAGTGCTTGGGTCCACCTCACTGAGCTCCTAAAACAAACACATGTTAACACAGGAGGTATTGGGACAGCTAACACTCGGGGTGTGTGTGTTAGGAGTGGTGTGCGATTGTAGTGCTGGGCAGTGGAAGGTCCAAGTGACACTGCTACACAGGTACTATGGGAACTCACCACGGTCCAGAAAGCAAGCGTGTCGTGCACAATACCTAATGCCATGCCAAGAGCTCTCCTTGAAGAACACTTTTGTACAGAAAGTTCTACAAACGAAGTATTTCTACAAAGCCATGAGAAGGCTTGTTGACAAGGGCAATCAGTCCCGAGTTTCCAGAGTGTATGCATTAGGCAGAATGGGTTTATAATACAACCCACTGGGCAAGACGTAATGTGTTCCCACAAGCGTCTGTCTCTCCTTCCACAGTAAGACAGTTATTAACTTTGGTTACCCATGTGCTTCCAAAACTGTCATAAGACACAGCTGTAGTAGGTGACCTCCACAACTCTGCTTCTGTGAAAACTAATCTCCACTAGCAGGCGAGGAAATAAAAACAAAGCACTCCAGAAAATGAGCTCTGACCTCAAGGGAGACTGTCACCTCGATTAGGCAAGAAGAGGAGTGCTGTGAGACAGCAATGCACTAACAGCAGCAGAACTACCGCTCTACAGCTAACTTCTTCCGAAAACTGCTCCTCATTGCTTGCAGTCAGTGTTTGTCCTGACACTCTTCAAACTGCTTTCCTCTGTCACTGCCCTTGATACAAATCCCCTACAGAATATACCACTTGACATAGGAAAAGGTAAATTCTACGTTACAAATACAGTGAGCTCCACTGAAAGTTGTCTGTTGCATCACTGGAGTATTCCTTACCAAAACACAGGACACAGCAACTGCGATCGTGCCTTCACGCAACAACAACTAACAAACTAAATCAAGTAAATACTACTTTTTTTCCCACCTCACCCCTGAAGAAGCATTTGTATTGTTAGTATTTACACGGCTCCTGGTAAGAGCAAGCCACTTTCTTAGACATAAAGGCCCAAACATATTTAGAAGGCAAATTCCAAGCTTCAGGAGTTCAGCAGGCACAAGCAAGAAAGCCATAGTGTGGGATAATGATTATTTTTGTCTTAAGATTAAAACCATGTACTTTACTCTCTCTTTGCAGATGGGCCTATTTCAGAGGCTGCTTTCTAAGAGGAAACTTTTGTACACGTGACTCTTCTTTTACCAACTTCTGACTTGAAACAGCACATGGATTTGTCTCACATTACCACTGTAATAATTTAAACTAAGCAAATCCAAGTTCTTTACCTCAAATAAAAACTGACTAAATCTGCAAAGATTTCCTTTGATCTGCAATTTAAATAAACTTGCAAATATCATACTAGAAAAAGATATTGCTGGTAACTGAAGAAGATACAGAAAACCGTTTGGGGCTGGATATCAGCTCGTTACAGCCAATTGAAATAACACAGTTGAAGTAAATTCATTTCAAATCGGACTTTTACGAGCCCTCATAAGAAAGCAGAAACATTACCATGTTTTCCGTAGTAGTTTTCTTCATCTCTCTCCATGTTACTGTGCCTCAATCACTGCAGCAAGCTGCAGAGACATGTACCAAGCCTTCTGTGCTGTTAGCACACTTTCCTCAGCGAGCACAGACGCACAAGAACACGATCTAATTTGATTTTAAGATAAAGCCAAGTGCCATGGACTTCCAATCAGAATGGAAGTTCACCAAGTAGGCAGGCCTGTCTCTGAATAGAACATTAACGCTCTGTGCCTTGCTTACCTACTCCAAGCCAGGCTGATAGCAGAGGAAGAATGACTCTTATCAACTTGTATTCACCTGCTATGGCAGAAAGGGAAACGCCTGCCTCTGAACACCTTTGGTAAAGTCATCTTATCACAGAATCATAGAATCATTTACTGACTGGAAGGGACTTCGAAAGATCGTCCAGTCCAATCCCCCTGACACAGCAGGATCACCTAGACCAAGTCACACAGGAACACATCCAGGTGGGTCTTGAACATCTCCAGTGATGGAGACTCCACAACCACCCTGGGCAGCCTGTTCCTGTGCTCTGTCACCCTCACTGTGAAGCAGTTCCTTCTGATAATGACATGCAACCTCCTATGTTCCAGCTTACACCCACTGCTCCTCATCCTACCATTAGATGACATTGAGAAGAGCCTGTCTCCATCTTCCTGACACCCACCCTTCAAATATTTATAGACATTAACGAGGTCACCCCTCAGTCTCCTCTTTTCCAAGCTAAAGAGACCCAGCTCCCTCAGCCTCTCCTCATAAGGGAGGTGGTCCACTTCCTTCATTGTCCCCATTGCTCTATGCTGGACTCCCTCCAGCAGCTCCACATCCCTCTTGAACTGAGGGGCCCAAAACTGGACACAATACTCCAGATGTGGTCTCACCAGGGCAGAGTAGAGGGAGAGAAGAACCTCTCTTGTGGAAGTCAGTACAACTGAAAAAACTACTGACAATTAGCTCACTGACAGGAAGGTATCACACAGCCAGTAATTACTGTCCCTTTGCAGCCTGTGCTACTACGAAAGAGAAGAGCCTTTAACCACCACCTTTCTTCCCCTATACATGTGACCAGCTCCCCCAAGTGCAACCCACACAAGTAGAAGAAACATAAAATACTCTGAGATGTCTAAAAGTAAGATCTCTGCTGTATATAAAATGTTCATTAGCCAAGTGGAACACTTATCTGTAGAAGCAGTCATCACTTACTACATTACCTTCTTAATAAAATGTGCCTTGCATACTTCTGCATGGCATAAAATGCAGAAGTTAGTATTAGAAAGTTTTATCACCATGTTGTGCACACAACAGCCTGAAGCTATTTAAATAAGACAGTAACCTCTCCTTTTAGCCACAAAGGAACAGAATCCCCATGTGGAGATTCTGACTGCATGACATTTCCATTCTCTGTTGAATACGATTAGAACACAAACTCTACTGTACTCCTACTCAAGTTTGCAGCTCTGTCAGAGGCTGCTTCAGCAGATCTCAATTTAGCACAGGAACAGAAGGCCCTGAACACACCACGCTAAACAGAGATGCACACCAACTAACACGGCACTTGGCCAGCAACACACTACCCAACCCCAATAAAATGCTATTTCTACCATAACAACCAGTTTCTTCAGGTACATGTACATGTGCCTGCAACTAAGCAGTGTGGCTTTTCAAGAGAACAGCATTTTTATTATTAGAAAAATGCATGTGCTGCTTTGTCTACTGGAGCAAACAGCTATCCTCAAGGAACTAACAGCGCTCCTGTAGTATGCCCTGTAACAGGGCACGTGCTCACAATCTTCTAATGCAATGCTCAAAGATACCAGTGCAGAAGCCAACAAATTAGGCTCATTATAAATGCTCAGGGTAGGAGTGAATAAGATCTGCATCCCAGTTATGTTTCTCTAAAAAGGTCATATGAAGTCTGTGATGCTTCTGTGCCTCTATTCTAGGTAGAAGTAGGAAAACAACAGCAATACATGTGCTTGCGCAGTTCATCCGTCCCTCTCAGTAGCAGAAACTTCTTGAACGCGTATGAAAGCCTGGTCTGTGCAAGCTTTGCAGTCCAATTTTGCAAAGATCTCGACATTTATACTAGTGATAACAGAGGCTAGTAGGAAGATTTTGAAATACACCTGTTGTAAAGCAACCACTCACAAAAAGGCCATTGAAAATGTTTAAAGGTAACATGCTGCAGCTTAACCGAGCACTAAACTGCAATCCCACCACACGACCAAGACCCCTGACAGCCCACAGAGGTTTTACATTTCTCTAGACTTCAAACACTACATTTGCCGTCAGTTTGGATCACATTCACAGCTTCACTAAGGTTCCATTCCAATGTGCTTATTAACTCTTCCCTCAAATTCATCTTTAGAGATTAAATTCTGTCCTTTTGCCGCCCACCTTTTATTTCATGT
This sequence comes from Rhinopomastus cyanomelas, assembly GCA_013400115.1. Lineage (NCBI taxonomy): Eukaryota > Metazoa > Chordata > Aves > Bucerotiformes > Rhinopomastidae > Rhinopomastus > Rhinopomastus cyanomelas. The sequence continues at coordinate 45,192 of VXBP01003648.1, read as the reverse complement.
TCTTGTTCTGGGACCATCACCACCACAAGTTCTGTGGAATTTTCAAGCAGACAACTAACAAGATGCTTCTGGGACAGAGCAAAGTATGCGGGAAAAGTAGTCCTCAAGTATTCTGTGGTTCTACGAGAAAGGAATGTTTTGTCACAGTGAGACTGGGCCCAAAAGACTGGTGAATTCTAGAGAAGAGCAATTTGCTATCACACAGTTATGTTTGCTGCAGCCATTTTGTTAAGTATCGCCTCTTCCCAACACTTTTACTTGCTAATCTGCCTAGGAAGGCTGCTTGCTCTCTCATGCTTTATTTAAAACCAGAATCTAAAATTGTCCTTGATGATGCTTTAATGAAAAAATTGGGTTTTGGAAATATGCAGTTTCCTACCCAGAATCAGAAATTGCCAGAGGTTTCCACTACCAGGCGGCTTTGCTCCAGTTGATCTGACAGATGCTAGCAAATGATTCTGTCTTCCAGCTGAGTCTCTAGCCCCAAATACTTTCTACCATTTTGTATCACTGCAACGTTTTGTAGTTTATCTTATGTTGTAAAAAGCTGCATGCACATACCACACCATCTGAGGCCTTTTCATAACCCATTAAAACAACATTAACACAGTGCTTTCACAGGCTCAAAGCGAGGGTATTATCTACCAGCACGTACCATAACAAGTAAATCACTGCACTGTTTCTCACTGGTAAAGGAGGTACAATTATGTGAGCTTTTGTCTGTAAAAATGTCAGGTGGAGGAAACAAAAGCTGGATTATTCTGGACTTTGTGGAAATCATCTATTTGCCACTATTTTATTAGTACAAATGCATTCAATAACTTTGCTATTAAGTGAACAGTTGGACCCACAGCCTGCTGAATAAACCAGTGTCTCATTCACAAAAGCATCTTGAAACTGCAGTAACTAGAGCCCAGGCAGCACTGCAGAGCTCAAAGATCTGTCCTCTGCTGTAGCTTGTGGCTTGAAAACAATGCTTCAGGCACACAAATTTTTAAGATGGTTATCTCAGTTTTATCTCCCTTTTCTGACTCTTCTTGGCTTGGAGACTCTGTTCCTGGTGTGTCCTGCCCAGTTCCTGGCAGAGTACATGTGTACTACTCCTCCATTGAGAGCAGCCCTCTGGCAGTGTGCCTGCTGAGTACATTCAGCAGCTGACAGTTTGCTTTTACAACTAGGACCTCATATTTAGAAAGAACTTTAGGAAGAGCTGCATCATTCCTGCAGATGAATATAGGAATTTTAAAATAATCTTCTGTTCTTTCAGACACCAAAACCCCCATCACTATTGCTACAAACGAAATGAGCCTGATAACGAAATCAAAGTGAAGGCATAAAATAGGCAAGGTAATGTTCAGCAACAGAACAAGCCATAATTTATTTTTATGGGGAAATTAGATCATTATAGTCCTCCATAAGGACTAAGAAAATCTATTCCACTTTGACCCTCTATAATGACTCATTTTCTTGTGAGATGGAAGCTTGGTCCTATGCAATTAATTGCATCCAAATTAAGACAATTCATAGATCTTCACGGACATTCCCTTAAGAGCCAAGATCAAACAATAATTTAAAACTGGTTTTACTCCCTATTATTTTGTTACACTAACCCATATCTATTTCAAAACCACTGCTATCATATATACAGTAACTTCAGGTTACAAATTATTTAGCAAAGTCAAAATTTTGAGTACCAGAAGCAGCACTCCAAATTACATTTTCTCTTCTGAGCAGAAGTATTTGAGTAAGTAGTGCTTGCCAATTCAAGAAACAGCATGAGGGTATTTCTTGATGTAACCTGCTGACAGAAGCATAGATATGATGTTCTGCACACACACATGAAGTTCGGCTTCTTTGAATAACATTAAGAAATTAGAGTACTTTCACAGAATCTCAGAATAATCCTAGCTGGAAAGGGCCTCCTAGATGAGTCCAGCCAGACCTACAACAACAAACCTAAATGTCTGAATTCCCAAATACCCGATTGATCAACAAACACAAACTAACCCCCTCCATGCCTGCCACTATAGCAGGTCCTGAAGCACCATGTCTACACACTTCTTAAGTACCTCCAGGGATGGTGACTCAACCTGGGAAGGCCATCCAGTGCCCGACCACTCTTTCTGTAAAGAAATTCTTCCTAATATCCAATGCAAACCTCCCTTGCCTCAACTTCTAAACACTGCAAGCCAGTCATCCCAATTTACTCAACAAACTACTATCTCTCAACCTTTGCTTTTCAACAGAATATACAAATAAACACCCCAAAGTCCTTCGTTCAGGGGGAAAAGGAGGCACAAATCTATACAATACTTTCTTACAAAGTAGCACAAAGTCTGTGGAAAGACTGTCTCTAGTAATTTAAGGCACGAGTTTTGTAAACTCCAGCCTTCATCTGGAAGTCTATGAGAAACTGCACCCAGCCATGAATAAATCTCCCAGCACAGCTTGGGGAATTCATAAAATATTGCTCACTCTCCTTAGCACTCCAAAGATGTCGTTATTGTGGCAATTATCTTTACTGGCAAGCTGCTGCAACACACCTTCTGTTTTTCCCCCTACCCCATTTTATATCTGAAGTGAAACCATTGTTTTTCGTTAAGAAACTGAAGACTGGAAACAGAGCAAGACCCTCTGCTGCCCTAATTCAGGTCTTTGCCTTAGGCATCACTTCTTCTCTGCTTGGCAGCCTGGCCTGGCACAGCAGGGGCTGCCCTCCACTCCCCAACCCTGCTGCAAAGTCCTCAGACAGGGCTGATTACCTTTCCAGTGGGAGCCCAGTGGAGCCACAGCTAACTGCTGCACCATAGCCCTGCCTCTGCCAGACACATAACGTACAAGCTGCCTGGCCAGCGAGACACATGCCAGCCACCTGGCTGGCCACCATCTACCTGTTTTGAGACCAGAAGGCTGGTTGGTCCTTCTCAGCTCACTAAACCCAGCTGTTGCCATGCTGCCATCCCAACAGTATCACTGCTTCCTGCCCGTGTGCATGCTGAGGGCCTGGCCTCACTCCTGGTCTCCACGGTACTCACCAGCCTTGCCTGGCAAAATGGGACAGTCAAGTCACATGGCTCACTGTCAGCTCCACCCGGCAAACTCAGCCCTGACAGGAGGATGCTTACAGAAAGAGTGACTGTTTTTCACAACATATCAGAAGCTCAAGCACATTTAAGACGAGTCAAACATTTTCTCCTGAAATAACACCCTCCACAACGATCTGACAGGTGGCCAAACACCAATAGATGGTGTATTAAGAGCAGTGCCCAGTACATGGCACTGCATTAGAAGGTCAATTTCACAAATCACAAGTATGTAGGTAGATTAAAACATTCCCAAAGCTAGAAACTGTTTTATTTTCTATTTGCAAAGGGCGTTTTTTGGACGATGCACACACAATTGTGTGAAAGTCTAACTGCCCAACTGCATGACCAGATTTTGCACTTGGTTATTAATAGCTGACCTGGTTGGCTCTGTTGGTAGAGCATGGGACTCTGAATTGGCTCAGTTGGTAGAGCATGGGACTCTGAATCCCTGGGGTCATGGGTTCAAGCCCCATGTAGGACATCTTGAGACAGTACTGTAGGCTTATTCTGCTCCCGCAGGGGGGTTGGACTTAGATGATCTTTTGAGGACCCTTCCAACCTCTAACATTCTGTGATTCTGAATACAAAAATAACTCGTTTTCCTAGTTTCAGCTGATTACACTGTTAGCCAAACATAAGATTTGTCCAGAACATTAGTGACTCATGGATAAGATCAAAAAGCTTTATCATCAGACACTCATTCACTGGCTGTACTCCGTGTGGACACACTCACCTCGCAGAAATACTTTTTAAAAACAAGAAGAAGAAAAGAATGACAAACTACTCAGACAGTGATTTGGTGACTTGTGACTATTGCTGCTTTAAGAGAGGTTAAAATCCATGTCTCCATAACACTGCACATAAGATGCATTGTTCTGAGTGGCTGCCTTTCTGAAAGCAGTCTGTGTACAGCACAGCCTGATATAATGAACAAAGCACCAGCTCTGCTGGTTGTTTTCAACAATTAGATACACAGTTAAAAGTGGAGTTTGTAAGATTATGCTGATTAGAGACATTGCTTCAATAGGCAGTCATATCTTCACTTATTGTGCCTTAATTTCTGAGACCACTGCTATTCACTGTAGGATGTACTCTGCAGGCTTACCAGGATCAACAACGGCTCTGTGCATGTGGAACAGTGAGTATATTCACAAAATGATAACACAGGCAGATTTAATTTAATAATTTATTTGTACAAATAAATCCCTTGGAAAAGGTCACAAGTAACCCTTCATTCCAAGTTTTTTCCACCTGTTAATAAAAAACAGACTTCCACTATATACTCTACTTTGTCTTCACAAAAAGTCCTCTGGAATCAAAAGCCTGAGTTTAAACAAAGCTAAACGCGTTCTGAGACAAAAGAAAGGGTTAGTGACTACTGATATGTTCTGTCTCTAAGGCCCCTAAAGACACAAGTTGGTCTGCATCCAATGAGCCAGTTTCTGTTCCTAGGCAGCAAGACTGTTCACAGTTAAGCAATCCACCTGTAGTTTAAGGTTTTCACTCTTAAAATGACCCTGTCATCATTTCCAACACAACTGAGACACTCTTATACTGGTGAGGAAATCTCTCTGTACATCTAACTATCAGGTGATACAATAAAAGGAAAAACAAACCTTGAATGAGAATCTGAATATTGTTTTATTTTTTATACAAGAGCCTTAAGTCTGCAAAACTTCACATGACCTAGCTAACTGAAAAAATTGACATACGGTGACTCTGTAACCTGTACACAGGCTAGCTTACAATGATATTCTGCATGATAACATGCACCCACAATCTTCTACACCGAGAGTGTTAGGAGAGAAGTCTATTAAACAACCTGTTCCTGCAGAAGTAGGTGCCAAGTTACTTTGCAAAGCACGCAGAGCTGGTTCAGCGTCCCCTCTCCACCTCAACAAGCAAAACACATGATGTGCTCAATGGATAAGACTCAGCTTGTAACCAAACGTTTCCAGATTTCCCAGTTTGTGATGGAATTAGGAATACATTTGGTATTGGTATATCAGTTTAGAACCAAAACAGCTGAAGAATACCATCCTGGCTGTAAATTCACACACACAATGGCATAAATAGGAGTCCTGAATGTTAAGCCTAGACTGAAATGATTATAGGAGTAAAGTCCTTAGAAGAGAGTAATTAGCTGTGAATCAGAGGTGACTACAAACAATAATAAAACCTGTAGGAGCATTTCTACAATGTGTTCTACAGTCTAAACAACATTGTTCAAAAGAAAGGCCACTCAACACTAACCCTGCCAACTGTCTGTTTCAATTACAGGAGTAGTAGCATGTGCCTTAGCAGATTCCTAGGTAAAGAATATTCAGGCTCCAAATCTGGCCATCTTGTTAAACGTAAATGCCAGTTGAGATCCCTTCTGTTGCCTAGGAAGAAAGAGGTACTCTTAGAAGCTTTTAGCAGCTCCACTCAAACTTCATACACAAATGACAACAAAATTATATTCCAGCTTCTGAGAGGAAAAAAGGAGAACATAATTTAAAAATCCAGCACAATGTAGATATGATTATTTAACCTGAACCGTTAACGCTTGGACTCGTTAACACAGACTCACCTGTAACTTCTGTAAAAGAAACAAAAAGCAGGACAAAATAAGAGGTAAAGTATTTCTTGGGGAGATTCTCAGATTTCTTGGGGAGATTCTCGTATTAATCCTAGCAACACTGAGTCTTTTAAGAGAGCTGCAAAAGCACAAGAGAAGATGAAAAATCAGAAAAATGCCTTCCCAGCCGCCGAAGTGAACCAGCATTCACCTCTTTACAAAACATCTGAGCAAAAAGCATTTCTACAGAGCTGGGCTCAGTTAATGCAGTGCAGATATCCCACAGCGTTTTAAGAACCACAATAAGCAATAAAATCCTAACAGTTATATGGACCTGATGATTAGAACTTCTGGTACTGACTTCTCAGTTTTAAACACTCCATATTTAGTCCCAGATGTCTAAAAGCTAGTCTTGAGTTTAATCTCCAATGTGTTCTCATAAATTAATATACTTTTTTTCCTAATATTAGTAATTGCATAGATCACTAGAAACTAGTATTCCTGCTCTTATAAATGACTATCAAGACAAAGTTATAAAAGCCTTTAAAAGCTGTGAAATCCTAGTAATTAAAAGTAAGCAAATCCCCAAAATTGAGCTTTTAATACTACATTTTGTTGCTGAACTCACTGCAGTGCTTGCTTCTTTTGGGGTATCTGGTGATGAATTATAATAATCAGCATTACAATAATCAGTAAATTATGTATTATTATTGCTGCTGTTGTTGTAAGTTCCAATTAAAACTGTAAAGCAAAACACATTAGCACCCAGGCTACTTCGACTTTGCCACCTGTAAAGTCAGTTCCTAGCTCACAGGTATCAAACATTTTCTGAATGGATCTCAGAATGATTGAAGCTGGAGAAGCCCTCGGAGCTCATCCAGCCCAGGACCTAACATCATCCCAATGGCCACCCCAGGCACTAAGGCTCACAGCCAGACTGCCCTTCAACACCTCCAGGGATAGGGACTCCACCACTGCCCTGGGCAGTCCAGTCCAGGCTCTGATCCGTCTTTCTGTGAAGAAGGGCTTCCAAACATCCAACCTACCCCTCCCCTGACAACTTCAGGCCCTGCCCTCTCGTCCTGGTGCTGGTTGCCTGGGAGAAGAGCCTGACCCCAGCCTGACTACAACCTCAATTCAAGGAGTTGGAGACAGGGAGAAGGTCCCCCCTGAATCTATTCTTCTCCAGACTAAACACTCCCAGCTCCCTCAGCCTCTCATCAGACTTTCTGTCCAGTCCCTTCCCCAGCCTTGTTGCTCCTCTGGACCTGCTGCAACCCCTCAATCTCTTCCTTGAAGTGAGTGGCCCAGCACTGCCCCCAGTACTCGAGGGGAGGCCTCCCCAGTGCCCAGTACAGGGCCAGAATTACATTCCAAGTCCTGCTGGCCACACTATTGCTGATCCAAGCCAGGATGCCATAGGTCTTCCGTGCCACCTGGGCACCCTGATGGCTCAAAAGTACAGACAGCCTGTCTTTGGTTCCTGACAAATACTGCAAAGCACCTAAGCCTAACCTCAGCCATGAAAGTGCTGCCAAAAGTGCTTTGCTACGGTGATGTTTACAGCAGTAGGACAGGTTTCTGTGGTTAGTAGCCCTGTTACAGGTGACATGAAGACCTCAAGCTCTGTCTTTGCCTTGGTACACAGATAGAACAGGACACATTGCTTGCACAGAGAGCAGACCCCAGCACTCCTTCCTGGTCCTTTAGAATCCATGTCTGAACTAGAACTGCTCTTTCAGAATTCATTACCCCAGTACATTAATCTGACCTCTTCAGACCTTGAGGGAACTGCACATCAACATGATTGGCAGTCTGAATTTGCCTTCCACAGCAAGCCACTGCACCCCACTGTTCACGTGGATGAGCCTCAAAAAATACTGCAAAACTAAACTGTGTGTGAAGGGAAGATTTCACAGTGTGTGCTTACATTCTGCCTTCAGCGTTCTGCCAATACACTAATCTCTTTCAAAAAGGGAGAAGTGCACTCTTTCTGTACTGTACAGTGTACAAATGCAAAGTACACGGATTTATTGTCAGCACTCGATATTCCAGAGCTCTAGAGAGGAAAAAAATCCAAATGTTAACCTGCAATCAAACCAATTTTGCAACGATTGTGTTTTACCTACAGCGTGCGTGTGTGTCAGCTTACGCACACACAGAGACATTCCAGGGTGACACGCGTCCCTGCGTTCTCGCACGGTACCAGTTGCATCACCTACACTTAGCTAACGCAATGTGCACTGTTCGGCTCAGCAGAAATCACTGGTCCGTTAACACAGCAATCCTTTAGCAACAGGCAGATCTCCATGGAATTCCTCTGACTAAAGTACAAGCAGAGCATGTGCACAGACTCATAATTCATCTTCCAGTAATCTGTGACCTCCAATGCTCGCACCTCTGTCATCCTTTTCCTTATGTACCTTATGTCCAATCCTTTTTCCCTTAGTTCAGATGTCCTTAAATAATCTTCCATCGCGAATCCCAAGTTTTTTTCCCTTCTACTCCTAACCATGCTTTCCTTGCTGTTCTACTGTCCCTTATATGCAACAAGGCTGCTCCTGGATCACTGGTTTCCAGTCTTCTCAGCCTTTGGTTTTACACATCTAGCTTTCGCAGAGCTGTCATTTAGTCTCAGTCATAGTGGTGTTCCCAAGCCATGCAAAAAATACTCTCTTGCTTTAGGATGCCATTTGACTGCATTACTGCTGGAATTTATTTTGCTGTCATTTTAACCAACTGATGCCATCCATTTTTTCCACGCATTCAAGACCATGTGGACCAAAACAGCAAAAAAAGAAAAAGCTCAAAAAATCATTATTGGCCAGAATACTGAAAATTAAAATCTTAAAAACCAATGTCACATTTTCCAAGTGATGCTGCTCCATTATCTCAACCAGTCAGCTGTTCCACTTTGGCTAATTACCATCATTCTGTAAAGCAAAGATAGCTTGTTCAAACTGTTCTGGCAGTCCACTATTCCCCAAACAGTGTTCTAGTCTTTGTGTGTCTAATCCATGTATGCTTTTAAAACCCATTAATTTCATTTTCATGCAATCTTCATTCTTCTGAACATCCGCAGTAGTTGTGGTACCGTAGCCCAGAGATCTAAAGATTTAAAAGGTGTTTAACCTCTCGGATGAGGTATTCCCTTCTTCGAATTAACATGTGTCTCACAAACTACTGGAAACTCACTGAGTTCTAACTAGTGTTTCAGTAAAATGAGAGTGCTGCAACAGCTACCAACCTCTTTGGACATCATGACTATAGTCTACTACGATTCTGCACATTACTGCAGAAATACCCCAAAACTGAAATTCAGTTGCAGGTCTGAGCACTGAGAGCATTGCATAGACCTAGAATTAGAGCAGTTACTGTCTGTAAGATCTTGGTACAGTGTTTAAAACACCGCTTAATTTCAGCTAAGCACTGCTTGCTTCTTTGCAGGCAGCAAACAAAGTCTTTGGCATTCCAAAAATCTGATAACCCATTTTGCACTCTTAACAAGAACAACGTTTTTAACATTAATCAGAAGAGAAAATGATAATGTTGCTGATATTAATTAAAACAGCATTAATTGGTACTAATCGTGGAAGGAAAAAGGGGATAGTATGATAATCCTATGATTCTATGATAATCCTCCAGATGCTGGGAACCTCAAGTTTCCTGGCACTGGACAGAGCTCAGCTCAGAATGTGACATCCTCTCATCTGTGGAGTTCATCAGCACTGTAATCTGTACAAGTTTTATAGGATTTTCTCAGAAGAAAGTAACTCTGTTCCTACTGCCAAACAAAAGGAAATTCATATGAGAACATGCTGCTTCACTAGAAGATAAAGCCAAGACCACGCAGTGATGTCATGGTGGTCACTGCCTGTGTGGAGTGGGAGATGTCTGCAGACCCTTTCGTTATGATTAGCCAGCTGAGATTACCTTGCAGTCCAAGGGCAGGTGCAGCACTTCACAGGCCCGAAGACAAAACCATCTCTGCAGCACAGCACAGTACCTTTTCAGCCTAACTGCTATATCAATTACTAACTCCCTGACATACATCCGTCCTGCAGCCAGGGTCACTAGTGCTGCAAGGACTCAACCACATAAACAAACCTATTTTTACGTTCAGATATTCACATAATTCCTGTAGCTTCACATCTGGCACTTAACAGAAAATCTGTAGAGTGAACTCAAGGATTAACAACCTATGGCTCTCCACTGGAAAGAAGAAATGTAAACAGCTTAACAAAGACACCATCTTCCACTGAGGCACTGTGTGGCAACCACAGTCTGAGTGCCAGCTTTGTGCTTAAAGCCTCAAGCTTTAGCCTCGCTAAAGCTCATCAGCTCATGAGCCTCACATCAGCTCATCAGCTACAGCGAGTACAGGTCTAACCTTTCAGCAGTGGACACTAGCATACCTAGGACTTTAAAGGTATTGACATGAATATACTGCTAACACTTTAACTGCTGACACATGCACTTACTCTGTATTCCATACTTGCAAATCTGCTGTCAGTTGCTCCATTTGAAGGACAGAATCCTGTATCAGTTCCACAGGAAAGGGCCCATGTTAGTCTTTTCTCTAAGATGAATGAGACTTGAAATGGTCTGAAATAATGCTTTGGAAACTTCACCTCTCTCTACAGCTTTTAAATTCTACCGTCTGGGTTTGTTTTTTTTAAAACAGATGGATTTCTTAAAAAGCAACCTGCATTTGTGTTGCAATCACTACACACAGCAGCAATTCCAAAGCCACAAACGTTTTCACTGAAAACAGCAAAAGTCGTGAGTTTATCTAATGGTTTAAGCAGCAGACCTTATGCTGGAGAAAAAGATGCCAAATAAATTATTCAGAAGCCTTCTGACTGATCTTCTACTATTTTCTAAATGACTTTCCATGGCAGTGCATGGGCTGGCTTAATGTGAAGGGACATGAGGACAAACTGAGTCAGAGCCTAAAGTAAGAAACTAGGTATCACAGAACATTAAGGATTGGACGGGACCTCGAAAGATCATCTAGTCCAATCCCCCTGCCACAGCAGGATCACCTAGACCAATCACACAGGAACATGGCCAGGCAGGTTTTAAATGTCTCCACTGAAGAGGGCCCCACAACCCCTCTGGGAAGCCCCTTCCAGGGCTCTGTCACCCTCACTGTGAAGAAGTTCCTTCTCAGATTGATGGGGAACCTCCTCTGCTCCAGCTTACACCCATTGCCCCTTGTCCTATCACTAGATACCACTGATAAGAGCCTGGCTCCATCCTCCTGACACACACCCTTCACATATTTATAGACATTTATGAGGTCACCCCTCAGTCTCCTTTTCTCCAAGCTAAAGAAACCCAGCTCTCTCAGCCTTTCCTCATCAGGGAGGTGTCCTACTCCTCTAATAATTTTCATGGCTCTGCACTGGACTCTCTCCAGCAGTTCTTTGTCCTTCTGAAACTGAGGGGCCTGGCACTGGACACAACACTCCAGATGTGGTCTCATCAGGGCAGAGTAGAGGGGGAGAAGAACGTCTCTTGATCTGCTAACCACCTCCCTTCTGATCCACCCGAGGATGTCATTGGCCTTCTTGACCACAAGGGCACAATGTTGGCTTATGGTCATCCTGCTGTCCACCAGGACATGCAGGTCCCTTTCTCCTACTCTGCTCTCCAACAGGTTGGTCCCCAGCCTATACTGGTACCTGAGATTGTTCTTGCCCACATGCAAGACTCTACACTTGCCCTTGTTAAATTTAATCAAATTCCTCCCCACTCAGCTCTCCAGCCTGTCTGGGTCTTGCTGAATGGCAGCACAGCCTGTTGGGGTATCAGCCACTCCTCCCAGCTTTGTGTCATCAGCAAACTTGCAGACAGTGCACCCTAATCCCTCATCGAAGTCATTAATGAATAGATTGGATAGGACTGATCCCAGTACCAACCCCTGGGGGACTCCACTAGATACAGGCTTCCAACTACACTCTGTCGCATTGACCACTACTCTCTGGCTTCTATCCTGCAGCCAGTTCATGATCCACCTCATTATGCTATTGTCCAGACCACACTGCCTCAGTTTGGCTGCAAGGATGCTGTGGGAGACTGTGTCAAATGCTTTACTGAAGTCAAGTCAGACCACATCCACTGCTTTGCCATCACCTATCCACCTGTACACTTCTGAGATGCTGTTCCATGCAAACCACTACACAGACAGGAAGGGAAGAGATGCAACATCACAGTCAGCCAGCCAAAAGGGAAACAGGGCTAGCGGGCAGCACACCTGCTTGCTGCGGGAGGCCTGGTTTCCAGTTCTACAAGAGCATTGACTTCATACTGAACAGCAATCTGCAGAAAAAAAAAAAGAAGAAAAAAGAATCTCCTGTGGACTTGAACCCTGGTCTGTCATTCCAGCAACTTTCCTACCTCTGTCTTTTTGATGCTCCTGTAAATTTTTATTGCCGTGACTGCCATTGTCTTTGGCAACAATGCATTACCTTTGAACCAATTTCTTTTACTTTTTATGTTCTTTCTCTGTTCCATATAATTTTACTTTCTCTTTTCTTTCCATGCAGTCCTCAGCTGTCCACAGTATTTTGACAATGTAAGTCACCTGGTAAAGCTGTCCTATTATAAAGGCGGTCTCTTTGTTTGTGGAAATAGGCCAGGCAGTCCTGAAAGGATGGTGGGGGGAGACTGAGGTTATTCTTACTCTATGCTTAATCCATGTGCATGCTACCAGCCTTTGAGGACACATTTACCAATTCACTTCTGCGTTTCTTCTAAGCTTTGCTTTTGACCTCCTCTTTTCACATCACAGTGCCTTGTTAAAGTACTTGGGATCACTAAAACTCAAAACCTGAAATATTTTGCCAGAAACTTCTTTCCCACCCTTCTAGGCACCACATGAGATGAATCATTTCTCCACTGGCAGAAAAACTGCAAAGAGCAGGATACGAGCAGCCTGTTCAGAGGACCTGTGCTCTTTCCAAGAGGTAAAAACACCCTCCATGGACACAGTCCTGAAGATGCAGCAGATTGGTTATCTGCTAGTTCCCCTGATCCTTCAGGCAACAGTACAGAAAAATTCTGTAGCAATTTGTAGCATTTATCTAGAAATGCAGTTTGCCTAAATCACTTGGAAGGAGGACGGTTATACACACCTCAGTTTTCTATTTTAGTCCCATGCATTGCTTACTCTTACAGTGAATAAATATTCAATGGCACTTAACATCATCAAAAAGCAACAAAATTCTGCTGAACCAACCAGGACGAGAATTAAGAAGACAGCACAGCATGGTTCTAGTCTAAGTAGCCCATAAAGCAGATAATGCTACTGGAAGTAGGAAATACAACATAATCTGAGAAAGCTACAACAATCTTAACTACTGAGAGGTTACCGTATTTGACCACGTTTCTTGCAAGGCCATTACGACATCGAAGAAACTACCTTAGAGGAAGATGTAGTCAGGGTATTACTGGGCTGTGCCCTTATGCTTTCTGATTATCTGCACTTTCCCCTTTCCTCACACCCTGGGAAAAGTAGCACGGATCCTTTCCACTTTGTAGACAGACTAACAGTATTTGCAGAACACTACCAGCAATTGCAGTGAGGGGGCCTCCACACTTGAAGAAAAAAGGCATAGTTCAAAATGCAAACAAATGCAGAGTGCATGGTTTGAGTCAGTTTTTTACCTCCCACTATACCTGAGTTAGCTCTTGGTGAGTCTTTGTTCTTACTAGTTACAGGGATCGCTAAAAAACTGCTTCCAGAATGCCTTTCCACTCCTATACAAAAAGCCCACATTCCAAATTTCCAGAAGACACAGGGAGATTCATGAATAGAACTCCTTCATGGATTACAGATACTGGACAGGGAACTTAGCATCCCTTAGAATCCCCCGTTTCCTTCAGGTAAGAGCATGAAACGAAAATTAATTTGCATACATCAAACTAAAATCACAGCTATTTCAGAGAAAAAGGCGATTGGTTTATTACCAACTTCAGGTCAATGCTAGTAGTACAGGCACTGTTTTACATCACCAAACAAATCTGGTAAGAACCTTTAAAAACCTATAGAATTACAGAGGCAACAAAAGTATTGCTATTTCTGAATGCAGCTATGAAGGGTGGCTAGGTGTTGAAGCTTCGCGATGTTGGATATTCTCTTGTTCTAACAGCAGACAAACTGAGGAAGACACCTACTTCAGATTAGGAAGACTTCCTTCAGGTTAATGATAGCCTTTAACAGTGGGCTCTGAATTCACTTGAAGAAAACCTGATGTCTGTAACTCGAGGCTACAGATTCTGAGCAGCATATAAAACTCACAGCAAACATGAGATTTGCTACCCTTCTGGAATGTCACAAGTCCGTCAGGGTCAGAGTTCAATGCTCTCTGACTAGGTTACTTTAGATACTACACACTAAGAGGGTTTAATATTTAATATAAAGTACACTCATACACACGGGCATTCCATGGGCTTAGCAGAGGGATGCAGCCACGTATGGAAGTCACAACTAAAGCAAAACACAGGAAGTGCAGTATACAGATGGATCACAACCCAAAGATGATTCCCATTACTCGTCTCTATACGCTCCATCATCACAACGCAAAGTAAGCCTGTTCCTCCAAGAGCATCAGACAGCCTACACCCACGTACACACAGCGCGGCACTTATGTGATGGTTCTGACAGCCGCCAATGCCGGGCATGTGTTTGGGCTTTCTGAAGTGGAGAACAAAGGGCATCCTACTGTAAGGGATCACAACATTTTCAACCATGTCCATAACCCCCAAAGTCCACCCAAGCAGAACCTCTAAGAATAAAAGGAGGCTAAGTCAGAGGAAACCAGATTTGCAGCACAGCCTTCAGGAAAGGTGTAATTCACACCTCCAGTAGTAAAATTTTACTGTGAAACCATTACAAGCTTTGTATCCATTTGGGTTCACCCTATCACCACTGTCTGTGGTCTCTGCAATAGCAGTGATTCTCTTTGTATTGAGTGCAGCTCCTAGGATTGCAGGGGTTTTTTGTTTGTTGGCTAGAGAGTTGTGGGGGGTGTGCAGTGCTGTGATGTTTTTGAAGTCTCATTGGACTTAAAATAGCCTTGATATCACATTTTAGAATTCTGTTTTCAGCTTTCCAGACTTCCTCCCCTGCCAATGTGGCAATGGCAATATCTGCCCTCTAGCTTAAAAGATAAAATATCTGTTCTCAAATCACTTTGTGATTAATAGAGCTTGATTAATTGGGACAAAATTTATTCTAGGGGGAGGGAAACGTAAGTGTAAGAGAGTTTGCAGGACTGCTAGGCTGTCTGAGTGGGAGTCTTATCCAGATGTCCTTCACTAAAGGCGTGTCTACCAGAAACTACATTTAGTAGGCAAACTAAGGGCATTAAGTCAAAATTGGACTTCAGTTATCTTGACAGGTGAAAACTGAATGAAGTAAAATTCTGAAGTTAAAGCACAGCAATTCTGTAATTAAGAATGGTGTGGATTGAAAAGAAAGAAGAAAAAACTCAAGCATGCTACTGAAAACATCTTGAGATGCAATTCTTTGCAAGGCATAATATGGCTTGATCTTAGCCATTAGCAAGAATTTGTTCTAATGTACTGATGTGTTTTCTAACTAAACAGCACTTTCCCATCAACTGAATCCAGGTAAGTCAAACTATAACCCTGGTAAACTCTGCTTTAATGAGAATTTTATTACGGTTACAGTAAGTTAGTACTTGCTTTTGACCTCTGGATAGTATGCTAATTATTGAATGCTTACAAAGAAACAGAGTAAACCCCGTGCGATTTCTTGACAGAACCATATAGACAATGAGCGTGTATTGGCAAAGGAGTTTCAGATGGCAATACATTTATATCCAAAATGCAATAATGCAATTGCTTGAACAAGAAAAATTACCTGAATCACACCCATGTATTTTCCTATTAACAGACGACATGAAGGACAACAAATGCTTTTCCTCTTAGTGCACCTTTTATATGAGATCTAAATCACTATACCTAATCAAATCTTCAGCACAGATTAAAGATCTCAGCTGGAAATACTAGGACACAAAAAACAGATCACATGCCAGAAGGCTGTGACAAGTTAGCATTCTACTCCAACGATGGAAGCCAGCACTTTTCAATCCTGGGCATTTTTAGACATAGCAATCACTACCCTCAGTCTCTTTCTACTTCACTATAGATTAAAATTAAACACCATTAAAGATTACTGCTGTAACAGTGTTTTTTACTACTCATCAACGTGACTCTTACCTCCCATTTTCTGCTTGGGTGTGATGATGGAATCAGGGTGTGACTATCTCACTCTCCTAAACTGGATAACGATACCACAGCCAAGGGCTAAGTTGAGCAATGAGCTCAAGTAAGGACAATATGGAGATATGACTATGAGTCAATCATCACACCCCCATAAATAGGAGGCAGCCCAGAGCCCTTTTGAGCTCTCCTGCATAACAGCTGGCCAGGGAAGCTGTGGAGTCACCTCCACTGGAGACACTTAAAACCCTCCTGAATGCGTTCCTGTGCTACTTGGTCTAGGTGATCCTGCTGTGGCAGGGGGATTGGACTAGAAGGAAGGTCCCTTCCTCTATGAGTCTATGGTCTCCTCTTGAAGAGGGACTTCCACCAAGGATACTCCCTGGGGCTGAGTGATTTCCGTATCACAGCAGATCCTTGGTAAATGATATAAGGTATGCTAAGACTTTGAGCCTTTATTAAGGTTAAACTTTTATTCGGTGTGTACACAATTGCACGAGATAAACCCTTCACTTTAACTTGTTGTCCATGTAGTAAATAAACAGGTGTACCTCACCATCAAACAAAACTGTTCAGCTACATATTTGCGGATCATTTTAAGTCAAGCCATGGTCTCCATCTCTCTCACGATGATTTTGATGTCTGCCCTGCTACGCCCTACTTTAGTTGTTATCCAACTTACACTAGTACACTGAAGCAATTCAGTGTTTTCACAACATGCATAAAAGTCAGCATTCAGATTTTAAAAGAAGGCATTTTGTTTAGCACCATGCTTGGATTTTCAACAGCTTTTTAGAAACCTCCCACTCACTAGAGAATCCCAGCAAAACTCTGTTCCACAGTTCACATTTCGTCCTACTCATATTCTTGGTCTTAGAAGCGTTTTGGTTGTTCTGCATGGCCTATCACCTGAAAGCAGTAAATCAGGCCAAACACAGTTCTGATCACCAGGTATTACGATCTATTATTACTGGGATACTCCGATGCTTTGTCAGATTGGTGTCCATACAAATAGCCTTATAATTGTTTTGAGCCAAGAAAAGGGACTGGGAAAATGGTCCTGAAGTGGAGCTTTTTGTCACTTACTCTTCAAGTTTCCTGTTGTGAGCAACACACACGTAGTGAAAAACTGATGAAAATACTCATTAAACTTTTCCTAGTCTTTCCCCAACTTGGTAGGCCATAACATCATTCAGCACACTTAGTGCTTTCTGAGGAAGATTTTCTCATAGCCCAAATGTTTATCTTACTACAGATTCTGCATTTTACCTCGCCAGATTTGTAAAAGCTTTGCAAATAACTTCAAACTGTATATAAAATCTACTGCAAATCACTTTCTGCATAGTTCAACAAAAGCCACAAAACAAGTGAACGAAATTCTGTCCAACAACTTGCTGATGTTTATCCCTACTGTGATTTTGCCAGAAGGGCATTTCTGCCTACAGGGAAAATCATGCACTATGTGCATTCTGTGGTACAAATGTCACACATAAGAAAAACATCAAATTCCCTGCATTTCACTCACTTCTATTTTGCTTAGATCAGATCTGTAGCGTTGAAACCAGTACAGTGAGGGTGAGGAATTCAGAAAATCTCTCTAAAGCAAAGGAAAACAAGGAAGGAGCAGATGATAAACGGAAACTGTGCTTTCAAGCAAAACTGTTCATTTGTCAAGAGTCAGACAGCTAGAACGCAGAGAGAAAAATGAAGATGCTCGGCAGGTGTGCAGCAGTCACAGAGGATGTCAAAATGGATAGTTGTGACAACAGAGCGAGCTCATGCAAACACACTTGAAATGGCAAAGACATTACAACTACCCAGACTACAGTCCCACCCTTTCCTCCAGTGCTCCATAAAGATTCAACCCGTGTGCTTCCATGCACTGCAAGACAGACAAGGAGGAAGCAGACTACAGACTAGCTGCAGCGCATCTGTAAGCCCTTACTCTGGGTGAATTCCAGCATGACTTCAGATTGTTTATTGACTCTGCTGAAGTTCCCTAACACTCATGTTTATTCTTTAAGATGGTAACAAGTGCTAGGATGTTCTAACACTGTTGAGAAAATGCATTAACTTCTCTTTTATACATGCATGGTATCAACTCCCATCTTGACTTACACATACAGCTGTTAGGAGCAATTGCTAGCATCAAAGAGTGGGAGTCACTCTGCGGGGAGAAAAAGAAACACTTCTGCAAATTGCTTCTTTACTGTGTCATTCTTTCTTATTATATTTTCCTTATGTCTTTAAGTGAGTTAGAGCATAAAAAAACAACACTCCTAGGTTTCCTCTGTATCTTTTTCTAGCAGCAGTCACAGTGCATGTAACAGAAATGCCTTGGAGAACTCCTCTCTGCAGCTGGGGGTATTGTTCCTTCTACTTGCAATGCCACATTTCCAGGTGTAGTATACAACTTCCCTGACAGCTCATGGCTCAGAATTCCAGTCACTTACTTTGCTTACTTGTTCACCATCCCCAGTTGCAGATTTCCTTGGATTTGGATTGGTTTTGTTAAGCAACTTTTGCTGCTTTAGCTTCCTGTTTTATCAGTATCCTACGCCACTCCTTCACCACCTACTAGTGTTTTGAATCCCTCTGTTGCAAACGAAACCTTTCATTAGGACGGGATCAGAAGAAAAAGCCAGCATTTCCCAGTAGCTAATCTCTTTTCATAGAATGATTCTATGACTCTATTTCCTCTTCAATTGCAAAATAAGCTTCAAGCAACGGCTGAGACAGACGTTCCCCCTCAGATGAGAAGTGGAGTCCCAAAATGGTGGCTAGCCTCAAGCTTACGCAAGACACTGGATTAGTGATGGTAAGACTCCTCCTGCCACACCACCAGTTAACTGTGAAAAGCCCATCCACATAAATTAACACTGGCCTACTCAGGGTGAGCTTCACAAAGAAATACCACGTGTGCACGTACTGGTTTCCTTGCTTTCCAAAGGAAATGTGTTACTCACAGCTGTAATAATTCTATTGCTGACTCCTATTTTATCTAGGTATGGCAGGAACTCGGACGTATGTCAGAAAATACTAAGAACTGCTTGCTACAGATGTACTAAATACACATATATGTGTGTGAATGTGTATGTTTACACCTCTAAGCACTTCATTATCTCACAAATCCCATCCAAACCTTTAAATTGCTTGGGGGGTAAATATGAAGAGTTCAAGAGTACTGGTCAAGGCATACAGCCTTATTATCATGTTCCTGTTTGTAGCACTTGTCTGGATGCTAGCACAGCTATTGCATTGTACTGAACCCAACAAAAAGGAGCATTCACAGACACAGCTCAGCGCCTTTGTCAGATAAAGCAAAGCAGCAACACAGGAGCTATTTATCATTCTGCTGGAGGAAAAAAAAATCTAAAAATAAGTATTTTGTGTGGCTGTATTTTGCCACACTTAGTCAGCTGTTTTTTAGCAACCTGATCACGTCCAAGAAATTCTAACTCTTGTAGGAAAATACAAATGATCAAAAAACAATTAGTTTACTGTAACAGCCAGTATGGATAATCTTAAATAATAAGTGCCAGAACTATTATTCAGCACATTCATTTATTTCAAAGTACATTGATTACGAAGGACACAAATTCAACTACCAGATGTCATTTTCATCAGCTTGTGAAGTATAGATCCTCTGTATGCAGCTGAGCAGGAATGCATTGGTCTGAAATAAATGCTTTCTTTCACAGATGATTGGCTGTGCAGAAGAGATAATTAGGGAGAACCCTGGTCCATTCATGTTACAAGCTCTTCCTCTTGGCTACATAGGCTTAGGAGGCAGGTTCCCATTCCTATCGCACCAGAAGTGCTCACTAAATTCTGTTCTAAATGATTATCTCCTGTTTTAAGAAACACGTACAAGCATGGAACTTTCTGGAGAAGAAACCCACCAAATACCTTGAGAACCTTTGTCATTGGTCCTCTTCAGGAAGAGGATCTCTTTAGGCTAAATTTCCTGGTCTTGGCAGCTGCCAGTGGCCAATCAACTGCACAGTTTCAAGCTGTAGTGCAATAAAAGGGTTTGACTTCAAAGCAACTGTTCAACAGAGCACACACAAGGAGTACAGTCACACACTGCAGCTCTCTTTAGCACAGTCTAAGAGGGAAAGAATGGTTTCATTTATTTGGATTAAGGTTCTAAATGTGCAAATACTGCTGTGTGGCCTTCCCTTAGTTAGAACAGTCAGAAGCATCTCATCCCTGCCCATAAAAATTCCCCATAATTTGTAAGGACATGTGGACAGCACTGAATTTCTACATTAGCAGTATGTTGCATGGGCTCATCCCACAAGCTAGAGAGATTTCCTCCTGACTGCTCTTATTTACGGATGCTTATGCAGCCCACCTGCTGTGAAGTGCTGCAGCAGATAAATATGAAAAAACCTACTCTGATGTTCCATACAGATTGCAGCTCTATTATTCAGAATGACAGGTATAAAGATATTTATACCTATACCTGGAAAGAGGTAAATTCCAGAGAATGGAATTCCATGATCATAACAGCTGGAACCAACACATTCAGACTGAGCAATAGAGAGGGGGGAAAAGAGCTTAAAAACATTAATACGAAGCTGAAGTCACACAGGTCTTGCTCAGAATTACTCTGTTACTCTTGGGATCCACTGCCTAAGAAAACATAGATATCTAAGACATTGATCTAACTCTAACGGCTACCACCATGGCATCCTAGTGAAAGTAAAACACAAGTTCACAATGAACCTGTGAACTATCCCCATAATTACTTATTAGGCTTGTCACTGCTTCCCCACCATTCTTGCCAAGTTCATGGCCTCAGTATTGTGTCACCTGAAGAGCATCCTGTCAGTTCATCTACATCAGCACAGTCCAATGTGTAACTGAGGCTGTTTAGCCCAGAGAACAGAAGACCAAGTGTGGACCTGATTGATGCTTATAAATATTGAAAGGGCAAGTCTCAAGAGGATGGGACCAGGCTCTTCTCAGTGGTTCTCAGCAACAAGACGAGGCAATGGGCACAAACTGAAACACAGGAATTTTAATCTACACACAAGATTGAAACTTTTTCGCAGTGAGAGTAACAGAGCACTGGAACAGGCTGCCCAGGAGTCTCCTGCTCTGGAAACATTCAAAATCTGCCTGAATGTCTTTCTGCTCTAGGGGATCCTGCTCTAGCAGGATGGTTGGACTGTATGATCTTCAGAAGCTTCTTCCAAACCCCACCATTCCATGACTCTATAATGAGACCTATGAACTTGTCTTGACTGTCTCCTGTCTTCACTACAACCCTTTTGGATAGAGAAAAGGAAAACTGAATGAATTGGTGATGGAGTGAGCATTAACTATTGATGGAGTGAGCATTAACTATTGATGGCGTGACCATTAGCTTAGGATTATGTAGTAACTACCTGCTATTATTAAAAATCATACAGCTTAGCAACTAGCATTGTGTAGAGAGATGGGAGGCTAGGTACACCCTGTCGAAGAAGAAATTGATTGCTAGAATGCTGGCAGGGACCAGCTACACGGTTTGGACTAGTGACAGAAAACAGAGCATGTGTGGAGTGATGGGGGGGCAAAAGTTCAACCCTGAGGAAGACTCTTACTTCATCGCAAGATGGCGACACGACCCTCAAAAGACAACCACCAAAAGAAACTGCGCAAGCTCAAGAAGGAGGAGACTTAATTAACATAGGAAGCGGGGACAGGTTATGCATATGTATAGGTGTGTTGGAGTATCTAATGAATATGTATTATTTTATGGCATATAATCACAGTTTTGGGGGCCAGCTGTGTGCACATCTGTGGTAGCGAGAGCCCCTGTGCACCCACTAGCAAATAAATTACCTCCTCAAAAACTCTAGAGTTCTTGGGTCCTTTCCGTACATCATTGGTAAGCAACAAATATTGTCCCAGGGCCACATGCTTCCTGCTGTGTCTGAACTTGACTAGGAGCTGCTATAAACACTGCAAAAGGTAGCAGAGATAGAGGCAGCACACACAAACACTGTTTTTTTGGGGGGACTTCTGGCTCTCAAACTTACTGAGATTCAACCACCTCAAGTAAGCGATCATAGAAAATAAACTTGGGAGGAACTTTGAAAGTCTATTCTGTTGGTCTTCTTATAGGTCTTCTTTGGGTACATCTCCACTGCTTCGTCTACCTATGACTAAAATATCTTCTTCTAAATCCTACAGGTACCAGTACAAGTTCAGCAGGAAAAGACTACGTGCAAATCTTTGTCAAAGCCTGTGTATATATTGTGCAATGCAGAGCCATCCTGTTTTGCTTAGCCTTCACTCTAATAAATCAATGTTGTTAAAAATACTGGGATGGGTTTGTTCCCATTGTACTAAAGAGTCATATTTCATCAAAGACACCTCGCTGTGAACTCATGGGAAAGCTCTTAGGTTTACGCTGTAAATCAATTGATGCTATCTGGAGAGATGTTTCTCTACTACTGCATTAGGCAAATCGTCATTAAAGCAGCAACACCAGATGCTAGGGGAAATTACACACCCATACTAGCTAGTTTTGTAATTCTGACTGCCTCTGAGACAGGTACTAGCAATAGGAGCAACAAAGAGTAAACACAATTAAGCAACTGTGACTGGTACACGTTTTTGCACCTCAGTAGCAAATTCACAGCAAACAAGCCTTTTCAGATCCACGCAAAGATCTGTTACTGAATCTAACAACTCTCCTGGAGGTTTGTTTTCATTTGATTGAACTGTAACAACAATTTCTCTTCTGACCAGGTGATTAGAGTGATTGGCTTTATTTTTGTTTATCACGGTATGGTAGTCTGTGCAGAATGAGATATTTATGGTTCTAACAGGCTGCAGTATGAAGAAAGACAGGCCTGGTGTAACAAGAAAGACCTTGAGAAGTGCAGACACAAAACTGGATTGTAATACAGTGTACAGGAAGGGGGTGGCAAAAGACAGGGCACAGAAATGGAGACCTCTTGTCTACAAAGAGTTTACAATGAACAGTTAAGAAATACAGAGGTGGAAAATGCTGGTTTTCAAGGTAATAAAGTTTTTAACCTAAGTAAAGCACACTATATTTAGTAACTCTGGATATAACGTGACGCCGTAGGTCAATGAACCGCATACATACAAGTATGTTGGAAAACACACATAAACGTTCTAAAGTGGATTCTTTCAAAGCAGAGAAAGAAACATGAGTATCTTGGCCCACAAGCAACATTTTTAGCCCAGACACTAAACTCCCTCATTACAGCCAAACTGTTGTACAAAACAACCAACTTCTCCTTTCCCTCACCTCTAATGAGCCAAATNCAGGATCACCTAAACCAAGTCACACAGGAACCCGTCCAGTCGGGTCTTGAACATCTCCAGAGAAGGAGACTCCACAACCCCCCTGGGCAGCCTGTTCCAGTGCTCTTTGCTTCACTGGGGTGTGTTCTGAGAAACTCCAATATATTTGCTACAGCAGAGTTCAGATGACAGTCCGGCCCAGGGGTTTTAAGCATGAGAACACTTGTGTTTACGCTGTATTTCATCAGTTCAATGCAGATTATGAAAAGCAGTATGCCATAGAGAAGCTGCTCAGGAAGACCAAACAGCACTATAAACACATCTACCATTTTGGAGGGACTTCAGCAAGAATGCCTCCAAAATGTTAAAGGTCTGCAGATGCTGGTGAAAAAAAAACCCTTATTTTTTTAATCTGTACTGATGTCAGTAAGAAACAATTCCACATGTCTGCAAATGCCTATTTTCTTTCCAAGTACAGAAGAGCACTCTTCCAGCCCAAAACTATGGACGTTTCCAGCTAGCAGAAAGCAGGGAACAGTATAATGACCTGACCAAGCTCTAGAATGTGCCTCAAAGCCTTGGACTCCAGTGAAGTTCTGTGTCACTTGGCCTGAAATTTGTTACCAGGACCAGAGATGACTACACCTAGCAGGCAAAAATGCTTAGGCACTGACTTCTTTCACCTCTCACAGTACAGTTTTTAAAGCAGCAAGACAGCCTAAGGCTACAGGTATGTAAAAAAGCAAAACAACAACAACAACGAATCCTAAAACACAGCACCCTAAACAACTCTCTAAATCCTCAAAACTGCTCTTTTTCAATGGAAGACCAAGGGCATAGTCAAGCTATGACTGGGATGCATGGGAGTGGGGAAGGGTTTGTAAATACTTGATACACAAAAACTTCAGTGTTTTCAGACTGCTTGAAATAAAAAAACACAACCAAAAAAAGACAACTTTTTTTTATTTGCCAGGATTGCCCATTGGAACACAATCAGTTGGTTATTTATTCAGCTAGAGCAAGACAAGTTCAAGGTACTACTTGTCTGCATCCCAGCTGAGCCAGCCTCCTCTCTTGTCTTAGGGATTCCTACTAAGCTTCTAAAAATACATAGCCAAGCATAGTACATGTGTGTATGTGCATGACAGTATAGGCAGGGCTAGATTTCATTTATTTTACTCCTTTTATTTTATTAAGGCTGTATCTGACTTTAAAAGTCAGAGAAGCTTGGAAAGAGATGGCATACCTGAGGACATTTAACTGCCAGCACATCAGAGCATAAACATGTCAAACAGCAACGAGAAAAGTGCCAAGTCCCGCTGTCACACAAACATTAGCGTCTCTGCATTTGATAGAGTGGTTTCTTTAACTTCTTATCAAGTTCTGTTGTGAAAACAACTGCTTTGTGGCAAATGCACAAGATGCCTATTAATCCAGAAAGGACATGCTTTTAGTGTTTGACAGACATACTGAGAAGGCAGAATAATGCAGAGACAGAGTGTCAAGGAACAGAAACAGCAAAACTGCTCCCTAGTAGAAGGCAAAATGCCCAAAACACAGGCTGCGCAGTGACCTCACACCTGCGGCACCAGAGGCAGGCATGCACCAGTGGAACTGTCTACAGATACATTGCCCTCCTCCATCAAGTTGAATTACTGAAGGAACACCCTCCTCTTACCTGAGTAACACTTCAGATATCATCACTTCAGATATCATCAGGCAAGAGAGTGTAACAGGCCAGGGTCCACCCAAGGACTCCAGGTGAGAAAAAGGACTAAGGACAGACACCCCTAGGACACAGATCAGGCAGAAACCAAATGCAAATGCAACCTCTGGTCAGAGAACATGGATGGAAACCCCAAGAGAGTCTTGTCAGGACAATGATGCCTAATTTATTCTCTCAATGCCCAGACGCAGAGAAATGCCAATTGATTCCTAAAGAGAATTCAGCAACTGTGACAAAGCTACCGATTTACCTATTAGCTACCACTAATTCTGACTGTGCAAGAGTCATACTTGTTTCTGCGCACACCTCCTTTGTCAGAGAACGCAGCCCAGGGGAAAAAAGGAACAGTACAGGCTTTAAAAGTCATAGAATCATTAGGGATTGGAAGGGACCCCAAAAGATCATCTAGTCCAATCCCCCTGCCACAGCAGGATCACCTAGACCAAGTCACGCAGTCAGTCAGGGTTAGAAGGGATCATAGGATCATCCAGTTCCAACTCCCCTACCACGGGAAGGGACACCCCACCCTTGATCAGGCTGCCCAGAGCCTCATCCAAACTGGCCTTAAACATCTCCAAGGACAGGGCCTCAACCATCTCCCTGAGCAACCCATTCCAGGCTCTCACCACTCTCACAGTGAAGAACTTCCTCCTCACGTCCACTCTAAATCTAAGCATCTCCAGCTTTGCTCCATTCCCCCTAGTCCTGTCGCTACCTGACATCCTAAAAAGTCTCTCTCCAGCCTTTTTTAGGCCCCCTTCAGATACTGAAAGGCCACAATAAGGTCACGACAGAGCCACGTCTTCTCCAGACTGAACAGCCCCAACTCTCTCAGTCTGGTCTCACAGGAGAGGTGCTCCAGCCCTCTGATCATCCTCATGGCCCTCCTCTGCACTCGCTCCAGCACATCCACGCAGAAAACATCACCAGCTGCAAATTCTGTTTGGGTTCCAGGAACAGGTTCCAATTCTCACCAATATTCTGTAAGGTTTGCAAGAGAAGGTTCTTCAGATACCTACAGGACAGCTTCTGTATTCATTTCTTGTTCTGCCCACGTGTTACACTCATAGATCTCAAACTATTGTTTGTTTTTGGGAAACAGAAGCTCAGAAAAAAATCAGACAAGATAAAACCAAAGGGTTTTGGAAAGAAGTGTTTTCCACCTGCAAGTATCCTCAGCCATCCGCTACCCTAGTGTTCAGTGCCCGGTGCAGGCTTCGCACCTCCTGGCAAAAGGTCCTCCATGCCTCTCTCACTTGTTGGTATAAACCATTTGCTTCCTCACTTCCCTTCCTGAAGACAAAGGTTCACGATGGGGGAGTAAGTGCAGGTCAGTAACGGAAAGAAAAAACACACGGAGAACCCCTTGTACTTGAGGGAACAGACTTCAGAATGCGTTCAGTGCTCACCTGCTGAAGGCCAGGTGAGAGAAGGCAGCTCAGCGCTGTGGCTTAGACAACATGATGCTACTGGACAATTGCGTGGAAGGCAAAGCACTCTCTCAAATCACTACTGAATCGCCTAGGTTAGCGTCGTCTCTTCAGGGAACGCTTGAGGGTTGGAAGGGATCTCCGGAGGTGCTGTTCAAAACCTCTGCTCAGAAAGGGTCACCCACAACATGCTGCCCAGGACCATACCCAGGCAGCTTTAGAATAACCCCAAAACCTGCAGGAGGCTGCACAACCTTTTCTCTCTACAGAGCAGAAAACGCAAGTGCAGAATTGTGAAGAAAAGGAACAGCTTTTCTTCTGTCTAAGGGGGGGTCAAATAAACTTCTTACAAGCAAACAGAAAGAGCTTAGACAGACACCCAGACCTACAGCAGGCCCATCTCACCAGAACTGTTGGCCCTTTCACACACAGACACTGATACAATTCTCTCACGCAAACAAAATTAACTGGCTGTTATTATTGAGTATCCTGATACGCAAAGAACTCTATACCCTACAATAAATGAAGTTCTCTCTCTTTCTGCTCCATACTCCTCACACACATTCTTCCAGTAATACCTCACAGAACCACAGAACATTAGGGATTGGAAGTGACCTCTAACGATCATCCAGTCCAACCCCCACCCCCCAACAGCAGGATCACCTAGACCAAGTCCAGGCAGGTTTTAAATGTCTACAGAGAAGGAGACTNCTGTCTCAGTAGTGCCTTCAGGAGGATCTGCTCCATGATCTTACCGGGCACAGAGGTGACACTGACTGGCCTGTAGTTCCCTGGATCCTCCTTCCTACCCTTTTTGAAAATAGGAATTGTGTTTCCCCTTTTCCAGTCAGTGGGGACTTCACCAGACCACCATGACTTTTGCAATATATTAGACAGGGGTTTAGCAACCTCATCTGCCAGGTCTCTCAGTACCCGTGGGTGTATCCCATCAGGTCCCATGGACTTGAACACTTTCAGGTCCTTCAGGTGATCACAAACCTGATCTTCACTTATGATGGGCAGTTCTTCCTTGCAGTCCCTGCCGTTGTCTTCCATGACTCCAGGAGTGTGGCTGTAGGCCTTTGCAGTGAAGACCGAGGTAAAGACGTCGTTGAGAACCTCAGCCTTTTCCATGTCACTTGTAACCACATCACCTGTTTCCTTTCTGAGGGGGCCCACACCTTCCCTAGACTTCTTCTTACCATTCATATACTTGTAGAAATTCTTAGTGTTCCCTTTGACCTCCATGGCCAGGTTCAATTCAAACTGTGCCTTGGCTTTCCTAACCAGATCTCTAGCTGATCAGGTAGCTTCCTTCTATACCCCCCATTCTAGCTGTCCTCTCTCCCACTCCTTGTGGAGTTTCTTTTTGTGTGACAGCGTGTCCAGGAGCTCCTTGCTCAGCCAGGCAGGCCTCCTAGCATTCTTCCCTGCTTTCCTCTTTGTTGGTATACATTGCTGCTGGACACTGAGCAGGTGATCCTTGAATACTAACCAGCTGTCCTGGGTCCCTCTTTCCTCAAGGGCTTCATCCCAGCCAGCAGATCCCTGAAGCAATCAAAGTCTGCATGCCTAGAGTCCAGGGTTGTAAGCTTAGATAACTTCCTCCTGGTTGCCCTGAGGATCTGAAATTCAATGGCTTCATGGTCACTGCAGCCAAGGCTGTCCCTGAACTTCACATTGGTCACCAGCCTCCACCATTTGGAGGAGGAAGTTGTCATCAATGCAATCCAAGAATAACCTGGATTGCTGGTGCCTTGCTGTGCTGTCCCTCCAGCAAATGTCAGAGTGGTTGAAATCCCCCATGAGGGCCAAGGCCTGTGACCTGGAAGCCACTACTATTTGCCTGTGAAGGGCCTCATCTGCTTGGTTCTGCTGGTCAGGTGGTCTGTAGCAGACCCTTACAGTAACATCATCCTCCCCTGTCTTCCCTTTTATTTAACCCACACACTTGACCAGCTCATCATCCTGCCCCAGTTGGAGGTCCATTGATTCCAGCTGGTCACGGATATAGAGGGCAACACCTCCTCCTCTCCTTCCCTGCCTATCCTTCCTAAAGAGCTTGTACCCATCTATCCATACATTCCAGTCATGGGAATCATCCGACCAGGTTTCAGTAATAGCCACTATGTCATGGCCTCCCAGCAGCACAGTGGCCCTTAATTCATCCTGTTTGTTGCCCAAGCTCTGTGCATTTGCATAGAGGCACTTCAGCTGGGCTGGGCTGGCCCTGTCCTCCTCTTGTGCCAATTGTCCTTGATTTCCACAGACTGCCCTGGTGCATCATCCCTGGCTTGCCCCAAAACAAATGCCACACACATATGTTAGTTTAGTTTTGCTAATACAGGGAGTTCCTATAAAAACAGTGGGTTGGAGCTTTATCCCCTGCATGACAACTCCATAGCATAGTCACACTTTTCTTGAGCTTGTATTATGCAGAAACTGCTGCGCTCCATCTGACAGAG
This sequence comes from Rhinopomastus cyanomelas, assembly GCA_013400115.1. NCBI lineage: Eukaryota > Metazoa > Chordata > Aves > Bucerotiformes > Rhinopomastidae > Rhinopomastus > Rhinopomastus cyanomelas. Next base: position 16,399 of record VXBP01003648.1, on the reverse strand, counting down.
GACAGTGCAATGGCTGGAGCTCATTTCGTTATATCACTTTTAAAGTATATGGTAGCAGAGAGAAATCTCCCTCAACTACCTATTAATATATGGCTTGTTGGAAGACTGAACAAAGGTTTGGTCACAAAGAAGCCTAGTTTATTAAACTGTTTCTTCCTGGGTAATGCTCAGTGACAGTCATACCACTTAGAAATAAATAATCAACTCAGTAGTGTCTAACTATACACATTAACCTGACATAAAAACATTTAAGTAAGGATTGCCTCATCCTCGTTCATGGCTGAGCAATAACCAAGATTGGCTCACCCTCAGTGAATAACCTGAAAGTATAGAATCATAGAATCACTAGGGATTGGAAGGGACCCCGAAAGATCATCTAGTCCCATCCTCCTGCCACAGCAGGATCACTTCACTGGAGAAGTTATGGAATCAGAATAACTTCGGTTTGGAAGGGACCACCTGATCATCCAGTTCCAACCCCCCTTCCCCACCAGGCTGGGATACCCTACCCTAGATCAGGCTGGCCAGAGCCCCATCCAGCCTGGCCTTAAACATCTCCAGGAACAGGGCCCCAACCACCTCCCTGGGCAACCCATTCCAGGCTCTCACCACTCTCACAGTGAAGAATTTCCTCCTCACATCCACTCTAAATCTACCCATCTCCAGCTTTGCTCCATTCCCCCTAGTCCTGTCACTAACTGACATCCTAAATAGTCCCTCCCCAGCCTTTTTGTAGGCCCCTCTCAGACACTGGAAGGCCACAATAAAGTCACCTCATAGCCTCCTCTTCAGGACACTAAATCAGAGCCTGGATGCTTTCACATTCTGAATGGGACTAGGAAGTGTAGCAACTGATTTGGCTCAAGAAACACAAAAAAGTACTAGCCAAGCAATTTGTATTGACTAAATCCTACAGGGTTTATTTCCTGTTCAATTACTGACCCAACCAATTTTGGCTTGCAATAATTTTTATATTTTAAGAAGTCTCTGAATTCAAGTCCATTACATTAATAAAATAAGCACTGGTGGTATTAAAGGAGATATTAGTAAATTTAAACAAGCTATTGTTTGCATCTCAATTTGTTGAGGACGTCTTCAGAAACTTGGAATACACCTGGATTTACAAATCCAGGTCATTCCATAAAAATCTCACCAATAATGTGAATGAGGAAAAGACCTTTAAATTGTTTCTGAGATCACCACAATGCAGGAATCCTATGAAGTACAAAAGCACAAACGCGTCTGAAATATCGCAGCTACACAGAAAAACTGAGAACATTCAGTTATATTTGTAATATGTGCTTTACTGAAATAGACAATAAACCACACCGCTATTCAGAAAGTCTCTGTTCTCTCGAATGAAAGCACTACATTTTTTGTAAATGCCTACAGTCCAATAAAAATAGTAGATATGTGCCTAGATGGGTATTTAAATCATGTCCTATCGCAGTTTGTAACAGGCATTTAATTGCACAGATCAGGAAAACGTGCATTTGGACAGTCTTAAAATGCTTGTTAATCGACTGTAATTTATCTGGAAAGCTATTGCAAACCTTTGTTTTCACTCTTCCACAGTTCTACAGGGATTTAGGGTTCCTAGTCCTGTGCTTCCTTAAAGATTTGGGGCACAAATTTCTACTGACTTCTTTAGAGATACATTTGCGTTAAAATCTTGCAAATGACAATACAGTAAAATGAAGTCCTAAGATCCCATAACCTCAAAATTCAGCTGTAACGAGAAACAATTAGTAATTTGCCTCTTTAGCATCAGTGGCAGCCTTCCAGTTTGGTTTTCTTCCTCATCTGAAAGCCCCTGCCAGACAAAGAGATCTCACTCTGTCAGTGTCATTGTTCTTGACAAAAACCTTCCTATTCAACCATTTTTAAGGAAAAACCTGATGCAATTCCTGGAGCCAGGTTACAGCTATCCCAAGGAAAACTGAACTTAAGGAACCACTAAGAAGCTTTTTTCTTAAGCTGAATTTATGATCCTGCTCACACACACATGAAGACAACGAATGCAGCTACAGAGAGCTGGCTAGCTTAAGAGGAAGAGGACTATGGGCTTATCAGAACCTTTTACAGAGCCATACTCACACAAGCAGTGAACCATTCAGCCTAGTATCTCGGACTTCTACCAGTTCCTCTAAGTCATAACAATGAGTAATCTCTTAGGACACTCCTTACCTTAAAGAGAAATCTGAAGTAGCTGCAGAACTGTTGCTGGCACCTAACATCAGCTGTCAACCATGGGCTTGACTCATTTCTTACAAAGAATCAGACTGATGGCACAATTAGAAGACCAAAACTTTTGAGAAAAATTTCCCTGTGTTCTGTATAAATGCTGAAACTCTGAAGAATCAGAATAGCTGTCTACAACCACCTGAAAGAAGGTTGTAAAGAGACGGGTGTAGGTCTCTTCTCACAAGTAACAAGTGGTAGGACAAGATGAAACAGCCTCAAGTTACACCAGAGGAAGTTTAGGCTAGACACTTGGAAAAACTATTGAAAGGTTCATCAGGCACTGGAACAGGCTGCTCACGGAAGGAGTTGAATCACCATCCCTGGATGTGTAGATCTGGAGCTTAGGGACATGGTTTAGCCATGGGCTTGGTAGAGCTGGATTAAAGGTGGGACTTGATGATCTTGAAGGTCTTTCCCAGCCTAGAGGATTTTATGATTCGTGCAGATGCAGCAGCACAATACACTTCACCACTACCAAAACGTACACATTCAAATGAGGTAAAAGGAAGTAAACACACTGAATATATAAACCAGCTAAAATAACAAAAATTCCAGTCAGAACAACTCTACAAAGGTACAAATTGACTACAGATACACTGCCCTCCTCCATCAAGTTGAATTACTAAAGGATCACCCTCCTCTTACCTCAGTAACATGCTCTAAAAGATGAAGTTAGAAAATTATCTATGATTCTATGATTACTGCATTATGAGAATACAACACTTGGTACTGTCATGACCTTCTTACCAGAGTGCTAGTGATTGCAGACGGCAAGTAAGGCAGCGCACAGAGCGCTGACTGAACTCTATTCAAAAGGTATTTTCCCATCCTGAATACTGCCTTTATTTCAAAAGAATATTTCCATTTCTATGACTCTATCATTGGTGCTGAGTATCTGTGGTCCTAGGCCTATTGCCTCTGCAGTAACCTGCAAAACCACCTGAATTCAATAGGAGCAGGAACAGGTTGTCCAAGAAGTTAAGACTCATCACCTATTGAGGTTTCACCTTTGAAAGTCTCAGTTCTTTCAGGTTTGTTTTCCCCTTCCTAAAGGCTTTTCCGGTTTCCCCTTTTCGGAAGAAAGCCAAGCCATGATTTTCCTTCAGACAGATCAAGGTTGGGGACACAGGGGTGATTTTTTTTTACAGGAGTTTTTCAAGCTCTGGACACATCACACAGGACACCTGCGAAACCAAGGCAAAGACTGCGCTTCCAAGGCTTCGTCTCTCTGGAGTAACTGGGCTAGCTCCGGGCAGGCACTGAGGCTGAGCAGAGCAGCCCTGTTTCTCGGGGGTTTCTCCCACCCTGCGCATTTGGTCTGCTACAGGAACCCCGCGCCCGCTGGAGACGACCCCGGGTTTGTAATGACATGTTCAACCGGGCCGCGGAGCTCCGCGCACCGTGTCCTCTGTGAGGAATGCGTTCGCCCCCGAGGCGCGATGGAAGCCGGGCTCGAGCATCGGGGTTCAGCCCTGCCCCGGTGACCTTCCCCGCCGCGCTGGCGAGTAGGACGGACCCGGCCCAGGTTCTTCTAGAGCGCCCGGTCCTACGCCCAAAGCACCCGCAACGCTCAAGCACCGCCATCGCGGCAGGGTCCCGCCCCCCGGACCCGGCTCCGCGATGAGCAGCCCTGGCCCCTCGCATCGGCTCGGCGCGGCCTGGCCTGGCCCTGCCCGCCGCGCACCTGCCGCAGGCGGCCTTCCCTCTACCGGCAGCCCGCTCTCCTCTCGGGAGCGGACGGAGCGGCCACGGCGCAGCCTCGTGCCCTGCCCACCCCTATCTCCGCGCCCGCCGGCGCCCCGCGTTCCCGCCTGCTGCGGGCCAAGAGAGCCGCAGCGTAGAGCCCCGGCGTCTTCGGAGGCTCCCTCCGACACGGGGCTCGTCCGCCGCGGGAACCCCACTGCGGCCACTGCTGCTCGCCAGCCAGTCAGCGCTGTGCACAGGCCGGGGGCAGCCTCGGGCACCGGCCGCCTATGTCGCGCCTTGCCCCGCACTCGGGCGCTCACCGTAGAGCGACGTGGGGGCTTCTCCCTTCTTCGCCATCGTCTCCCGATGCCTTCCGCACCGGCACGGCCCGGGCCCCGGCGCTCCGCCCGCCGCTCAGCGCACTCTTTGTTGCCGTGAAGGCATGAGAGGCGGCGGCGGCCGGGGAGCTCCCGCACCGCTCGGAACGCGTCCCGCGCTGACCTCCTGTCCCGTCGGCTCCGCGGCCGACGCCTGCGCCAAGCCCGCGGGGGCGGTGCCGAGCCGGGCAGGGGGCGGCGAGGGGCGACGGACGGTCGGCGGCGGGCTGGAGTAGGGCGGGACTGCTGTGCTGCGGGGGGCGGGACGCGCCCCGCGAACTTCGTCTGGTCCTGGCGCCAACTCGGGCAGCGGAAGGCAGCGGTGGAGTGCGCGGCGCGGGGGGCTCCGTCCTCCCTCTCCCTCTGCTGCTGAGCGCCGGCCGTTCCCCCGCGAAACGCCGCTGCCAGAAATCGGGGCAGCGGCCGCCCGTGCCACGGTCTTTGCGAGAAGGCTTTGCCCGAGCCCCGAGGTCCTGCCGCCGATTACCCGCTACTTGCCGCCTGCTCTAAACCGCCTCCCGCCGCGGCGTCGGCGGAGCTGTCCGGGCTCCCGTGCTGAGCTAGAGAAGAAACTGCTGGAGGGACATAGAAACATTTGTCCCTTAAATCACTGACAAGAAGAGGATTATTAGAGGCTGAGATAGTTCACTGCCTCTGCCAATTCAAGCGCTAGCGACAACAAACTGAGTAAGCAGATGTCAAGTTGAAAACAAGCAAACAGAAATGAGCCTTCATAATGCAAGAAGCTAGGCTGTGGTTCACAATACATTAAGAAAGCAACTGGTCCAGTCAATGGAAACGTTAGATACAAAGACATCGACTCAGGCTGAACTTCGGCTCAGGAAACAACTGAACTGGAAAATTTATAGAGAGTAGAAGGAAAACTTGAACACAATACCATTAGGTTGTTTTTCCTCTTCCAGGATCTCCCACATAAGATGTCTCTATTTTGTCACTGTGCATGTCTCAATAGGGCTGTAATGTCAGTCCTTCCAGACTGGACTGGATGCAATCCAGCCCCAGCAGCTGCTGTCACCATTGCCAAACCCTGTCCCTAGCATGTGGGCACCTTACCCTCTCTTTTAATAATGAAGTAGCTTATAGTCCACTTATTCTTCTTAAAGTAGTTACTTCTGAAAAATTCTAAAATTAATTTCTTCATACTTTGAAAAAACACAGGCCAAAGGATCTTTATTTTAATGCACGGCTCAGAAGTTTTTTCCCAAGGTTTCCACTGCTGTGTCTTCCCAAAGTCATACAAGCCACAGACATTAAAAGATGCAACTGAATGTTTTTTAAGTTTTTCAAAATTTGAAATGAAGTAATGTTTGTGATACCTGTGAATCACAGAAGCTAAAAACTAACCTGACAGACTTCTGTGGTATTGTGACTGAATGGGTAGATGCAGGGAGACCAGTGGAGGTAGTCTACCTTGATCTTAGCAAGGCTTTTGACACAGTCTCCCATAACATCCTCATAAGCAAGCTCAGGAAATGTGGGACAGAAGAGTGGACAGTGAGATTAATCAAGCACTGGCTACACAATAGAGTCCTAAGAGTAGTGATCAGTGCTGCAGTGTCCAGCTGGAGACCTGTAACTAGCAGACACCCCAGGATCAGTGATAGGTCCAGTCCTTATCAATGACCTTGATTATGGGACAGAGTGTCCTTTCAGCAAGTTTGCTGATGACACATAGCTGGGAAGATTGGCTGATTCACCTGAAGGCTGTGCAGCCATTCAGCAAGATTTGGACAAACTGGACAGCTGGGCAAAGAGGAACCTAATGAGGTTTAACAAGAGCTAATGCAGAGTCCTGCACCTGGGGAGGAACAATGAACTGCACTAGTACAGGTGAGGGGCAATCAGCTAGAGAGAAGCTCTGTGAAGAAGGATGTTGAAGTCCTGGTGGACAACACATTATCCATGGGACATCACCATGCCCTTGTGGCCAAGAAGGCCAACTTAAAGTACATTAGAAAGAGTGCGCTCAGTGGATCAAGGGAGGTTCTACTCTTCCTCTATTCTGCCCTAGGGAGACCTCACCTGTAGTATTGCTTCCAGTTCTGGGTTCCCTGGTTCAAGAGAGCCACAGATCTACTTGAGAGAGTCTAATGGAAGACTATGAGGATCATTAATTGACAAGAACACCTGCCTTATGAGGAAAGGCTGAGAAACCTGGGGTTTTATAGTCTGTAGAGGAGAAGACTGAGAGAGAACGTAACTAATATCTATAAACCCATGAGGGCTGGGCATCAAGAAGGCAGGGACAACCTCTACTCACTTGTGCCCTGGGATAGGATGAGGGGCAATGGATTCCAGCTGGAGCACAGGATGTTCCACCTCACCATGAGGAAGAACTTCTTTGAGTGTGACAGAGCCCTGGAACAGGCTCCCCAGACAGCATCAGACAGGTTGTGGAGTCTTCTTTAGAGACTTTCCAAAGTTGGCTGGACGCATTTCAGAGTGATCTACCCTAGTTAGGTCCTGTTCTTGCAGCTGGGTTGGACTCAATGATCTTTGGAGGTCCCTTCCAACCCCTGACAGTCTGTAATTCTGTGATCCCAGTTGGAATAAATATTGTAATATCCCTGCTGCACATCTAAAATTACACTTGTAAATCATTAAAATAGGATTGATGTACTTACTTATATACCATCACAGAAATTTACCGCGTGTGATGACAACTCTGCTCACGAATACAAGGCCGACGGGGGAGGGCAGTCCCAGGCCTCTCCGCCTCTCGGCTGAGGGCGTGGCCTGCACCGTCCCGCCCCCGGCTGCCGCCAGTCCAAGGGAGCACCGTTCGCGCACCGCGGCACCAGTACGAAGATGTTGACGCTGCGGGTCACTCGTGTGAGCAGCAGGGCTGGGCCGAGCAGGGCCAAGTGCGGCGGGTGGCCGAGCGCCTGGAGGCGCTGGGGCCAGTGTGGGCAGGACGGGAGGGGACGGGACGGGGCGCGGAGGCGGGCGGCGGAGGGGAAGGGTCGCGGATGAGGACTGGTGGTGGAGCAGCCAGGCGGTGCAGCCAGGCGGTGCAGGCCTGGCTCCCGCCGCCGCTCCGGAGGGCAGATCCGCTTGCTGCGCCGCTTGCCTGTCTTCGCGTTATTTGTGAGTTTGCGGGTCCAGTCTTGGTGATTCCAAAACTAGGCCAAAGGCCGCGCGGCGAAGGGTTTAGGATTTAGCAGTAGTGGCTGCTTCCCCGCTGACGGGGTGCAGATGCCTCAGAACCTGGGGACTGCTGCCGGTGGTGTAACACAGTGTCCTGAGGCAGACTCAGCTGTGCTGCCCAGCGTGGGGTTTTGAAATATGTCTGACACATAGCAGCTGTTTGTCTTAAGTACTAACGCTCTGCTATACTGAACCACCAGTACAAACCTAGCTTCAAAATGAGAAGTAAGAGTGCTCCTAAGCACAGGCAGTGTCTCGTTCAGCCTTTTCACGGGGCTTTTCGTGTTTTCCGTGTTTCCGCTCATTCGTGAGTCTGGATTAGGTGAAGGGTCCCTCCTCCGAGCTTCCTGACAGCAGTGGTATTTTGCCCCAAAGCGGTGCTGAGACAGCGTCACTGAGGGCGGAAAGTCCCCGTCTGAAACCAGCTGGTGTTTTGTAGATCAAAAACAATGCGTCAGGCGAGGTGGGGAGACAGCAGTTAGTCAATGCCTACCGTAGGACCGCGGGCGGTTCAGGTTCAGCCTTCTGGCATGCCTGGTGGAGAATGCGATCCTGAACTATTAATAAACTGACTTAACCGTTAGTTCAGTGTTTATGTCATAGCCCCACCCCATATATGCCTAGCAGGGGTACTTCTGTGTGTGTTTACTTTTTTACTTTCTAGGTTTTTTTCTGCATTCCTTGGATATACTTTTTAACTGTGTTACTGCTCTTCATGCTTCTCGTTGTGTGCGTGTGCAGTTGTCAATGCCTAGTGCTATGATTTCTGAGAACGTGGTTATCTACCACAACTTTGTTGTGAAGCAACTTCTTTCCTCCTCTGTTGTGTGACTTTCTGTAATGTCTTGCAGTGTTTCCACTAAAATTCCTGTGATGTGTTAATTAAGGTTTTTTTTGTTTATTGAAATAAGCAACTGATCTGTTTAGGTTAATTTGATTTTGAGGATTGGTTTGAGCCTTTCTACAAATTAATGTAAATTAATTTAGAAATGTAATATTTTAAGCTTTTTCCTTAACATTTCAGAGTCTCATAACTCTTGAAAGATGAAATGTCATGAAACAGCCTTTCAAAAATAGAATTGAGATGTGAATTTACCCAGTATTAAGGCGTTATGAAAATAGCTGTAATAATATTTGTGGGCGCTAAAACAATAAAGAGGAAACTTGTGGTGTTAGGAAGAAAAAGTCAGATAGTCTGCTGATTTCTATCCTGTTTGGAGTGTAATAAAAATAATCACTCAGTGTCCATGGCAGCAGTTTATTAAAAAAAAAGCAGTCGTGAGCCTGGGACATTATCAAAGTATTCTGCTAGATGGTCTCTTGTAGGCAGGTAGTTTTAGAAGTCTTGTTAAACCTCCATGTAGGTTAACTTTGGACAAATAGAATATTCCCTAATGGGCAAGACAGTCAGGTTTGTTGACTGCATGTATAGGTGAAGAAAACAGTATTGCTAAGTGTCTGTGAATATAAATATCAGTTGCACTATACTAAAAAATTGGAGGAGGCAGTTGACTTATGCTCAGTGCTATTAAAGCTGGGGCCTCCTGGTACAGCAGTCAGCTCACGTGAGGAACTAAATTTACGGTAGCCGAGATACCCTTTATTGCCTTTGTAGCCATATTATACTGGATCTGATATCGTTTCTGAGGAGGGATTTCACATTTAAAGTTGTGCTGCGGTCAGGCTAGTAGCTTTAGGAGACTTGAACAGTAAAGATCTTACACCTCATGTTCTTTTTCTCATTAGCAAGTGCTCCAGAGCATTGCAGGTCATGGATGGAGGTCACATTCTAGTAAACCTGCTCAAAGCTTGCATATAGGCAAACCTGGAGCTGGCTTTAGCTTTGGTAAGTATTGCAGTTTTTGAAAGAAATTTAACAAGGGCAGATTGCAGAACTAAAAAGTGCAAAATCCTGTATTGCAGTTCAAAACAAATTTAAAATGAAGATATTCTATTATTTCTATTTATTCTATTATTTCTACTATATTGTAATAGAATATATCTATTCTATTATTACTATTTCTATTAGTTTGTCTCTTTAATTTTTGAAAACCAAAATGTTTTCTCTTCTCTGACAGGTCAGATATGTGTGTAGTGTTCACAGAATCACAGACCATTAGGGAGTGGAAGGGACCTCGAAACATCATCTAGTCCAATCCCCCTGCCGCAGCAGGACCACCTAGATCCATTTGCACAGGAACATGGCCAGGCGGGTTTTAAACATCTCCAGAGAAGGAGACTCCACAGCTCCCCTGGGCAGCCTGTTCCAGTGCTCTGTCATAAGATGTTCTTTTTTACCTCATGTCTGTCTTAAGCTTTCTGATTGCCAAGGTGTCTTAGCAATGTAAGATCATTATTTAAAGCTATTTACAGAGTTAAAGTAACTAAATATAATCATTATTGAACTTGGTAATGAAGAAATTAATCCTATACATGTATGTAATGCTGGCACGTGTAAGGCAAATCTAGTAGGTTAGCAGCCAGATATTTGAAAACGAATGGCCAGGGTATTTGGGGGTTCCTCCTGTAATTAGCACAACATTCTTCTTGTTTCTTTCGTTAGTACATGTCTTACATAGTCCAGTCTGCTCCATTTTCAGTGTTTTGTGGATAATTTTGTCATGAGAAAAATTGAGATTTTCTTCCAGAGGAAGAGGAAGCTGCACTTTTTGGCTTCCTGGGGAGGCCTGGGGCATAGTAGTTCAGGTTGTCCTTTTTGTCGTAGTCTGACAAAGTAACAATAGTAGAGAATGCTTGACCTTGTTCCTTTTATTTTTTTCGTAGAATTTACTGATGAACAGAAAGAGTTTCAAGCTACTGCTCGTAAATTTGCTGTGGAGGAAATTATTCCTGTTGCTGCACAATATGACAAAACTGGAGAGGTAAATCTTCCGTAGTGTGAGGGGCGAAAGCAGCCTTTTATCTTAAGCTTCATAAAGCTTAAAATTTTTGTTCTGATGAATCAGAAAGTGATATTTTTTTCTCCGGTCTGTTTCAGTATCCTGTTCCGCTCATAAAACGGGCTTGGGAGCTTGGTCTCATGAATACACACATACCAGAAAGTTGTGGTAAGTAACCATTCATTTGGTATATTAAGTGAAACAACAAAAAGGCCTTAGAAGATACTTGAATCTGTTATTATAGTTTCTGTATAAAATAAACATTTGCATACGTGAGTAATCAGTAGGCAGGTTGACACAAATGTTGCTGGCTGTGGGTGTAATCAGGGGATGAATTAGACAGGTTGTGATTTAGTAATTTATGAGCAGTTTTCCCTGCCATGATTGCAGCTGCACTATGTCAGCTGATTAGGCAGAGAAATTAGAAGGTCACGTTTTGTTCTAGTGTCTGACACAGGCTGGAGTAATTTAGGACAGTCTCAGTTTTGATTAGATGCAGTACAGCTTTGGCAGTGTTTAGTTAGATGAGTAAACATGGGAAAAAAAGAGTAAATTTATATTTACATCACCTGAAGAAGTTACAGATGGGAATGGGGAGCAGAATATACCTTCTGTGATCCAGGAAGAAGTAGCTCATGACTTGCTGTTCCACTGACATCCTAACATGTCTTTGGATCCGGATGGGATTCATCCCAGGGTGCTTAAGGAGTTGGCACAAGAGCTAGCTAAGCTGCTCTCCATCATTTATCACCAGTCTCAGATAACCAGGGAGGTCCCAGATGGTTGAAGGTTGGCCAGTGTGGTGCCCATCCACAAGAAGGGCCAGAAGGAGGATCTGAGATACTCTAGGCCTGTCAGCCTGACCTCAGTGCCTGGTCAGGTTATGGAGCAGATCATCATGACTGTCATTGAGTGGCAGGTATAAGGCAACCAGGAGATCAGGCACAGCCAGCACAGGTTTAGGAAAGGAAGGTCCTGCTTAACCAATCTGATATCATTCTACAACTGTGTGACTCACCCAGTGGATTGCCAGAAGGCTGTGGATGGAGTCTACCCAGACTTCAGCAAAGCCTATGAGAGTGTCTCCTACGGCATTCCCTGGAAAAGCTGGCAGCCCATGGCTTGGATGGATCCTACACTTTGGCCACAATAAAACCCATGCAGCTACAGACTGGGGTATGAGTGGCTGGTGAGCAGCCTGACAGAGACCTGGTAGGACTGGATGACAACTGGCTGAACAGGAGCCAGCAGAGCAGAAAAATTAGGACAGTCTTGCTGGGTCTTGTGCTATCTGGAATATCAGTAGACTGGAAAAGGAGGTCAATACTGAGGTGACAGAGTTTACTGATACTACTCAGTTCTTTAGTGTAGAAAAGTTGAGGGTGGTGCAGAGAGATGCAGGAGAAGGTAATGAAACTGAACAACTGTTAAAATGGCAAACACAAAGCAAAAAAGGAACAGCAATGCACATGTGAAGGGAAAGAAACAATCCACACCTCACAGGGAAGTGTTATTTTCTGAACTAGTTTGTGCCTCTTAAGAAAGTGCTTTGAGTGTTTACAATACGTAGTTCTGGGAACATCAGCATAATGCTTAGAAGTTGACAAAACCATAAAGTTTAAGGTCAGAACAGAGCTTTAATGGAACAAAGGAAAAAGCAGAAAGCAAAATTATGCTGATGCCTGAATCCGAATTGCACCTGCGTCTTTTTAACTCATTATACATTCAGGTCTTTTAATCTCAAAAGAGTATTGTGGAAATGGAGAAGATGGCAAAGATTATGAAAGGTACAGCTTATATGTCAGATACAGCTTCTGCGTGAGAAATTACTGAAGTGGCAGCGTGCGAGTGTCAAAAGGGATTGAGAGTTCACTGTCCTTTTCAATACAACTAAGAAGACAGCAAGTTAAGTCAGCAAGTAGCCGGTTCAAATGAAGTAAAGAGGAGATGGTTCTGCATGCAATGTATAGCTAATTTGTGAAACCTGTTGCTCCTGGATGAGATTTATTGTAATATTTTCTGTAGATTCAGAAAGAGACTGAAGTAACGCCTGTCAAAGTTAGCAGAACAAAGATGCCAGAGAGAGGTATCTCTTTGGCTGAGAAAGGCACCTAAAGGACAGTAGTTTTGAGGATGTGTAGTTGTGTTGTTACTGTATTTGTATGTACTTCTCAAAATGTTGGCTTCTCTCAGAAGCAGACTACTGAGTTGGTTATCTGACTTGTATGGACACTCCAGGGTTTTGTGAGTGCTGTGGTGGCTCAGGAGCCCTTTATTTGCTAAACTCTTAATTCTTAAATGCAAAGCCATGAAAAAATAGAGATGGTGCAGTCTCACCACTTTGTGCAGCTTGTCCTGTATCACTCACACAGTAACCCTGGAACTGTGATAGGTGGTATTCAAATAACTTTTTACTTTTGGAACAAAGCTGTGTTTTAAAAGCTTGCATGAGAATGTCTAATCAATCACGGTACAGACTCAAATAAGAACCACAGTCAGTCCATTAACCCAGCTGTCCCAAGGTCACTGCTAGTCTCTGTCCTTGAGCCCCACATCCACATTACTTCTAAATATGTCTGGGGGTGTCAATGTAACCCCCTCCCTGGGCAGCCTGTTCCAGTGCATGATGACCCTTTCCACGAAGATTTTCCTAACGTCTAACCTAAACTTCCCTTGGTGCAACTTGAGACAGTTTCCTCTTGTCCTACAAGTAATACGTGTGGGAGAACATGGTTTTTTGTAGTTAAATTTTGTAAATCACTCGTGTGTCACAATTTAAACTCTTTCAGTAAATGAAGTTTTTCACTTGTAGGTGGTCTTGGCCTTGGCACTTTTGAAGCGTGCCTTATTACCGAAGAGTTAGCTTATGGTTGCACAGGGGTTCAGACTGCCATTGAAGCCAATTCTCTAGGGGTAAGTTCTGTCTCTTCTTACATGCCTTACACCACATTCTGTCGAGTTACAAAGATGGATTCATGATGTAAACATTTTCTTTCAGCAAATGCCAGTCATCATTGCAGGAAATGAGCAGCAGCAGAAAAAATACTTGGGAAGACTGACGGAGGAACCGATGATGTGTGTGAGTGTAACTGCTATGCTGCAGAGTGTTCCTAAACCATGTTAATATAATTAGTCCTTTGTTTTCCTCTTTTTCCCCCACAGAAACCACTGGCATGTGTTTGATGAAAAGTAAAAGACAGCTGTATATATTATTATGGTTTTATAGAGACAATTAATCTGTATTGCTTTAGATCCTTGCTCAGACAGCTGTTGTGAATGTTGTTTTATGTTGCTGTTTTATGTCATGCTTTGGGTTTTGCAATGCAGTGAATTTTACAGATCAGTTTGATGCATATAGTCTCCAATAATTTGTGGTTGCCTACAATTAGGACTGTTATTTGTGAAGATTTTGCATTTTATTTTATTTTAGGCTTACTGTGTAACAGAGCCTGGAGCAGGCTCTGATGTAGCTGGTGTAAAAACAAAGGCTGAGAAGAAAGGAGATGAGTATGTTATTAATGGCCAGAAGATGTGGATCACAAACGGTGGGAAAGCCAACTGGTATGGTAACTGCTGCCTGGCGTGTTATGTTACAGAGTGGCTGCCCCTCCCTCCCAAGATCTGTTACAAATCTGATTGTTCATTGTGTTTCAACACACAAGGCTTGAAGCTCTAACCAGTTTATCAGGCTAGGATATAAGAATGTGCAAAGCCTAACAGGGAAAATGAGTGACAGCATGAGAGGTCCTTGCTCAGGAAGGCCTCTTGAATTTTGCTGCTATCAAGCAAACTGAATTCTGCTTTTTCTTCAGAGCAGGACAGCAACAGTATAATTAACTGGCTACCTTACTTTGTAGTTATGGTGATTAAGATCAGGCACTTCTAATTCTGGAAATACCTCTCACTTGCAGTGAAGCCAGAGACACAATTGGATTGTGGTGTCATATTGTATTTTCTGAAGGAAAGATGTTTTCCAGATGTTGCTGTGGTGTCTATGGAGAGTGCTTTGCAGTAGACATCTTTTTCATAATGTCTCAAAGCATACCAGTTCACAGTGTTCAAATTCTTATTCATTCGAGGGGAAAAATTAGAGGTGTACCCAAAAGCTGAATTTTCTGGTTATTTATATCTTTATTCAAGGCAGATCCATCAAAGACAACCTATGAGACATCTTTTGGCACTACTGAACACCATAAATAGGATTTGTAACTGTTTAGTTTCTAAGGGAAATAATGATTTACAGCTTGTTCTTAGAAGAATAAAATTAAGATGTCTGACATCAGATTAATAACATTTTGCAAGTAAGAACATATTTCCTCTGCGTTATTTTTTATGTACATGCTGTGAATGGGTTTCTCCTGTAGTGTTTGTGAAGCTGATGGTATCACAAACACCAGACATGGAAAAGGTGGGAAGCCTGTTGATTTGAAGTAATTTTTTTTAATATCTTGAATACTTGAAACTCTCTCAATTTATATTGAGGAGGGGCAAGGAAACAGAAAAACATTACAGATAGGATTCATTATATGGTAGAAGTGCACATAGAATCATTTAAAATGGTAGCTATAAAAGAATCTGGTTGTGAGTTGTGAGGATAAACTGGATTTGTCTTCTTGGTTTTACTCTAGGTATTTTTTGCTAGCTCGTACTGATCCAGATCCAAAAGCTCCTGCAAGCAAAGCCTTTACTGGATTCATTGTAGAAGCAAATAGTCCTGGAATCCATATCGGAAGAAAGGTGAAGATTTTATCTCTTGACAAGCCAGCAGTTACTGCTCAGTTCTAAACCTACAATGCAACAAATTACCATTAAAGAGAAAAGACAACTGTGCAACTGAACATTTCCACGTGCTTATGTGCATGTTGTCCAGTACTTCACGACATACAGAAACTATCCATAAGAGACACATAATTGTAGTGTTATTGATTCAGATAAGGAATTACTCAGACTGCTTGTCAAGTAAGATGCCTTTGCTTGGCTGACTAAAAATCCTTGAGAGTTTACTTCTTGTAAAAAGAAAGTTAACTGCCTAGTTTACGCAGTTTCAGGGCATGCTGGTCTGAAGTGGCAAAACTAGCATTTCTCATGTGTATGGAAGGTTTCAGATTAAGTGTTTTGGGTAAAAAAAGATACTTTATGCTTTTAGTAAACTAAAGAATCAAAATGTATCCTATATTTGTGTAATCCAATTAACATAGTTGCACCTCTGTACTTTTCCTGTTTCAGGAAATTAATATGGGTCAACGCTGCTCAGATACAAGAGGTATTGTCTTTGAAGATGTGAGGGTCCCAAAAGAAAATGTATTAATAGCTGAGGGAGCTGGCTTTAAAATTGCCATGGGAGCTTTTGATAAGACCAGACCACCTGTAAGTATCAGGAATAACTTTTTTTAATAAACTGTAGGAAGAATTTCTGCTTTTTAAATTCTGTGCTGTGCTCAATTCAGGTAGCAGCCGGTGCTGTTGGGTTGGCAAAAAGAGCTCTTGACGAAGCTACTAGATATGCTTTGGAGAGGAAAACCTTTGGGAAAGCAATTGCTGAAGTAAGTGCCTGGGGAGTGAGGAATGTTTTCACACCAGATATACTACTACTGATTTTTTCCAGATTTGTTTTTTTATTCCTTAACTTTTCTGTTATCTCTCTGCCATTTTTGGGTTTCCAAGTTCATATGTCAGCAATATTTAAGTAAACTTGGCTATATGGTGACTCCATGAATTTCTGTAGAGTATGACAAAAAGTCATAGTAAAAGCAAAAGGAAACTCCTGCCCAAACCCCTGCAGCTCATATACTACCAGAGCATACATTAGATCTTCAATACTAAAAAACAGAGATTTGCAGGAAAGGAAAGAAGCCTCTGAGGAATGTGAAACAGCACACACACAGAGTTAGTACTGATAGAGTACATTGCCAGTCGCACCATTTACAGTTCTAAAGAAATATGAATAAACATCAGGTAAATGCCAATCTCAAAAATAGTAAAGAGCTTAATAGAATCATAGAATCATTACTGATTGGAAGGGAC
>VXBP01003643.1:64663-80879 GCA_013400115.1 Rhinopomastus cyanomelas | reverse complement strand
CCCCACCCCCCACTGGAGCAGGGTAAGCCTGCAGTACTGTCTTAAGATGTCCTACATGGGGCTTGAACCCATGACCCCAGGAATTCAGAGTCCCATGCTATACCAACTGAGCCAACCAGGTGAAAATGTGGGTTCTATTACTTTGTTTGAAATTGTTGCCACCAAGCGACATACAAGGTAGTTACTACTTTTAGTTGCTAAATCTGCAAAGAGCAGTGTTCAATCTTCTGAGTTCTATTAGTTAGGAGGAAGCCTTCATGCATAATTTGAAAACACTAACAGTGAAATAATATCAATGTTGGAATTTTATACAGGTGTCCCAGCATTTTGCTCCAATAAAATCCTTTAATTTCTTCACAACTCTTCCAAGATACTAAAATATGACATTAAATTGCAGTCACATGCAAAACATCTAATTGATACAAACACAGTAAAATGTTTTACCACCAAGAGGTAAAATGGAGAAGGAGGAAAGATGAAGACAAAGTACTCTCAACTGCACTTCTAATGTCAGTATGTTCTCTCAGAATATTTTGTCAGTTTACAGGCCATGGCAGCTATTCTAGCACAACACAAAATGTGAGCATAAAAATAAGTTTATCTATAAATTAAATAGATATAAATATGGAAAATACTGTAGAGACATACATAGAAATAACAACAAGGACATTGTGTATAGCTTCTCTCATAAACCAGAAAGCTGTATGCTTCTGTGTGCTATCCACAAGACATTCTCTCTAGTGCTTTTATCTGCAGAACTAGTGATTTACGTTTTCTTGTAAACATCACAGATTTTGGTAGTCTGTCATTGAAGAGTTTGTTGATTCACGCATGCAGATAATCACTTGTGTTGAATACAACCTGAGTTTTTACTGGGGTTAAAACATCCCCTGCACCTAATTTTAGGACACCTTTTGTATTCCTTATTTCATTTAGACTTTGTAAAACTCACTGATGGTTGGACTTGATGATCTTGGAGGCCTTTTCCAACTATAGTGATTCTGCAGATAGTACATTATCTCATTAGTATATTTTTAATCTATTGGAACCCAATGAGATATTTTCAGACAGAACAGTACGTTTTTGCCTCCTAGAACAAAGTTTAAACTTTATTGTGGCTCATTTTGTGACTCTGAGCTTCGAACTTCTACTGCAAAGTAGACTGATCACCTTTTATTCAACCATGTGAATGGGATTCATACTCACAGCTTGTTTGCTGCATGGCAGCTGAAAACAAAGAAACTGGGTGTTAAACAGTTTGGACAGGTGAGATCTTTGGGATAAGGGGTTTGTAAACAGCCATTGTAATCGGAGAATCGCAGAATCACAGAACATTAGGGATTGGAAGGGACCTTGACAGATCGTCTAGTCCAATCCATCTGACAGTGCAGGATCACCTACACCAAGTCACAAAGGAACATGTCCAGGTTGGTTTTAAACATCTCCAGAGAAGCACACTCCACAACTCCCCTGGATAGCCGCTTCTAATTCTCTATCATCCTCACTGTGAAGAAGTTCCTTCTTACATTTATGTGGAACCTCCTCTGTCGGAGCTCACACTTGTTGCACCTTGTCCTATCATTGGATGACACTGAGAAGAGCCTGGGTCCATCCTCCTGACACTCACCCTTCACATCTTTATAAACATTAATGAGGTCACTCCTCAGTCTTCTTTTCTCTAGGCTGAAAAGACTCAGCTCCTTCAGCCTTTCCTCATCAGGGAGATGTTCCACTCCTTTAATCATCTTCATGGCTCTACACTGGACTGTCTCCAGCAGTTCTGTGTCCTTATTTAATTAAACAGCCCACAGCTGGACACAATATTCCAGATTCAGATACCACAGGGCAAAGCAGAGGGGAAAGAGAACCTTTCTTGATTTGCTAACCACCTCCCTTCCAATCCACCCCAGCATGTTGTTGGCCTTCTTGGCCACAAGGGCACATTGCTCTCTCATGGTCTCTTGCTGTCCACCAGGACCCACAGGTCCCCTTCTTATGACTGCAATGATACTGCTCATTGTTGATAATCTTTCTGAAAACAGCATTTTTTCTAGGTAATCAGATACAGTGGTTTTCTTAATCCTGCAGAAGGAGAGTAAAATCAAACAACCTGTTTGTTTTCAAACGGAATGTCTGCAGTGCAATATTTAAGAGAAACGACCTGTTAGAAGCCATGCCAAATTGCCATATTTTATTATGGGATATAACAGCCACATTTCTTCACAGTCAACTCAATATTTTCATTAAATTGATTACATGGAAAATAAATGGAAAACTTTTTTTTTTAATTGAATTTGAAGGCAGCTGGATGCTTAACAGGAAAGCTAAGTAGGAGACTAGTACTGCTTGAGAGGTTCTCCAGAATCTTGAATGCATCCCAAAGTATGGTGATTATAGATTTTTACAAGTTTTATGTAATTATGCATGACATTTAATAGAAGTCTCCCAAAGTGGCTAGTTGAAGCTTATCTGTACTCAAGCAAAATTAACTGTTAAAAGGACACTTCAAAAAGACTCCTTGTTTTGCACATCTGATATTACAGCAGTCATTGTGACAAAGACAATCAAGCTGTAACTAAAATAAGCTGTGGAGTAGAAGCTATTTTTAGCTAGATATTTCAAAGTTTGGTTTTATTCTACTTTTTTATGGTTATTTTGCCTTGCTAAAATCTTAGTCTTTCATGCAAGGTACTGTGTGTTTTGATGCTGCTCTCTCAGTGCTTTCCTTTCCTAGACTTGTATACATTAAAACACATTATCAGATTGCATCATTTAAAAAATTAAGCTATTTTTCTCCATCTTAATTAGTTGGTGTTGCATTAAAAGAGCAGTGAATTTGGCAGGGAGTAAAACACTTTGCTTCCTAATCCTGAGCAATACACAATTTCACACTATGAGTTTGATAACTAGGTCGGATTCACTCGATAGTGTGTTCTGTTCTCGTCTAGCCACACTCTATGGACTCGTGCGATGCACAGTGAGAAACAGCAAGGCTAGTTTATGTGAACAGGAGTAAATGACTAGAGCAACAGGTTTACAGGTTCTTTATGGATTGTTGATGATGAGCACTGTATGCAAAATATATATATATAAATGTTAAAATTACCAAGACATTATGTTAAAAAACTAACTCTATACCAAAGTGTTAGGTTAAAAAGGAAATCTCTAGAGATTTATAAAGTTCTTGAGAAGGTTTGTATCTTACCCAAAGGTGCCCCTATGGGGGGGAAGAGGATCCCAGCCTGTTGACTGATTCCCAGAAGACAGAGGTCCACAAATCTTCCCTGACTTGTTCAAGATGACATCTTTCCCCTCAAAATTCCCGTTATTTCTGGGCTATGTTATATTATTTTTTGTCTTCAAGGTGGAGCTTGAGTGACTAGTCGTACATATTTTTGTTTCTGATTGGTATAGAATTCTCTCACTTCACTTTTAAAGATATAGACCTTAAAAATTTAGAACACACACTCAATAAGGGGGATTCACCCCTTGGAGGTGGGTAGGAGGTGTGTTTTGGTATTATAATGACATTATAATGAGCAAAGTTTGCACAAGGATAGCGATTTGTCAAAAAGATGACAGACCTATGGCTCAGGGTTGCAAAAGTACAGCTTATCACCTTGGAAGTACCACTAAGTTCCCATCCCAGGGCTTAGCCACAGCTGCACATCTTATCACAGGTTTTGGCCATGATATCTCCACATCACTCCATCCCTCATGTGGATTCCAAGGTGGCAGGTTAAGTTGCATGAGGAACCATCAGAGGAAGGGATTCCTGCACATCAGCTGTACTCCGCCCTGGAGGCTAAGAACTTTCCTTAATATGCGAATAATGCTCCTTTTCTAATATAAGTTTAATTTTCAAGTTACCACCAGTCATTATCCCACAGTCGGGTGTCTGAATGACAATGAACTCTGCAGAATGAGCATCTACAAAAATAGATTTGTCATTTAGCATGGCTAGATAGCAGAATCAGAATGCTCTAGGTTCATGTGCTTTTCTCCCAACCAAAATTCAGGTGTTTTAAAACAGAGCTTTCTTTATCATAAAATAAATCATTTCATCTCAGACAGGTTCTGACATCTAATGAAACAAATACTGTACATAAATTTAAATAAAATGCCAAAGTACTAATATTTGAGAAATTGTTCTGATATAAATGTTTAATCATTTTGAAGCACGGATTATGTACAAGAGAACATTAGTCTGTATACAGAGCATTAGCAAAGATAACCTCCTACTCTTTTACAATAGAATAAGCTTGACCATTGAAAGCATCCCTATCCCCTTTCATCTAATATTCCCTTAACAAATCCTAAACCTAATTACATTCTGTAAATTGTTTATTACACCCCTCAATCTTTCTTGAGTTTGAACTGTGAGCAAAAAAAAAAAAATCAGTAGGAGAGTTAGCTAATCTAACTTCACTGTTCCATTAAAAAGCTTGTTAGCTTTGTCTCTTTAATATTTGTGGTAAAGTTAATGTCAGCAGTTGGAAAACGTAGGAGTATTAATAGTGGAAGAGGTTTGAAGATTCCCAGAATGGTTTACTGAAGAAAATCAAAGTAGATTTTATTAAATTATGACTAGGAATGGAATATGAAAAATGCAGTTGATAAATTAGTTGAGTTACTAATGGAAGAGATTTGGGATAATTATGTGTCTGCACTGTTGAGCAGTACAATTGTGCAATTAAAATATTTCCTGTGTCAATAATAACTTTTTTTTCCTTAAGCATATTAATTGCAATGTTAATGATGATGAACCCAGCTAGGTTTCCAAGGCTAGTGGTGAGGCAGTCCGCACTTGTGTGGGCATTAATGCCCTGTACATGTGTGCTGCTTGAGGAACTGAGAGTGCAATGGTGCTACAGGGTAAGGCTGGCTGCGCAGCCCAGAGGATGTCATTTCTTTTGCTTCTTTTTCACCTTATTCTTCCATAAACCTCTGTGATCTTCTGTTATTCTGGCATCTTGGTCTATTTACCATGAGAATGGATTGCAAATTACAGTTGTGATTGCTACTTCTTAAAGCTCTTGTGATGTGATTTTCTGTTACATCCACCATGATTAAGAATAGGAGTTTAATTAGTGCCTGCAATAGAAGTGAGTGACCCTCGTTTTCCTCAGGATGCATAAAGCCCACATGGAAAACACTATTAATCTCTAATTCAGCATCATTTTCTTCTTAGTTCCTTCTCAAAGTGAAACATATAGGGAGAGTGAATATTATTTTGAAAAACTGCTTTCAGGTGCAGAAGGATCTGCAAACACCAGTCCATGCATTGGCCTCCATCAGTCCTCTCAGCAGGCTTGAAACAGTTTTTCCTAAAGTCCTGCTCAGGACTCTGGAGGCAATAAAAACGTGCAACACAAACAGTTCCTCCAAGATTTTTTAATGCCTTTTGTATGAAATCAGGAACAAATTAGTTATTGGCACATATGTGCTAAAGCAGCACTGTTCAGTACCTCACTTAAAACCTTGTAACTTTCATTTCCAGTACTGCAAATTTATCAGGTGCTTTTAGTAAAAATGACATAATTTGACTGAGATTCTTCCTGAAATATATTAACACAAGTTCCAGTTATTTTATTTGTCCATGTATTGGTGAAGGTTGACCTAGTAGCTTAACATCCCAGAGCAGTATCCACGTCTTCCAATGTGGCAACTACATATGTCAGGTATTTTCCCAGAAGGCAGTACATGTTACACACTGTAAATTCCTTCCATGAGGAAATAAAATGTACAAAGTTTCATATTTTACAGTTGAGTTTACCTGCTCTGTGTGGGAGTTTGAGTAAACTTATCCTGGAAGAAGAAACTACCTAAAGAAAACAATGGTGACATTTTAATGCCAGCTGTTGTACAGTGTGATCTAGCTAACTCCAGTTAGAAAACACAACTTGTACCATGTTTCACAGAGTCAATTGCACAACTGAAAACTTCATGAATGTCAAATTTAAAATTCAAAATTACAAGACAGCTTGCTGTCTGCACACTAAGACTGTGTATGTGGAGGACAGGCAATGTATATGGAGACAGTTGTGTGAAAAAAGGAATGTCTAATTCTATGAGGAAGACCACCTTCACATTTTAAACGTGCTTGACTCCCTCCTCCTGATTCTGTTTTCTGCCCTAAATATATTAATTTCTACCTTCTGAATGAATGTATGAACTAATACATCCCATTGCAGCACCACATTGCTCCTCTTAAAAGAGAATCTCTCTTTTCTAATGACCATGAGTGAGACTCTACTCTGTTCCTGTTCTAGGGTGTGCTCATGCATAGTTGTCCAAACAGTGACTGCAGATATCACTCCATTCCAACCAGGAGCAGAATGCTGGGAATAACTGATTCCTCTCCACTGCAGGTGTTAGTGAATACTCCTGGGGTATCAGTGGCTGACTGCCAGACTGGAAACCTCACAGCAGTGGTAAGTAGGCTTGTTAGCAATGAGTTCAGGTTTAACATTCAATGGAAATACACCTGACATTCAATACATCTTCCTCGAACATGATGGACCTGTATTATGTGCAGCATTCCAGATGATATATTAGGAGTGCCTGCTCCAGTGACATTAATACTTCCATATTTCTTTGTGAAATACTGTGCCTGAAAAATCCTAGGATTGCTTCTGACATTTTCATGGCTACTACAAGGAGACGGTTCATAGTAATCTTATAATTGACTAATACACCCAGATCTCACTCTTCCTCTGACATTTCCAACTAATGACTTCCCATGTGAAGGAGGAAAATCTTGTTATTAATCCCTGAACGCATGACCTGGCACTTTGCTTTGACATCTCCTGCCTTTTCCTTGTTCCAGACCTCTAGGTAGTTTTGTCTGGGTTTTTTTTCAGAATAAGGGTCTGGTTTTTTCCTGCATTGGCAGTATCTGTACTTTACATAACCAACAGAATTAGCAGCCTGAATCTAGCAGCAGGCTCCTGAATGAGAATGTTTAAATCAGAACCTACAAACAATTCTTCAGAAACTTTGTAAGTGCATTTGAGTCTCATATAGCACATTTTGATGTGAGCTATCGTCATGTCTTGCTTAGTTTGTTTTCTCCCTAAGTTAAACAGATTATCCTGGTCTAGCAAATCTTTACAGAAGAAATGTCCTTGGTTTTTTTTCAAAGAAAGATATCAGATAAATGTCACAACTTACATGTGCTAAAGCCTTGTTTGCTTTTTGTTCTGCTTGTCATTTACTGATTCTTTCTTTCAACATTTGCTCTGTACTTCTGGAGACTCAATAAAGAAGTTCGTAACATCCAAGATCATTTCTATACCCTTTATAAAACACTTTATTCTCAGATTGTAAGGTGGCATCCACAGGGTGATCTGTTGTCTGAAAATCCCCTCTAGTCAGTTTTGCACAGCTGGGTGATGAGAAGCAGAAGCAGGCAAACCCTCCTGCAGAGCGCTTGCACCAACCGCTACTGTAGAAGTCAGGCTGGCCCAATGCTACTGACTCCTTCTAAGGTAAAGACACACACCTTTGCTCAAGCCATTGGGGCAATTTGTGAGCACCAACAGGTTGGCTAAGAATGAATCACAGAATTAATGAGGCTGGAGAAGATCTGTGAGATCATTAAGCCCTGCCTATGACTTAATATCAATCAGCCCAGCCAGGGCACTAAGAGTCACAGCCAGTCTATCCCTAAACACCTCCGGGGATGAGGACTCCACCAATGCCCTGGGCAGTCCATCCCATTGTCTGATCATCTTTTCTGTGGAGAAGGGTTTCCTAACATCCAACCTAACCCTCCCTTGGTGAAGCTTCAGGCCCTGCCCTCTCGTCCTGGTGCTACTTGACTGGGAGAAGAGCCCGACCCCCACCACACTACAGCCTCCCTTTAGGGAGTTGTGGAGAGGGAGAAGGTCTCCCCTGAGTCTCCTCTTCTTCAGGCTAAACACCTCCAGCTCCTTTTGTGCCCTGGTCTGGTCAGCGTGGTAATGTTAGGTCCTGGGCTGGGCTGGATGAGCTCAGGGGTCTTTTCCAGCCTCAATAATGCTGTGATTCTGTGATTCTGAGTTGTCCCTAATTATGGTTTGGTGTGTAAGTCATTCAAATATTTAAGCCATTCTTGTGGTTTAGTGTCCCTAGTGAGCTCTAGAATATAATCTTTCTGTAATCACTGCAGTGCTATTTCTTCAACATGAGTTTTTAAGATAAGCAATGCAATGGAAGAGTGCATACTTATTTCCTGCTGTATTGTAGGATGTTAAGGTTGACTAAACCTGTATTTGCATAGAGTTAAAAAAAAGACACTTGCCTGACATAAAAAGTGTGTCCTGAGCAGATCTTCTAGTGAGGGCCTTCGAAATATTTCTTACTATTGGCTATGAAACATTTGCTGAACACCTAAGAAATGTAAATATACAATGTGTCCCCCTACCCATCACCCCTCCCCCAAGGCATTTTTGATGTTTTTTTTCAGGCAGCTATTAGGATTATGGAGAATGACTAAGAAAATGAATTAAAAATTGAATATACACCAAAGGTTGCAATTTACAGCCCACCAGATTAAAAATATCTTCCTGAGTTCATAACATGTTCCACGTGTGTGTTACAATTCAAGAAAATTAGTCTCAGCTCTGTATATTATATTTCAGTTTTTCATTAAAAAGTTACTTAAACACTTTCATTAAGTGCAACATTTATTTACATGTTAAAGGAAATTATGTTGAAAATGTAAATGATTTGACACCAAAAGGGGAAAGAGGCAGTAACAATTTTAATTAAAAATTCAATCCTAACAGGGTTTGCCCTCATCAGCTTAGAAATATTTCACACTTTATTAAATTACAGGCTATCTAGTCAAAAGCTATTCACTACAGTGGGTACTAAATCATCCTGCTCCACACTAGATCCAGTTCCGATGGATATCAGCGGCAAAACTTTGAGTCTAGAAGGCAACTCTTCGTATTTGTGACTCCACAGGATTTTCCTCAATGTGATAAAATGGCATGGCTGAGCTTGTTTTAGGTCCACCTGCGTGGATCTGCAAGATTAAAAGAGGAATGTAACACAGACAGGTACACTTCTCATCCCCTGTGCCAGCCTCTCGCTGCCTCTACACCTATTTTTTTCTCCTCTCCAGAGCAGACAGACAACGAGCATCTAAAATGCTTCCATTTATGCTGTGATATGTTTGGCTTAGCTGCCATGTTTTAGAGGAAGGATGAAGCTGGCTTGCTGGAAGAAACTTGCCGCAGCATACTAATTTGGAGTTAACAGAGGAAGATGGAGCACATGAAGAAGATGGGTACATTTGGAGGCATTTGAGATTTCTGGGTCAGATTTCAGGGTGTTTGAGAGTTCAGAACACAACTAATAGCTGAGTCAGGAAGGGCTCTCTGTTCCTGTTTGTGTTTGTGTGGCAAAAACAATTGAATCTCATATGGTTAAGCCTTTACAAACCGGTTCTTTCCTTGTTGAGCTTGGAGTACGATCTAGTGCAAATGCCTTCACCTTTCAGCATGTTTTTTCCTTTCTATTTTTTTTTTTTTTTAGCCTTTACTCCTTCCACTAGAGCTGTAAGGCTTAGCAGAAGGAATATATCATGGTGGGTATAGGTATATTGTACGATGAAGCTCTTATTAGCTAGGACATGTATATGTAACAATAAGCAACCCCGATTCATGATCTGTGCCTCATCCTTGATTCATTAGAACTCAAATTTATCTTAATTAGTGATCCCAAGATCATTGAAGATAGGCCATACAAACCCAATTGCAGCCCTACCAGCTGTTTAACTGTTCCATATTATAATTTGATTTAATCTTTCCAGAACTAAATCACCTTGTGCACATCAGCAAAGGAAACGGACGGACACCAGCCAAAAGTAGAGCACTGTGAGCTGTGCCCTGGCTGTAAATGTCATCCAAAGGATTCTTAATTCCTGGAGTGGATTATAATGCAACAGGACATTGAAATGACTCTCATTTTTATACTCTGAAGTAAGGAACCATTTCTTCTATATTCAGACAGCCAAAATACATGGCCTCAATACTTAATTTTGTCTAAACTTCTTAACCAGCTGTGTCCAGCATGGGGTAGCCCCATATTCTCTGCCTAGGGGCTGGTCCTGCGCATCACTTGTGCTGCACATAACACAACACAACTTCTTTCTGTACCTGGGGGTCACTGTTAAAATACAAGTCCCTTTTCCTTGTTCTTTTGATTGTTTTTCATCTGATCTCACTCTGTGGAAGTTTTAACATTGGGAAAATCTTTTTATCACAACCCAAGGAAAGGGCAGCAAGAAAAAGTGCCTGTTTTTTCTCTGAGTGGAGCCTGCACTAGCAAGGGCTGTGCCATTGGGGAGATAACCTTGTCTTTGCTTCTTGAGCTCCATCTGAAGGGACAAAGGGAAAGTCTGTGTTTTTGTGTAAACTGAGCTCTTGCAACCAGGGAATGTCCCATCAGGGAGCTCTCTGCACGCCTCACTGGTGCTGCAAGTGGGGCTGGAGACCCAGTTACTACCTGCAATAAATGTATTTTGTTTTAGTTATTATTTAGTTTTGTCCTGTCAGAAGGAGTTCTAGGGTGGCTGATTTTGTTTTCCTCAGTAAAAGCAAAGCATAAAACACACGGGAAATAAAAAGAGCAAGCAAATAAACAATCTCCTCAAAAAAAACCCCAAAAACCCACACATCAAGACCAATTGTCCACTGTGCTGTATTTTTGGGTGACAATCAACATTTATGCAGTTGTCCAGTTTACACAGAGCAGTTGTCCAGCCACTCTTCCCCAAAGGTGTTGGGGTTCTTTCAGTCTGGTTAAACCTCATACATTTGACCTTGGCCTATTGACGCACCCTGTCCAGGTCCCCCTGTAGAGCCTCCCTACTTTCAAGCAGATGGACATTCCCACCCAGTTTGGTGTGATCTGAAAAACTGCTGAGGATGCACTCATTCTCTTCACCCACATCACTGATTGCACTTTTGTTGAAACCAATGACTGGTTTCAACCTCTACTCTGAAACAAACATATATAAAACCTACCAATACTGACGCATATGTTAAAAACACCTTATAATTTAGCTGTGTAGATAGTGTAATTTATACCAACACTGTCTGAGTCCAATATTAAATTACAACTGTTCAACACCATTAGGAAAATCTTTTCATCTGAACTTCAGGATGGAATTAAACTGAGTTAACTTCACCAGCATTCAAGAAGGGAACTAGAGTAAGCTAAAGGAAAAACATTAACTATCACATTAAATTTATTTATATTCATCCACTTAGAAATCAAATAGAATAGAGAAATTCAAAACTATTCTTGCGTAATAAGAATATTTTTCAAAAAAAAAAAGAAATCAGAGAGCTTTTGTTCGACAATTTTATAACTTGAAAAGACTCTAGTTTAAACCAAATTAAAGATGAAAGAATTTTTGTGACTAAAGCTTTGAATGTGGGGTTCAGCCCAAAGGGTACCTTTTTAAAGGCTGAATTACAGACTTCTGAACAGCGTTATTGATGTCCTCCAAGCAGTGATGGTGGAGTCTTTTGTAGGACATGGAGTCATGGTTCATGTCACAAGGGAATTTAGGAGAGTTTAAGGTTTATGCTGATGTCAGTAATTAACTACCAATTTTGGATGTCTAGAAGTACCCAGCCAGTACTATTATTCAGGAACAGTCTGTGAATTCAGTAAATTATATTTTTTAGGGCTTTTTTCTTAGCACAGTATGGTCTTAAAAAGTGTGTAGGCGTTCTAGTAATCAGTGGTTATTATAAGTAACAAAACATGAGAAAGAAATGTACATCTGAACAGTCCTTCATGTGCTGATATACAGAGTGTCTAGTGCTTTCCAGTGCAAATGAACAGGAGTCAGTTCAAAATCCAGAGCCATAAGCCATCATAGAATTTCAGTCATTTCCTGTGCCTCACTGCTCTTCTCATTAATTCCAAAATCTCCTTCCGTTATATTGAATTCTAAAAATAACGTTCTTTAATTTCACTGTCTTGGATAAAAATATTACATTATTTGAAATTATCTTGTGTTAAGGGCAAAGGATGATAAAATGTTCTGCTAGAGAGAAACTTAAAATATAGTAGAATAATATATGAAAATAATTCTTTAGCAGGAGTTTGGTGAACACTGGAACAGGTTGCCCAGGGAGGTAGTTGAAGCCCTATCTCTGGAGATATTCAAGGTGAAGCTAGACAAGTCTCTGGGCAACCTCATCTAGTTGAGGAAGTCTGTTTACAGCAGGGGGGTTGTACTAGATGACCTTTGGAGGTCACTTCCAACTTGAGCCCTTTATGGTTCTATGAATATGTAATGTGTTTGTGCACACACAATGATATTCCTAAAATTTTCTTGTACAGATGTGGGAGCCTGTGTGGGACCGTTTGTGCTCATGTGTGTATGAAGAGGTTTATGGATCTAGCTACAATGCCCCTTGGTATTTGAACAAATGAGTTTACATTTCAGGATGAAATTATAGCAAAGCAGATATTAATCTGAAAAAAGGAACAATTTATTTTGTGTGTGATTTCTCCCTGTCTTCATTTCATAAACAAAAGAATAAAGAGAAAAGAAAACACCAAGCGCAAACACTGTGAGGCACAGTAAGAAAGGGTTCCCAGGATTTTTCCATACCTGGGTCCAGAGTATGACAATCTGACTGTCCCCCAGTGACTGCATAGATGTGTTGCAAACTGAGCATAGACTGTGCCAGCACTCTGTCACGGCCAGCAGTGTCCTTCTCTCTGTCATGAGATGCTGCACAGCCTCAGTAAATCACAGCTCTGGGTACCTTTACCGCGCGGAATGCAATCTTCCCTCTGATGGCAGTTGCAGAATAAAATGAGCTGGATGTCTACATCATGGAGTGACAGAGCACTGAAACAGGCTGCCCAGAGGGGTTGTGGAGTCTCCTTCTCTGGAGACATTTAAAGCCCACCTGGATACGTTCCTATGCAACTTGGTCTAGGTGATCCTGCTCTGGCGGGGGATTGGAATAGATGATTTTTCGAGGTCCCTTCCAATCCCTAATGTTCTTTGATTCTGCGATTAGGTGACAGCTGTATACAGCTGTGTGAACAAAAATGTTGTGATAGAGAGGCACAAGATGTCCCCGTGCCTTTGCCTGGAATAGAAATTACCCTGCACTAGAGTGAATTAGTGTCTTGCAGATTCAGGAAGAATGATTCTATTTTAAGTAACATAATTGCAGTATCAAAAATATATTTATTGCTTATGTAAACACTTTCATTCCCTAGCATACTCCATTGACACACTCAGTGCCTTGAAGTACATTTTCTCATTATTTTAAAGGCTGAATGGCTTCTTAAAGAATAGAGCTAAATTCTTGGTCTTATAAAAGCACTGGACATTGAATTCTGATATTTACCCTTGGGCCTACTGGAGATGGCAGGGAGCTTCAGAACATCTCTATCCTACTCATGATTCAAACACTGTCTACTGGGGTTGCCTTGTCTCTCGGAGTGAGAGATAATTCCACCTGCAGAATTGAGTTTGACAGAAAATGTTTGATTGATTAAGGATTAAGTTTTGAGATACCAACTTCTTTCCACTGGAGAGCATTGATAAATTCACCAGATTCAATTGCTTTAAGGATCTTTAAGACCTCAAAATATTAGACTGGACTCTTTTCTATTGAAAACCTAAATCTTTACCCAGCAAGACAGCCACATTCACATCTGTATTAAAAATGTTTTACTGTGGTAAAAGTTAATATATTTATTTTCATGGAAGATTAGGAATGAAGTCCTCTGCTTACTTCTATAGTTATAAATATTTCTGCTTTGATTATTTGCAGCAGTTTTTCTCAACTGGTTAATTGTAAATTAACATGAATAATAAAGAAAACACCATGCAAGAACTGTATTTTCTTGCATTAACTTGCATTGAAAAGGGGATGGTTCTTCCCCTCAAAGATGTGATGATTTAATAATACAAAGCAAACTGAATAAGGATGTCTATTTGGTGTAGGACATGCTACCAAGAAATGACTCTTCTCTCTGTATGATCAGAGAGACAGATGGAAAAGCTGCAACAAAACAAAAGGCATGAAAACCACATAATTTTTCAGCTTCCAAAGTGATCATGGAGACACAGTCACAATTAAAGTGCATTAATAGCAACAGACTAGCTAAACTCTAACCTTTCATACAGGACCTCCTGATACACAAGGACTTAAACTGATTCAGGATGTAAACTGTTTTATTCCAAGCACAGGCTTTGTAACCCCTGTCTTCCCTAATTACTGCAGTGTCAGTTCAATGGTTCTGTGAACAAATACAGATTCTTTATTTCCTGTTTCTTCTTCTAAGTTAACTGGCATATAATCTTCTTTGACCTGTGTGCCCTCAACAGTAAAAAACATGTTGGAGGCTTCACGCATGAAGTGTGTGTCAGTCTGATGCTTTGATTTGACTGCTGTATGCAAAACTGGATACAGCAGAAGTGAAATCCCTCAAGTGAAAGATTCTAACACAACGCTATCGACTGCATCTCTAAATATGTATGATGATGTACATCTGCATCTGCATGTATTTATAATGTCAGCATCTTCTATTTGTCTTTTATTTCTCACATCTTAAAACCAGCTCATGTATTTTAGATCACTATCTATGAAATCAAGTCCCCTTATGTGGCCCAGTGCCCTTTACAGAATTTCATTGACATTAGTTCTTAAAATTATGTATAGACTCAAGACTGATGCATGAAGTTCAGATTTTACCACTGCTGATTTATCATTTTTATACAATTTCTGTATGTTAGTCCTCTGACACTTTGTTTAAACAGAACACTGCACGAAAGCTTCTGTGTGGAAAGTTAAAAATAAATATAGAAAAGATGAGAATCTTTCAGTCTATTGTGTACTAACAGACAGAAAGCAGTGGGGGACACCCTACCCCTGTTCCTCTGACTGAAGATACTGAGGAAAGTCACAGCTGAAATTCTTCCAAAAAAGCATGTAAAAAATTGTAGAACCTAGAAAAACTAGTTATGATAAATTATCATTGTTTCAGCTTCATCACCTGGCAATCAAAATGTTGTCAATAGGAAGCTCAGAAATAGACTCCAAACTATTCTATGTGTTTAAGTTAAATTAAGACCAGAAAAGGGTCAAAGATAAAGCTTTAGATGAAATATTGATGTCCAATTCAGAGTAATCTATTAATTAGTTAATAATGATGCAAGGCCCTCAACATTAACAGTTTATTCTTCCTTAGCTAACAAACAGCTCTTATCTCAACACAACAAGGCATCAGCAATGCAGGTTATTCTTGGATTGCACAGATGACAACTTCCTCATCCAAATGGTGGAGGAACCAACAAGAAAAGGTACTATGCTGCAACAGGGAAGGGCTGGTGACCAGTGTGAGTCTCAGGGACAGCCTTGGCCGCAGTGACCATGAAGCCATTGAATTTCAGATCCTCAGGGCAACCAGGAGGAAGTTTTCTAAGCTTGTGACCCTGGACTTCAGGTGTGCAGACTTTGATCATTTCAGGGATCTGCTGGCCAAAGTATCATGGGATGAAGCCCTTGAGGAAAGAGAGGCCCAGGACAGCTGGTTAGTTTTCAAGGATCAACTCCTCTGTGTCCAGGAGCAATGTATACCAACAAAGATGAAAGCAGGGAAGAATCTTGTTCTCACCAACAAGGCGGGTCTAGTTGAAGCAGTAAAGGTTGGAGGTTGCCTTGGTTGCAGCAACCATGAGATGGTGGAATCCAGGGTCTCATGTGGTAGGGACAGAATAACTAGCAGAATCACAACCCTGGACTTCAGGAGGGCCAGCTTTGGCCTTCTCAAGCAATTGCTAGGGGACATCCCGTGGGACAGGGTACTGGCGGGTAAGGGAGCTCAGGATAGCTGGCAAACATTCAAGGACTGCTTTCTAGAAGCACAAGAAATGAGTATCCCAACAAGGAATAAGTCAAGGAAGGGGGCCAAAAGACCCGTGTGGTTAACCAGGGAACTACTAGGCAAACTGAAGAGGAAGAAGCAAGCCTATAGGTCATGGAAGGAGGGGGTGGCCACTTGGGGTGATTTTAAGGCTCTGGTGAGAGAATGTAGGGATGCAACTAGAAAAGCTAAGGCCTCCTTGGAATTAAACCTTGCAAGAGAGGTCAAAGGCAACAAAAAGAGCTTCTTCAAATATGTAGCAGGTAAAAGTAAAACTAGAAGCAACGTAGGCCCCCTGCAGAATGAGGTGGGT
>VXBP01003643.1:35062-64264 GCA_013400115.1 Rhinopomastus cyanomelas | reverse complement strand
CAGACTGTGCTGCCATTCAGCGAGATCTGGACAGGCTGGAGAGCTGGGCTGAGAAAAATTGAATGAGGTATAACAAGAGTAAGTGCAGAGTCTTACATCTGGGCAAGAACAACACCAGGTACTCAAGATGGGTAAGGAACTGGCTTGATGGCCACACCCAGAGAGTGGTTGTCAATGGATCCATGTCCTAGTGGAGGCCAGTGACAAGTCCTGGGACCAGTCTTGTTCAACACCTTTGTCGGTGAGATGGACAGCGGCATTGAGTGCACCCTCAGCAAGTTTGCTGACAACACCAAGCTGTGTGGTACGGCAGACATGCCGGAGGGAGGGATGCCATCCAGAGGGACCTGGAAAGCCTGGAGAGGTGGATAAAATCCAACCTCATGGGTTTCAACAAGGTCAAGTGTAAGGTCCTGTATCTGGGTTGAGGCAATCATAAGTACAAATACAGGCTGGGCAGTGACTGGCTGCAGAGTAGCCCTGAGGAGAGGGACTTGGGGGTGCTTGTGGACCAAAAGCTCAACATGAGCCGGCAGTGTGCACTTGCTGCCCAGAGGGCAAACTGCATCCTGGCCTGCATCAGGAAAAGTGTGGCCAGCAGGTCGAGGGAGGTGATTCTCCCCCTCTACTCTGCTCTGGTGAGACCCCACCTGGAGCCCTGCGTCCAGTTCTGGAGCCCTTATTACAAGAAGGATGTGAACATGTTGGAGCGAGTGCAGAGGAGGGCCACGAGGATGATCAGAGGGCTGGAGCACCTCTCCTATGAGACCAGACTGAGAGACTTGGGGCTGTTCAGTCTGGAGAAGAGGAGGCTTTCAGGTGACCTTATTGTGGCCTTCCAGTATTTGAAGGGGGCCTACAAAAATTCTGGGGAGGGGCTTTTTAGGATTTCAGGTAGCAACAGGAGAGAATGGAGTACAGCTGAGATGTGTAGATTTAGAGTGGATGTGAGGAGGAAGGTCTTCACTGTGAGACTGGTGAGAGCCTGGAATGGGTTGCTCAAGGAGGTGGTTGAGGCCCCATCCTTGGAGGTGTTTAAGGCTGGGCTGGATGAGGCTGTGGTCAGCCTGATTTAGGATGGGGTGTCCTTGCCCATGGCAGGGGAGTTGGAACTGGAGAATCCTGTGGTCCCTTCTAACCCAGACTGATTCTATGACTTGGTCTGGGTGATCCTTCTGTGGTAGGGGGATTGGACTGGATGATCTTTCCAGGTCCCTTCCAATCCCTAATGATTCTATGATTCTATGATTCTCTGAAATTAGTAGTAAGCTTTTAAAATCTTTGAAGGGCATATTGCTAGCTCATGGTCATCCTACTATCTACCAGGACCCCCAGGACCCTTTCTCCTACACTGCTCTCAAACAGGTCAGTCTCCAACTTATACCAGTACGTGGGGTTTTTCTCTCCCACATGCAAGACTCTACACTTACTGTTTTTATTGTTCATTCAATTTCTCTCTACCCAGCTCTCCAGTCTGTCCAGGTCATGCTGAATGCTGATATGTCAGCCACGCCTCCCAGCTTTGTGTCATCAGCAAACTTGCGCATAGTGCTCTCTAATTTCTCATCCAAGTCATTAATGAATAGATTGAATAGGACTGGTTGCAGTAACGACCTTTGGAGGACTCCACTAGATACAGGCCTCCAACTAAACTCTGTCCCATTGACCACTACTCTCTGGCTTCTACCCTGCAGCCAGTTCATGATTACAGTTTTACCAGCAATGCATTTAAGAAGCCCTTTCTGTTGCCCTTGACCTCTGTTGCAAGGTTTAATTCCAAGGAGGCCTTGGCTTTTCTAGTTGCATCCCTACATACTCTTGACTAGAGCATTATAATCACCCCAAGTGGCCATCCCCTCCTTCCAGGGCCTATAGACCTTCTTCATCCTCTTGAGTTTGCGCATCAAGCAACTTGTTTAACCACGCAGGTCTTCTGGATCACTTCCTTGACTTCCTGCCTGTTGGAATGCTCTGATCTTGGCTTCAAAGGAGTGGTCTTTGAATGTTAACCAGCTGTCTTGGGCCCCTATACCTCCCAGTACTCTATCCCTTGGAATTTCCCCTAACAATTGCTTGAAAAGGCCACAGTTGGCCCTCCTGAAGTCCAGGGTTGTGATTCTGCTAGGTTTGCTGTTCCTACCACATGAGATTCTGAACTCCACCATCTCATGGTCACTGCAACCAAGTCTGCCTTCAACCTTCACTCCTTCAACCAGACATTCCTTGTTGGTGAGTACAAGATACAGCAGCACTCCTCTCCTAGTGGGCTCCTCTGTCATTGGCATCAGGAAGTTATGAGCAATGCATTGGAGGAATCTCCTGGACTTTGGCTGGCTGGCTGAGTAGGTCTTCCAGCAAATATCAGAGTAGTTAAAATCCCCCATGAGAACCAGGGCCTGTAGCTGTGAGGTTGCAATCAGCTGCCTGTAGAAGATGTCATCCTTATCTGGCGGCCTGTAACAGACACCCACAACAGTGTCACCCATGCCATCCTACCCCCTGATCCACGCTGACAAACTCGACTCTCTCTTCATCTTTCCCTGGATAGAACTTAGTACAATATTTGTGTACACAGCTGAAATAATTCTCATATAGTTTTTCACCAGGAAACACAATAGTTGTCATTTTATGGAACCAAACATTATTCATGTAACTTTCTTATTTTCTCCCTTAAGCTTGTTGGTCACACAGCGGCTACCTTTTCTACTCTAAAAGCTGAGCAGAATGTATTAGTTTAATTTTTGTGTTTTCTACAGAAAAGTTTAAAGTGTAAGTCTAAAAAGTTGAAAAGTCACTGGCCCTCCACTCACCACCTCTTCTCCCACTGCCCAGCAACCTCTACCTTATTCTGCACTTCTCTCCATCTTGGACTGTTCAGAGCTGTGTTGCTGCCACTGACAGAAAATGTTATAACTTTTGAGAATTTTATCACTCCTCATGTTGAAGAAAATTTGTGGTTACTGGGAAGATTTGTCTGAAAAGATTCACCTGGAAAGATTCACCTGGAAAGACTGAACCTTGAAGATTAACGAGGATCAAGACTGAATTCAGACAACTAGCATGATTTGAGAGAGAAGCTACAATGAAGATAATACTGAATATGTTTTGGACATTTATCACCGTACAGTGTAAGAGTATGTAAACAAACCTCCATCTGTCTGTGCCTATGTCTTGTGGGTTTTATTTTCTCTGATATATCAGGGTGAGGGGGCAGGCAGTGAATTAAAATTTCTTAGTGCCTTTCTTCCAGAAATTACATCAGTTTTTTTCATTGCCTACAGATTCTTAAGTGATTTCATGAAACTTTCCTTTGTGTTTGTTGCTTTAGATGGGAGGTCTTGATTGAAATATAGTTGGGGTCTCTACCCATGATGTTAGTGGCGACCCAGGTGGAACGTGAGGGATCCAGCTAAGGACCCACCACATTCCTCCACTGCTACGCCACTACACACTGCCGCAGAAGGGCCTTTCGCAGCTGGATTGTTTTCCACATAATAAGCAGTTGCCTGTTGCTTTTGTCTTCTTTCTCTTGCTTCTGAGGAAAACTGTAATTACAGGACACTAAACTGGACAGACATGTGTGTCAGAGCCAGAGATATGGTTTGAAGGATTTTGTGAAAGTACAAGGACAGTGGTTCTGTTTCCTTTCGTAACAAATGGCTTGTGCTGGGACATTGTAATAGCTTCGTATTACCTTCTGACATGAGATCCATTAAGATGTCACCGCTGCAGTTGTGTGCTTATAATCTTTTTCATCTCACTTTGTGTTTCGGGGTGGGGAAGATATTGGATCGCACTCCCAGGATATGGGATGAATTTGTTATTATTGGCACACACACGCAGAAGACACTTTACTCATTGCTTGATCTTCAGTGTATTAAGTTCACTAGAAAAACTTCTATTGACTCAAGTAGTGCTGGATCAAGCTCTCAGAGAGCTGATAAATGTTATTTAGTCTTTGTCAACAGTAAAAAAAGGAAAGCAAGTGTGAGCTACAAAAAACAGAACTACTTTTGCCTGTAAAGAAAATATCTACTTCCAACTTGTTTAAAGCAGAGAAAGTTACAGCAGCTAACAACTAATTGCATTTTTTCTCCTATTTTTGCTGCTTGTGGTTTCTTATTGAACTTTTTTGACCACCTTCTTCACTTCCCAGGCTTTTCAGCTAACTTCCAGATTCCCAAACATGCCACTCAGTCTTTCTTCACCCTTTACAAAAGACTATGCAGCCCACTCACCGAGGTCCCCCTTACCAGATTAATCTTACTTTGATATAACTTCTTTTGTAAATGCTTCTGCTGCTAGTTTTGTGTTAGATTGGGTGTTCTTTATATCCCAGTGGTTCCATCAGGTCTCAGGAGTGACATGTCTTTAGAACTCTGAATTTTTCTAATAGTTTTGGAAGTGACTAGAAGTACTGCTAAATCATTTCTCCACACTGATACTAGACAGAATAGACAGATGTCTTTTTTAGTGATATGATGAGAAGGAGACGCCTAGAAGTTGAGAGGTATTAACAAAAAATTCTCCTTGTCGTAGCAAAGTAAAATGGATTTTCTATAAGGCATCAGACTTAGCACTGTGACTATTAGTTATGATTTTGTTGTGGTTTTAAAAACTGAATTGGTTAAAATATTTTTGAAGATTTTAACTCACAACATTTTTCTAGTTCATTACAATTTAGTTTACAGTTAAAATTTAGTTTCCAGTAAAATGTAAATATTTTGTCTTCTTTTTAATCTAATTTTGACTGAAAATTTGAGTTGTACTGCTAACCTGAGGAATGATTTCAGGTATGCAATAGTTCCTTTATCTTTCAGTATCTACTTGAACACTTGGATTAATGTTGTAGACCTGTAACAGCAGGGTTGTACATATGAAATTAATCCCTGATGTTCAGCTATGGTGTTTCCAGGAATTACTTTATAATGCATAGATAACCAGTCCTGACTGAACCTGGAAGATGGTCAAGAGATAATTTAGTGCCATTAACTTTTGGGTCTTTGAACCATTTTCTTCCAACAAAA
Source organism: Rhinopomastus cyanomelas (assembly GCA_013400115.1). Classification (NCBI taxonomy): domain Eukaryota; kingdom Metazoa; phylum Chordata; class Aves; order Bucerotiformes; family Rhinopomastidae; genus Rhinopomastus; species Rhinopomastus cyanomelas. Next base: position 59,237 of record VXBP01003643.1, on the reverse strand, counting down.
ACCAGCAAGACTTAAAAGCAAAACTATTACAAGATCAGCATGAAAATCCTGTCAAATCTCACAGCACATGAAGATTATATAAAGGTTACTAAGGTGCAGATTATCATTTCACGTGAAGCCACACAAACACACAGAGGCAGAGATGTACATTTGTTCTGAAGGACTTTGTTCTACTCAAAAGCAAAAAGCAGATTAAAGGAAAATCTCTGCATCATAACCTGTAGCTTTTGCAGTTACCTGCATTTACAGATGTTGGTGGAGCTAAACACTGAGGGAGGTTACCTGACACTGGGTGCCACTGTTCAAGACAAAAATATATAACAGAAGAGCCACTCTGCTCAAATGTTGCATTGTTATGGTTCTGCACAGTTATCTGTCTTCAGCAAGAATTAACATCTGCAGATGGTTGCCTAGCTACAGGGACATTAACGTTATTCTGATGTTGAGTACCAGCTGTGTGCCATGGGCCATGCCAGAGCCATGATTCCTGCAGGATCCATACTGGGAAGCTGTCAGAGCACGCTGCAGTTCCTTCCAGTCTTGACAGATTGGGTTTCCTTTCAGTTTTAAAAACCAAGGTACAGGAGCTACAGGGAAAGGAGAAGGATGTATAATTGTACGTCTGGGCTTCTGCTTTAGATACAAACCTGGGTATAAACTTGGGGATTCAAATCAGATGACACAAGATGTGTTCAAAACTGTAGGAAATTGGACAGGACACAGTTAACCTTCCTGCTTCTCTGGTGTCATCCTCTGAAATGTTCTAATAACAGAAAGAAGCTAAGTGCTAAGATATATTCACAGTGGAGCAGGCTTAGGTTTTTCTGCTGTTATCATTTTAAGTTACAGTACTATAGCAGAAATACATTACTTGTCAATTTACTGGTTTGCAGTGAGAACAGGAATGTGGAGCTGCCTGTAGATGCAGCAGCAAGAATTCTCTTCCTCACTGAGATTTGACTTTTTAAGACATTTTCACATGGGGTTAGTGTTCACGACAGAGAAGAAATAGCACTGTTCAAGAGTTTATCACAGAGTTCTACATGTGTAGTTCAGTCCTGGGCTACACAAGAGCTGCAAATAAGATTAAAGTGAAACCATGAAGCTGACTTTCACCAGTGGAAAGTGAACATAGGTATCCAGAATTTAACAGCTACTGTGTTAACCTCTTGCTTAACATAATCCAGAGTGCGTGTGTTTGTGCTCTTGCACTTATGCAGCTTTGGTTTCAGATAACAACATTCATCAGCTTTTTTAGGGAGTAGATAAGAAGGCAGATAAAGATAAGCAATGCTTTGGGAATTGGTCATAGAAGTTGGTCATGCTGCCAGTATGAAGGTATTTAGAGCCTGTACATCATTGCAGTGTCATGTTTTCTTCCTCCAAGAAAGAGCTGCATGGAATCTTCAACATGAGAATAAGAAAACAACAAACTTTCATTTTATGCAGCTTATATTTCAGAAAATATCACAGCCACTGATGTAATGTCTAACAAACTACGGAGCGCAGTCTTAGCTACTTTTATCTTTCCATTCACAGGATAAATTATCTAATTATCAATTTATTTAAGGCAAATCTCTTCATACAGTGATTCAGCAGTGCAGTGTGTAACCCATCCTATAAAACTCGCTTAAGACTGTTGTACCTGGACTCAAAATGAATTGCCATCATATAGGTGGCATGAATCCTTTTTAAAATGTTGTCACAATTACAGGTCTAGTTGCACAGTTGTTGTCATTTTAGTCTCTGTGTTTGCATGCACTGAAACACCAGTTTTCAGCCTTTTGCCATTCCAAACCCAACAATCATCTCAGATGCAGTGCATGCCTGTGTATTATACTTACGCACATGCAGAAGCCTGTGAGCAAGAATGACTACAGTGATCATTCAAATCTTGTAAACAAATAGTATGTAATCGAAGACAGAACACAGAACACACTGGAACCACAATCTCTATCCCCTACTACTGGAACCTCTATCACGTATTACTGGAGGTCCTGGTGGACAGCAGGGTGACCATGAGCCAGCAATATGCCCCTGTGGCCAAGAAGGCAAATGACATCCTGGGGCGGATCAGAAGGCAGTTGATTAGTAGATTGAGAGAGGTTCTCCTCCCCATCCACCCTGCCCTGATGAGAACACATCTGGAATATTGTGGCCAGTTCTGGGGCCTTCAGTGCCAGAAGGACACAGAACTGCTGGAAAGAGTCCAGCACAGAGACACAAAGATGATGAAGGGAGAGGAACACCTCTGTAATGAGGAAAGGCTGAGGGAGATGGGTCTCTTTAGCTTGGGTAAACGGAGACTGAGACGTGACCTCATTAATGTTTATAAATATGGAAAAGGTGGGTGTCAGGAGGAGGAAGCCAGGCTTTTCTCAGTGCCATCTAGTTATAGGACAGGGGGCAATGGGTGTAAGGTTCAACATCAATCTGGGAAGGAATTTCTTCACGGTGAGGGTGACACAGCACTGGAATGTGCTGCCTAGGGGTGTTGTGGAGTCTCCTTCTCTAGAGACATTTAAAACCTGCCTGGACATATTCCTGTGCAATTTGATCTAGGTGATCCTGCTGTGGTGGGGGAATCAGACTAGATGATCTTTCGAGGTACCCTCCAATTTGTAATGCTTTATGATTCTGTGATACTATGGTAGCTCACTCTGTGCCACTGCTGGGGAAGGAGGTATCAAAGCTGACCCTTGGAAGAAAGGAGGGGTGGGTGGGAGGCCTTACTTAAGAACTGTCTGTGTCTCTCACTATCTTATTACTGGTTAATTAGAAGTGGTTTTTGTTGTTTAAATTAAATTGATTTTGTTTTCTTCATTTTGGCCTTGACCATAATTGATGAGTGAGTCCTTTGTTGATTCTCAAGCCTCCACTGAGCTTTCTCCTCAGTAGCCAGCCAGGCTGAAACCATGACATTGGGCCTTATTCTTCATCTAATCCAGGACAGAAGTGTTTGTCCTTTATATCCTGATGAAAGCACTAATCAGGAACATGCAAGCAGATAATGAAATACTGCTTAATTAATTCCATTTCCACGTGTGTCTTGATTTTTGTCATGTTTGGCAGTTGCATTATCAAAGCTGTTTTGGTGTCAGCAAAGATTTATTTCCTGTCTTATCCTCTTCTGTGACTTGGCAAAGAACACATAATACTGAATTACTTTGGGCTGTGGTGCTCAAAGGAGCAGGATTAAGGTTTGACTACAAGATCAAGCAGGAAGAAAAGCTGTACTTAGTGTATTACATAAAATAGATATACTAAAGAAGCACAGAGCATAGAATCATAGAATCATTGAATCATATAGAATCATAGACTCATTAAGGCTGGAGAAGATCTTTAAGACTGCCAAGTCCAACCATAAACCCAATCCAGACAAGTCCCACTGAACCAGGTCCCATAGCATTACATGAACCTGTCTTTTAAATACCTCCAGGGCTGGTAACTCAACCACTTCGTTGGGCAGCCTGTTTCAATGCTTTAAATCATTTTTAATTCAAGATTTCGCTATTATCCAGCCTAAACCTCCCTTGGTGCAACGTGAGGCCATTTCCTCTCATCCTTTGATGTGTACTTTGGAAAAGAGACAATACTCATCTCACTACAACCTCCTTTCATGTAGACAGTAATAAGGTCTCCCCTCAGTTTCCTTTGTGCAAGTTCCGTCAGCTGCTCTTCACAGAACTTATTCTGTAGACTTCTCACCAGTTTCCTTGTCCTGTTTTCCATAAGCTTCAGCTCCTCAGTGTCCTTCTTGTAGTGAGGTCCCCAGAACTGAATACAATATTCAAAGAGTGAAGCAATCACCTCCCTACTTCAGCTGACCTCACTATTTCAGTACAAGCCAGGACTCCACTGCCCTTCTTGGCCACCTGAGCACACTGCTAGCTCGTACATAACTGGCTGTCAAATAACAACCCCAGGTCCTATTCCTCCAGACAGCTCTCCAGCCACTCTCACCCAAGCTTGCAGCGTTGCATGACGTTGTTTTGCCCAGTTGCAGGACTTGGCTCTTGTCTTTGCTGAACCTCAGCCCATCAATTCAGCCTTCCCAGATCCCACCATACAGCCTGTTTACCTTCAAGCAGACTGAGAGGCCCACTCATGTTCATGTCATCTGCAAACTCTATCTCCTTATCCAGATCATTGATAAATATGCTAAACAGAAGAGGCCTCAGTGTTGATCCCTGGGGGATACCACTTGTTCACCAACCATCTTTACACTCAGCCATCCAGCCAATTTTTACCCATCCAAGAGAAGAAGTCAACAATGTGTGGAACTGAATATACAGCAAAAGACATTTAGTGGGTTTTGAGTTTTCTGAATAAATACACAGGCATCAGAAGGATCTGCATAATCCCCCAGTCAGTGTTATCTGCCACCACTGAGCCCATGGAGAGTGACTTGGCTGAAGAAACACCAGAGAATCTGGCTTTAAGCTGAAGTTCCAAAGTTTCATTCTTGTAAGTAAAGCTTTGGTATCAATCAAATTGATAGCTATCAAAGACACAGTACCTTAAAGACTATGACACAATAGATGCTTGTTTCTAGAACACACTTCCAACTCTATAGTAAAGAAGACCCAGTGACAGTGTAGGGTGTGTAGATGTGTGTTGGTCATCAGGGAAATGTTCTTGAATCTGAGGGTGGATGATCCCTGGAACAGGCTGCCTAGAGAGGTGGTGGAGGTCCCATCCCTGGAGACACTCAAGGTCAGGCTGGATGGGGGCTCTGGGCAATCTGTTCTAGTTAAGACATGTCCCTACTTGTTGTAGGGGTGTTGGACTAAATTATCTTTGGAGGTCCCTTCCAACCAAATACATTCTATGATTCTATGATATATGCAGAGGGATCATTAACCAAGCAGTAATATGATGGAAAATCTCTGCACTACTTGGTATTCAGCACTTTGAGAAGACAGTTTGCACTAGATTTACATGGACAATTAGATATGAATTAATGAAAGAAGTTACTGACTCACATTTATGATAAATTACACAAAGCTGACTGACAGAGGCTATTGAAGATGGGAAGATTTTCTTCTGTTATCCCCGTTCTTCACTCTTAGGGCATATTTGCAGGTATTGGGAGCTGATACATTTGCTCATGCGTATCCCCACAGAATTTCTGTCCAGCATTTTAATAATTAGGCTGTTGGTAAAAGGTGAGTGAATCTCATCATTACTGCAAATAGGAAAACATAAGGGAGCTAACTAAAGGCTAAATCTCAACTATAATGCAAAGAGCCCAGCTGGAACATTTCACAAATTTGCAGCTACTTGGGATGATGTCATCACAAATTTTTAGTTAAAATAAAATATAGACACCTAGAATCAGAAAATTATTTAGTTTAGAAAAGATCTTCAAGATCATTGAGTCTAAGCATTAACCCAGCTGTCCCAAGGACACCACTAAACCCTGTCCCTGAGCTCCAGATATTCATAACTTTTAAACCCATGCAAGGATGGTGATTCAACCCCTCTCTGGGAAGCCTCTTCCGAGGCCTGATGACCCTTTCAATAAAAATGTTTTCCAATGTCTAACCTCAACTTCCTCTGATGAAACTTGAGGCCATTTCCTCTTGTCCTATGCTTGTTACTTTTGAGAAGAGATCAGCTTCCACCTCTCCACAACCTCCTTTCAGGTAGCTGTAAAGAGCCATAAGGCCTCCCCTCAGTGTCCTCTTCTTCAGACTAACCAGCCCCAGCTCCTTCTGCTGCTCCTTAGAATGTTTGTTCTTCAGACCCTTCACCAACCTTGTTGCCCTTCTTTGGACCCACTCCGGGTCCTCAATATGTGTTCTGTAGTAAGGGCCCCGAACTGAAGCCAGTACTTGAGGTGCAGTCTCACTAGAGTGAACTAATGAAATGTTTTGCTCAGATTAGGTGCTTTGCAAATTTCTGTACCTGTCCATGTAGCAATGTAGTGACCCAACTTGCAGAGAAAGTTCAGATCAAAAGCTGTATGAAATGCAAACTGGGGCAAGAGGAAAAATTGTCAGCCTGACTTGCTTCTTTCCCTTTGACTTGCAGAAGGACTCACACCCATTCCTGAGTGATATCTAATTATGGATCTTGTCTCCATCCAGCCATCTACTCTGGCAGTGCAGGATCACAAAACCCTTATCATGAGAAAACTAACTGAACTTTTATGCTCCGTGGTCTACAAAGAGACCAGTAAAAGAGGGTAGTACATGCTTGTAGGTATGGATATGGATACAGATATGGATGGTGTGGATACGGATGTGGTTAGTCTTGCAATTTGACTATTGATTCTGACAGTTTTATCTTTCCAATACAATATTTTAGGATGCTGTATTATTCTGCTAATTGATCAAAATCCTTCACATGTAATATAGACATGAATTTATCCTTTTTTTTTTTGTAGTGTGAAACTGTCTAGAAAGCTCTGTGCTAGCTCTGCTTGGTTACTTTCTTCAGACTGCAAGTTTCTGGAGTTTTTACATCATAGAACTTCTCCAAAATTACCTAAGTGGTTAGTCCTTGCGGAAATTCTGTTTCAAAGAGCAGGACTAACATCAGTCAGTGACTACAGAATCCAAATACATTTCTTTCAGAATCACTCTAAATGTCTTTGCATAATAGAAAAGTACAATAACGGTAGGATTTTTAAGGTAACGTGTAGATCTTGAAGGTTCAGTAAAATCTGGCTGTGATGTTCAACAGGTTAAAGCATTTGTTGTGACAGTTTTTTCTGTAGTTGAACTTTCTGTAAGGAAAGCATTTGGGCAGGACCACAATTAAATCCTATGGAAGATCAAAGTTTTCTGAACAATTAGAACAATAAAGTATTAGAGTGTGATTAGGGTGTGTTGTATTTTGTGGGCTTCTTTGTGGGGTTTTATTTTGGAGGGAGGGAGAAAGATGGTTTGATTTTGTCCTTTCTTGAGTTAAATTCAGTTGGTTCTAAACCTGAATTATATGCCCATTATGTCGGGTTTTATCCCTTCTTGCTTAGTGCTCATTTTTGAATTTATACTACTTGCTTTGATGACTCTAAACCTACAGTTAGAAAATACCTAAATATATAATAGATGCATGAGTGCATCTTGGGAAGATGGTATTATGGATGGAGAGCTGTCATCACATCCTTCACAATTACATTCTCGTGTGCTCCTGGGGTGTACACCTGTGGCTTGTTGGCAAGGTGCTTTATCCTAAGGACTATTGAACACCAGGCATTTTGGTAGTGAATCAGCACTGAGTTATTTAACACAGGTGTTTCTGTAATTGTGATACATTGGAGGATTCACAGTGCTCAGCGGCCTCCAAAATTGCCCCCTCCACCTGCGCTCTGGAGTGGTTCAGCAATACCTCACTGATGGCAGTAATAAGCTGTGTTGAGTTGAAGGTAGGCATCTGTGTGCATTTATGCTAGGCCATGGTTTGAGTAAGTTACTCTCAAATTCCTTAGTTATAGCAAAACAATATTCCCAACTATCCATTCTCTTAAAGCCCAGAACCCAGGAGATGTTAGATGAGTCTTAATTTTCTTTTAGAAAAATTTGAGAAGTTGTGGTTGGTGTCTGGCAGGGTTTTGGAGGTGGAGAGGGCACTACCAGGATGGCATCTGTAAGAGGATTTACAAAAGCTACCCCCAACTCAGGGATAGACCTGCCTCTGATTCAGGTTGAGCAGATCAGCACCTTTGCAAACAAACCTATTTAAGGGAAAGCTTTTCAGCAATTTTCTGGGTTTGCTTTGGGTTTTGTTGGGGAGGCCCCTTTTGTTTGGAATGGGGACACGAGTCCTATCTGTAGCCAGTGGAGGACCTCATGCTAAAGCGACGGACTAAGCCTAAACAAAGAAGTGATGATGAAACATCCTGTGCTGTAGCAGTTCAGCCCTGAGAGGGCAACAACCTCTACCATAGAAAGAGAAGTTCATGGAGGGCTTTCTCCATGCTGCTATAGGGAAAGACTGAAAGGGAGTTTTCCACTGAGGGAAGAGGTAGCAAAGGTGAGCCTGGTAAGTGGCATTTGAGAACCACTTGTCTCTAACTGGTGATGGGTTTTTTGTTGTTTAAATTAATTTTTCTTACCCAGGTCAAGTCTGTCTTTTTCCCATGGTCATAACTGTTGAGTGAGACCTCCCTGTTCTTTGTCTCTGCCCTCAATATTTGTTTGGTACCTTTTCCTGCCCTGAGTACCTTTTCTTGGTTTGGGTGAAGGGCTTCATGGTATTTGGTTTAAATGATAGCAGAAATCAAAGAAACTTTACAACATTCAATAAATATTGTATCATGAAGCGTTGGGGTGATTTTAATTGTCTATAAGAATAAACATTTTGACATGTCTATAGTTACGCATTGTAAAAGTTTCAGCAGTGCTGAGGCTGGAGGGTCTCGTGATGGTTATGCAGCACCTATTAGAGTTTCCTTTTAACATAAATATGAGGCTCTTTCCACCTCTACTGTGAAATGCTTGTATATGAAATGCCAACAGGAATTGAATCAAAGTCTCAGGTTTGATCCATCACGCACGGAGAAAAGGGGTCCTGATGCACCATTACCAGAGCTCATAGCACACATATTACTCACAAGATAAATTAGCCACAAAATACTATGATATTTGTTAATCTCTTGCTTTGCAGAATATGATGCTACTCAGCTATAACTTGCTCCTGTGTTGTCCACTGAATTCTAGTACACATGTGTTTGGAAATAGAATAACAGAATGGTTTAGGATGGAAGGGACCCTAAGGATCATCTAGTTCCAACTATCTTGCAACAAACAGGGACTTCACTGACTAGAGCAGATTGCCCAGAGCCCTATCAAGCCTGACCTTGAATGGCTCCAGGAATGGGGCTTCCAACCTGGACACCTCTCGCCAAACCAGATTGCTCATATCTACCTTAAGTTTCTTCTTGTCTCAGTTCTGTAGCTTTTGCTTGGTATTGATGCTGGAAGGGACAGCCTGAAATCCCCTTCAGCCTCTAGCAATGGTATTTTGTCACTGTACTATCTGAATGGATCTTGGAGGCAGTGGTAAAACTGGCATCAGGTGGACACATTGCACATCTAACCACAGAGGTGATTTACAAAGAGAAGTTTTCCCGAGTTTCTTTTTAGGAAAGAAAAAGCATTTAGTTTGGGTTTGTTTGGTTTTTTTATTTTTTGATGTGAGGTTTGGTTTTGCTTTTACTTTTTTTCTTTCTTAGCCTTATTCTTAGAAACACAAAAACTCTTAAATTTTTCACCAGTGGCTGAAATGTTGGAAGCTTGACATTATTCTGTTTTCCTAAGCAGGATGCTGTGAGAAGTGTCAGGCAATTATAAGAGGTGTGCTAAGCTGACTTCTGTTTCTCAGTTGTGTAACTATTGATCTTCCTGTAGCTATCACAGCAGCTAAATTAAATTGCCTGAAATTACTGCGAAATAAACTTTTTAAAATGGAAAATTGAAGTATACTAACAAGAGCTAAAATTCTGAAGAATTGCAGAGAATCCGGTAAAATTGTATAGCTGATTTTGAAGGACTGTAGTGTCACAGTATCAGTGTAGTGAGGGTCTTTTTTCTGGATCCCTATGCATCCCACCTGGATTGCCATTAATGCTGTGGGTCAGAGACCCTGACTATATTTTAACCAAGAGCTTTCAGCTAAAGCATCAGACACAAAGGGAGGGTTTAACACAAATACTTATGAATCTGCAGGCAGTGAAACAACTTATTCAATTTGGAGAAGAAAGTCACCATGACACTTTAAGTCATTCCCCCCAAACACACATCAGAAGAAACCCCACACAAGACCTAGACACAGACAGATGGAATTCTGTCACATTGCTCCTACAGTTATCTCAGATGAAACCTCCAGAACATCCATTGTAGTGAGCTCCTGCAAGCATGTCCAAAGGCCAATATGGATCATCAAGAAACTCCTGGTTAAGTTCAACTAGATAAAGAATCAGAAAGGTGGAAACAAGGATGGGGTAGGTGATAGGAGTACAGAAGCATTGCTTAAAAGTGCAGAGATAGAGCTAGGAAAGCAGAGCTCTGCTGGAGTTGGAACTAGTAAGGGATGTGAAGGGCAGCCAGAAGAGCTCCTATAAGCACGCTAGCACCAAATGATGGAGAAAGAAATGTGAGAGCACTTCTCAGTGGGGTTGGAAATCTAGTGACAAATGACTTGGAGAAAGCTAAGTTAACCAGTATTGTTTTACATTTTTTTCACTTTGTTCTTTCCATGAACATGGGTCATGGGTCATCATTGTGTCTGTTAGCAGAGTCTGTGAGATCAAACTAACCAGCCATGAATAGGAAGCTGGACTCAATGGTCTCCGGACATTTCTTCCAACCTCTGTTTTCTATGACTCTGTAGAAATCCTGAAGATAAATCTTATGTTCTGTGGAAAGCAACTGTGGGGGAATCATGCTTATAGAAGGATGCAGATTTACTTTATGTTGTGAAGTTGATCTACTCTGTATTTTACACTTAGCAGAAATATAATTCTCTTTAGCAGAATGCACCACTGCAGCTCGTAGACAGTGTGAAATCATCACAACATTGAACTCTGCTAACTCGTTCCAGAATGCTCACTACCTAGAAGGTAGTTTCACAGAATCACAGAATCATCAGGGATTGGAAGGGGCCTCGAAAGATCATCTAGTCCAATCCCCCTGACACAGCAGGATCACCTAGACCAATTCACACAGGAACACATCCAGGTGGTTCTTAAACATCTCCAGTGAAGAAGACTCCACAACTCCCTGGGCAGCCTGTTCCAGTGGTCCGTTATCCTCACTGTGCAGAAGTTCCTTCTCAGACTGATGTGGAACCTTCTGTGTTTCCATACTGAATATATTTGTTCACATATGCAAGATATATTTTTCAATAATGTTTTACCACATACAATATAAACAGAAATTAAGAAGTTGAAAATTAGAAGAAAAAAAGAAGAAAAGTTAAATCTGCCTAGTCTTAATGTGCTTTTACTAAAAAGCAGCAGTCATAGCAATGCAGTAGAGTGATAAATAAATTTTAAAACACAGCAAAATTTTAAAACAACAAAAAGTGAAAAACTGAAAAAAGACCCCAAAAGTCTAAGAAATAATACAAAAAATCCTCAAAAAAAACCCCTCAAAGAGGTGTAAAGCAATGCTGAATGCTAGGCCTTTTGGGCCAGGAAGAGAAAATGGCAAGGGATGCATTTTTCATTGGAGTACTCTTGCAGAGCATTTATTCAAGTCCTCAAAAGACTGTGTGTAAGGATAATCCTCTGAGATCAGAATCAATTTTGATGTAGTTCAGCTGATGACTCTCGAGTTGCACCAAGAAACAACGGGCACATCCTCATACTGCTCCATCCAGTTGTTTTTCTGATTTGTTCAGCCTGTTAATAACAGCAGGGCTGACTCCTCTAGTATCTTAAGGATAAAAGCAGGCCATGTGCACTCACTCAAAAGCCAAGTGCAGCAAAGCACAGAACCATTGATGAATCTTGTCAGAGGTAATCTTAATCCTACAATGATTTTTTTTTTTTCATTAATTTTCATGGTGCAAAATGAAAATCAACATGTAGAGTCACATCTCAAAAGGTCTTCCTGTGTTTCAGGCTGGTAAAAGATGCTCAGGGTATTTTTTCATGAATACTTGCAAGTGTTTGGAAGTACAAGAAACAAAGCAGCTTCTCCACTCCACTTTTAGGGGCTGTTCACTCTGGAGGAAAAGGAAGCCAAGGGGAGACCTTATTGCTATCTACAACTACCTGAAAGGAAGTTGCAGTGAGAGTGGAGTTGGTCTCTTCTCACTGGTGACAGGAAGAGGGGAAATGGCCTCAAGTCGTGTTGTGGAAGTTTAGAATGGATATCAGGAAAATCTTCTTTACAGTAAGGTTTTGTAAGCCCTGGAACAGGCTCCACAAGGGAGTAGTTGAGTCCTCGTCCCTGAATGTGTTTAAAAATCATTTGGATGTGGTGCTCAGGGACATGGTTTAGCTGTGGGTTGTTAGAGATAGGCTAGCAGGGTTGCAAAGGGGTTGGACTTGATGATCTTGAAGGTCTTTTCCAACCTGAGCAGTTCTGTGAATTCCTGGCTTTTAGCAATTAGCCGGTTACAGTAGTCTTGTGCAAACACATCTATTGAAATTAAAGAAACCCATTATTAAGGAGGCCTATAGTTTTATCTGAGTCAATTTGGCAAATCAGTACTGTAGCATTTTAGTGATACCCTGTGTTTTTAGGCAATTATTTAAATGAATCATCTGTCTGATTTTGCCAGACACTCCAGCATGACACCATTTGATCTGGCTTCGTTATCAACCTCACCAATGCTCTGAAGGTCTCTTTTCCAGTAACTTGTGTGTGCAGTGACAGCAGGATTGCAATGGTAGGTTTTTGATGACTTTTTTGATGACTTTTGCTGTCAATTGTGCTTCTACTTCCCATATCTTTTCTTTTTTTTTTTTTTTAAACCTAACATCTCTTAACATACGACTTCAGTCAAAAAGCACCCTAATTTCTTCAGTCAGCATTACATTATATATATGTTTAGGTCACAAGGAACTGATACTATAATTATTTTCCTTGCTTGCAGACTTCTAGTCTAGTGTTAGAAGCTGGAAAACATGAAGGAAGGACTATGTTTCTCACAAAATAAAGCAGGTTCACAGATTGCTGTGAGCCCCATGTATTTCTGATGCTTTCTTTTAGTTGAGGACTTCTTTAAATATCAATCAAAGTTGATAAAAATATTTTTAATGTTCTTTAATATCTGTCTTATGCACCACAGCAGATGCCAGGCTGGACTCTTATATGATTTGTTTAAGTATAACATTTTACTCATCTAGGCATAGTGGAAGGAAATAGATTTCTGCCTTAATTTGTATTTAGAAGTAACTTCCTCCCCAAACCTCAAATCAAACTAAGAAGTTGTATAATTATAGTTATTCTCACTTGCTGAACACTAGGGGAAGTCTTTTCAGCCAAACCAAAGCAGGAGTAGCACCATGGAATGTGTGTAATTAAACAGTGACAGATTCATGTTTATGGCAAAGCCACAGTATATCACAGCAAGAGTTTGAAGGTTTTTAAGTCCTTTGTCTTCTCCTCACATGCTGACATTATAACTGACACAAAATGTTGACTCTCATGTAAAAACACATTCTCTAAAGTCATATTTAGTATGAAAATAACAAATATCTAATTTTCATTCCAGGAAAAAAAGAGAGAAGAAAAATATATTCAGTATGAACTACTGCTTTGATATGAAAGGGCATCTGAACAAAAATAGAAGTGAAATGTGTAGCCAAGGTCAGAGTAAAGCTGTGTTTTGAGTTTTAACTATGATAAATTTATTTTTCCTTTTCATCTTGCTCCAAAGGTTAGAAAAGATCTTGTGCTACTTTGAAGTAACAATGGGGTTATCTTTAAAATACCAATCTGAAATGTTTTCTGTTCTACCTGAATTTCAGCCCAGGTGGTCTAAAAGATTTTGTGACAATTTGAAGAGAAAACTTTGTACTCCTTCATGTTTTCTGAGCTGATTCGTAGACTCCTTCTTGAAAGCTGAAAGAAAGATAAAAATGTAGAGAAGACATTTTAATGCACCCAGTGTCATATCAAAGAGAAGGGTCAAGTCCTGATATGCCTGGGAAGAAGTGAGGGAAAGGGCACATTGGGAAAGATTCTCAGATAGAGAGCCATGGTATCACCTGATTAAAGAGAAGTTGGGAGACTGAGAAGTGCCAAGCAGTTTCTTGGTCATAGTCTGTCTGATTTACAAATTAAAAACTGCATATTGTCTTTGAATGTCTTATGTTTTCCAAACTCTGACAGAATTTCTCTTTACACATAATAGGTTTTTAAGCACTGTGCAAGTTAGTAGTTTTACATCAGAAAAAGATTCATTAGAGTGAATGAATCTTAGGCTGGAACCTCTTTTGGAGGAACATAAGAGGTTCCACATCAACCTGAGAAGGAACTTCTTCACGGTGCGGGTGACGGAGCACTGGAACAGGCTGCCCAGGGGGGTTGTGGAGTCTCCCTCACTGGAGATATTCAAGACCCGCCTGGACGGGTTCCTGTGTGACTTGGTCTAGGTGATCCTGCTGTTGCAGGCGGATTGGACTGGATGATCTTCCAATCCCTAATGATTCTATGATTCTATGATTCTATAATTAACGTAAGATAAGGAAGTTCCATCCAGCATATTCTAAGACACAGCTGATGTTCAGTATCAGTATGGTTTTGACTTACAGCGCACTGGAATTGTCCACTCCTGTGCTTCCAAAAGGCAATACTTGATGACTGGACACCATTTGTGGACCACTAGGCCCTCAAAGGCAAATTCACAGGGAATGCTGCTCAGTAGGTCCTTAAAGAGCTTAAAGTTTGCTCTTCTGAAGGCCAGGGTACCAACTCATCTCTTCCTTTTTTCTCATTGCAGTGACAATTTAAGACTCAATCATTTCATGACCACTGTGGTCAAGACAACCACGTAACATGACATCCCTTCCAGTCCTGTCTTCACAAACAGCAAATCTGAAAAGGCATCTTTCCTAGTCAGATCACCAAGATCCTGTGACAAGAAGTTATCTGCTACAGACTTAAAGAATTTTAAAAAAACAATTTGTCACAGCAGTATGATATGCTCAGGTAGTATCTGGAAAGTTTAGATCTCCCATGAGGACAAGGGTAATGGATCCAGAAGTTTCTCTCAGTTATTTCTACGGAATAACCCATCAGTACTTCCATCCTGGCTGGTGATCAGTAGTAATGATCCACTACAAAATCTCTTTTGTTTTCCATCCCCCCCAAACCTTACACAGAGGCTCTCAACAACATCACCACTAACTGTAAGGTCCGTACAATCAAACCTCTCCCTTACACATAGTGCAACACCTCCATCCCTGCTGAGTAGCCTGTAGCCCTCCATCCTAGAACTCAGTTGCAGAATTCATCTCATCAAATCTCAGTAGTAGCAATTTCATAGCTCTGTGAACTGACCAATGCTTTCAGTTCACCCAGTTTTGTCTACAAACCATCTGCATTGCTATACAAGTACTTCAGACACACTTCCTAGTCGTCTGTGGTCCAGGAGCTGTGTAAATTTCCCACTTGTATTGCAATGCTCAGGCAATGCTACACCAGTCCTTGGATTAACTACTGCAGTTCTGTTGGTATTCTCTTTCCCCACTGATTTGAGTTTAAAGCTTTTGATCTGCCCTGCAAACTTACTTCCAAAGACCAGTTTTCCCCATCAGGATGATATATCCTGTCAGGCCTCAGCACACCTTGTCTCTCACAGGCTTCTCCATGGTCTAAAAATCCCAAAGACTTGGTAGACCCAAAAGCCACATCATCCAGTATAATCCACTGCAGCAATGGATGCTGATAGCTTCAGCGTCCACATCAGAGCTCAGCAGGTAGAAATATTATAGCTGGACAAGAAGGGTGATGGCACTTTTCATCTCATGTGCTGTGCTGGTCTGAGAGTAGACAATATGGTAACCTTTAATATTTGACAAAGTGGGGAACTCTCCTTATCTAACTAAACTGCATTTCCTGTAGCTGTGAAATGCTGTCACCTGCAGAGATGTGTGTTATTTGCACTGTCTTACAGTGCTATCCAAACTCTTGGTTTTTCATGGTGGAGAGATTATTAAATAATTACATTTTACCAATCTTTTTGTATGTGAACTGAAAGGAAAGAGCTGTGCTCACATCGCCCAGTTACACAAAAGGTCATCTGAAGTTTGCTTCTGTTATTTGAGCAGTGCTTGGCATTCCCTTCTCACACTCACTCTGCTCCATAAATCACTGCAAACAGAAAGGTCAAGAACATAGAGAAGGTAAGATGCCAGCCAAATAAGGGGCAAAATATTCCTGTCCTACTGGAAACTGTCAGAGCAGAAAGGGGCTTTCTAGAAGCCTTTTGGGAAAGCCCTGAGATAGTTGAAATGTTTGGACTGTACTCTGTACAATTCATCTGGCTGGATCCAGCTGACATCCTTGCATAAATAAAGGTATTAACTGGATGTGAAGCCATCCAAAGCTGTGGGATACTTACAGCTATTTTTTTTCCTTTAATCTGTGATTATTTCTACTTACAGCATGTGGAATTTTTTCTCTCTGCTCTCTTTTCCTTTATCCAACCTAACCTTTACTCATGTTCTTGAATATGGGAAAGGACAGAGGTGAACTGAAAAAAAAGGATGGTTGTTGTCATTTTCTTCCCCTGCTGTAATAATTCTAAACTGAGTATTTTTAGACCAAGAGCTTCTTCAAACACACAGAGCCAAAATTAACCCCTACATTTCCTGTCACATAGTGAAAGGATGCATTCCGGAAAGAGTGACAAAGAGAAGGAACTTCTGTTTAACTTCTCGTTCACTGGGATTAGGTATTTCAGATGAATGAAAATTGTGCTAGGTGACATCATTGCAGAATGTGAAGCTGACAGCAAACCAGGATAAATTTTCTAGAGCTGTGACCCTGACACATTTTACTCACACAAACTGGTCAGCTCTCTAGCCATTTTTGGGGGATTGTGGGGAATCTGGCTGGTTTCTTGACCTTCTCCTTACAGAAATTCCTACAGTTATATGAAGAATAAAAAAGTGATCAAATAAGAGCAACTTTAAACAAATAATCATGCCTGATCCATGCTTCTGTGAAGGAGAACACTCTAGCTTATATGTCTAAGGTAGATGTAGCTGCAGCATTTTCACAGGGATTTTTATGAGCAGTGTAACTCATATCCAGCTGATAGCAGCGTAACCTTGAACAGGTTTTCTAGATAAGCTGAAGTGTAGATGCTGCAACTCTTGATCATTCCATTCATGTTTTATACCCTTTTGTCATGGAGTGTCTTTAGCACTGCTCAAAGAATTTATGTGGTGGAGGAAGGAAATAATTTTTAGTGTGCTTTAATAGACTGTGTCTGATGGTCAGGTTGCAAGTAATGAATGATCTCTCTTTGTTCCCATCACTATGATGAGTGCTCTATCTTATTTTGTTGGAAGTAACCTGAACCACTGAGTAGTCCTGATGAGAGGTCTTGTGATGGCTCCTTTTTTTTTCACTTGCAAATACAGCAGAAAATGGATTATTTTATCAAGTTATTACAGTAATAAAATAATATACATTTTTATTAAAACCTTTATTTTAACTGTAAAAAATTTAATTGTTTCTTCCCATTATAAATATCCTTTAAGAGTCCAAATGTGGAAACTGTTATGCTCAGTGCTGAATAACTGTCTAGTGTGAACAGATGAGTAGGAGGGATTAGCTATAACACAGAAAGCAATTGTTTCCAAATGGGAATTTTAGGACCTTTCCAGAGTGAGACATGTACAGGTGTTCACAAAAAACTGACCCCATTGTGTTCACTCTTACAGACACCACACAGACAAATTAAGTGCCATGAACATATTATATGTGCAGTTTGATAAAACACATTCATCTTCATCACTGATCTGGATGATCAAGTGTACCCCTGAGGAAGTTTGCTGATGATACCCAACTGAGTAAGAAAGAGAATACCCCCTGCAGAAGCCGGGAAAGTGGGCTAGCAAAAACCTTATGAAGGTCAACAAGGACAAAGGCAAGGTCTAGCATGTGGGAAAATACAATACATGATGGAAGTATAGAGTGGAGTCTATCCTGGTGGAGAGCAGCTCTGTGGAAAGGGTCATTATGAGTGAACAGTGTGCTGCCATGGCAAAGTAAGTCACCAGGATGCTGGGCAGCAACAACAAGAGTATCAGAAGCAGAAATAAAGCAGTCATTGTCCCACTCTATGCAGTGCTTGTCATGGTCAGCTGGAATAGCATGTTCAGTATTGGTCAGGTGTGAATGGACTGCAGCAGGTCCAGAGAAGGGCCACAAAGATGGTCAAAGGATGGAAAGTCTTCCAGATGAGGAAAGGCTGAAGAAATGGATTTATTTAATCTTGAGGGGGGAAAAAAAGCTTATAGCAGACCTTATTGCTACGTTCAATTATTTAAAGATAAGTTACAAAGAATATGGAGACTTTCTTTTTATGAAGAGTATCGTGGAAAAGAGGGGGGACAAGTTAATCCTGGGGAGATTCCAATGGGACACAAGAAGAATTCTTTCATAAGAAAAATCAGCCACAGAAATAATCTCCCTGGGGATGTGGTAGAGTCCTCACCATTAGACATTTCTAAGATACAGCTGGACAAGGTGCTGAGCCTCTTTCTCTAGATCATGCTTTTGACAAAAAAGGTTTGACAGGATGATCCTCAGGGTTCCTTTCAACCTGGCATTCTCTGATACACTAAATATGTGTTCCAGGTGAATTTAGAATTGGCACTTCCAGTCCTTTCTTCTTAGAAGAACTTCCTTAAACAGCAACAAAATCTCATAGATAAGCAAGCAAGCAACTAGTGATAGGACAAGAGGACAGGGCCTGAAGCTGCATTAGGGAAGGGTTAGGTTGGATGTTAGGAAGCCCTTCCTCACAGAAAGGGTGATTCAGACACTGTAATGGACTGCCCAGGACAGTGGTAGAGTCCCTGTCCCTGGGGGTGTTTAAGGGCAGACTGGCTGTGGTCCTTAGTGTCCTGGTCTGGCTGCTGTGGTGGTGTTAAGTAGGAGGCTGGGCTTCACGGTGTTAGAGGTCTTTCCCAGCCTCACTAATTCTGTGGAAGCAAAGAAAGGACTTGATGATCTATGAGGTCTCTTCCAACCTTGATAATACTGTGATACTGTGATACTGTGAAAGCCAACTTTTATGGAACATAAGCTGAAATACTTAAATTCTTACGTTGATAAAATTCAAAATGTGTAGGTGAGGAAGAATATATGAAAATTTACAAGCCAATGTTTTTACTTCTTGCTTTCTCCTTGCAAGTCAAGCTTCTTACTTTCAGACTCAATACACAAGAATGTATAGACTGCTGCAAACATTTCCAGGGCTCTCTAACGCCCCTAAAATCTAGTTTTTCATTTTCTCTGAGATGCAGCTGTGATCCCCTTGCCAAGGTCCTTATTTAGACCCAAAGTGCTAGATGTGACTGATGTTTTCTATATAGAATACCTCTAAGCTGGAAGGTCTTCTCCACAGCAGCCTTTGCCTACTCTCCCACCCTCAACAGCATCATCACTTCTCTCCAAGGGCCTCTACCAATATCCAGCTGAGACCAAAATGTAATAAATAAATGCATTCAACTATAGATAAGATACTTAGAAAACTCTTTTCTTACTTTCTCCCGGAAAACAAACTCAGCCAAATGAAGTAATGTTCAGAGTTTGGAAGCAACCTTCCTGAAAGACATGTTAAACTCAAACTCTTCCTTGTCTTAATTCTTCCTTAACAGAATGAGAACCACCACCCTCCTTAACAGGATGAGAACCACCGCCCCCCCTTTTACAGAAGATACTTAGTGAAGATCATTAAGAAAATGTTGTGTGAGCTCTGGGTTTGTAGCAACTTTCTGCCTAAGGAGAAAATATACCAGCACTTCCTTTCAGTTATATTTTTTCTTTCTTTTAAGCAAGAGAGTTGCTTATGATGTAGCCAATGAAGTAGTCCCAATAGTATTTTGGGTAAATTCTGTTTGTTGTTTTGTTTGTTTCACTGTCAAGAAATTCTTTAACTGCCAAGATACATTGCAGAATATAAACTAGACCAGAAACTCTGGAGAAGCACAGATGTCAGTGTTGAGGGGCAAGTACAGACACTCTGCTAAACAGTCATTCCACTAACAAAAGAGCCAAATTATGTTCCCTATATTTTGAATGGGAAAATGAGAAACAGCTAAGCATAAAGGTTGAAAGGATGCTCTGCAGTTCCTATGTCCAACATTGTTTTTCATTTTTCCACTCTTCGAGCTGTAAAATACGTAAAAATGATAAACCTAATCCTTTGAATCAGCAAAGTGTGTGTGACTGCTTATCTTGGGTGGAAAGAGGATGTGACAATTAGGCAACTTGGTTTAATCTCCTGCGCCAAGTTCCTTTTTGCAAAGCCCTTGCCTGAAATGAATTTTCAAGGTTGACTATTTCAAGATTAGCAGTAGTTTAAAAAGACAGAGCTGGCGTAGCATTTGCTGCAGAGAACACATGAGTGATGATACAAATAAAGGTAGGGAAAACGGGTAACGTTTAAAGACAGGTCTTTAAAATGAAAGCAGAAGAAAATACAGCTTGAAAAGGTGGGAAGTGTGTTTTAATGGATATAATTTAACATGATTATTTTATTTTACACAGTGCAGTGCCTTACTCTGCCTGTGCTGTCAATGACAGAGCCCCAAAGCAACCTGGAACCATGGCACAGGACACACCAGCCTGCCTGCTATCCTCAGTTTCGTAAGGGTTAAGACTTTGGTCACCTTGATCGACCCTCTCCTTCTGGTTTCATTGCACACTCACATCTCTTATGCTAAACAAAGATCTAGTGTGGGAGAAAATGGTTTCTTTTCCATTCTACTACCTCATCTGTTCCAGGTGCTACAGGTGGAGCATTGCACATGGGCTAGATGATCTTTCGAGGTCCATTCCAATCCTTAATGATTCTATGATTCTATAACTTCTTACACCTTTGCATGGTAGAAATACACTTAGTCTAACACTCACCAGTTGATCATATCCAAGATGAGATTAACTAATTAATATAGTTAATGTGCTAATGGACTAAAACAAGCACAAAGAAAAGAAACAAGGAGGGGTCAAAACAACTTATAAAGTCACAAAGACAAAACCAAAGAGTGGTTGATTTGGGAAAAAAAAAAACAAAAACCCAAAACATATTTCATTCTAACAGCTTAAAATCCCCAACAGCGAAACATACACAGATTAATCACACAGTCTAACATAACTCGGCTGAGCTCCTTTACTCAGTTTTCCTCAGGAGAAGGAAACTTCCAGCAGTTCTTTTCACAGTGGAAACTTATTGTCTGTAGCTCAGTCCAGATTCCTCATGGCCAACGGTTCTTTTAAGGATATTTTCCTTGCTCCATGTGCTCCAAGTCAGTCACCTGCTCCACCAACAAAGGTCCACAGACAAGATTCTCTTCCTCCGCTGCACTGTACCATGGGTTTGCAGGAACTCTTCTCCTCCACTGATCTCTGGGATTCCAAACTCCCAATCTCTCCTCCATGATAATTTTCCAAGGGTACAAGATGGCTGCCAGCAGCATACTCACCTCCTGTGACACATGCCTGATCTCTGAACAAACTGGATCCACTATCAGGAAGCATGAAACAGGAAACTGGTAGCACCAGTTTTCCTCCCTCACCCAAGTATGCGTACTGCAGAGGTGCTGTCTGGCCAGAACTGAAGGTGGAGGAGAGCTTGGGAATCCAAACTGCTTATCGAAAGTTGACATAAGAACTGCCAACCCCTCAGGACAAGACCCACCAAATTCTAACCACAACACTTGCACTTGTACAAACCAGAATCCATATCTGTGGCTGTGCCATGGCAGGCTTCCTCCAACATCAGCTTTGTCACATGAAGGGATAATTAGGGGAAAATGGTGTTTATTATACATTTTGAAGGGGAATTTAACTCAGCTCGTCGTCACCACAATCTGAAAAAGTTTCGGGTTTCTAGCCGGTTCCTTTCAAACATGATAGAATTACAGTTAAAGAAATTTTGAAAACTGAATTTGTTTTTGTGATTAGTTTTATTTAGTTGAAAATGTAGTATTGAAAATATAATAATTTGAAAATATATTATAGAAAACACAATAATTATTGTCAATATGGACATCTGTCTGTGTTCTTCCTTTTTTTTTTAAATAAGAGAAGTGAAAAGGATTGTTCTGGTCATGTTGTCTCTGCCTGATCTACTTTAATTCTCTGTAGAAAAAAAAATCAACCATGATGTTCTTATTGAACAATGACAAAAGCTTGAAAAGAGGTAGCAACATGTTGGTAACAAAACAAAATCTAAAAAAACCACATTTCTGGTTGTGGGAGGGCAAGGAAAATTTTTACATAAACTGCGTATCATCTCTTGTGAATGTGCAGTATGTTCCTCTGCAAGTTCATAGGAATTGTCAGGCAGATACAAGTTAAGAGAGTTTTAATAACTAACCTAATAAAATTCCAAAGTAGGGTTGGGCAGCTCAGTCTGACATTTTAAGTTTTCAGGAAGGAGTGTGATGGGTGGTAAAAGGTGAAATGTCATTTTTTGCTAGAGACAGACTTAATTTATTGAGTTTGGATGAATTCCATGCAGAGCTAGGGCATTTTTACAATCCTTCTGTTTCTTACATAGAGCAAATAGTTTGCTTCTGTTTACTTATGAACACTGAGACAAGAGAAAATCCAGGGGCTTACAAGACCACAGCTGTTTGCTTTCTGTGTATTACAGGTGAAAGTGAATCAGGTTGTTAGCAGAACATAATTTCTCCAGGGAAGGTGCTTCCTGGCTGAATTAAAAAATAAATAAAAATGCAGAGTTCATTTATTTTTTTTTTTCCTCATTTCTCCAGTATCTCAAATACTTTTCTATTTCATCTAAATCAGGATTGGAGTCTGGAGACCTTTAAAATCAGGCAATATGGTTTTTCAAAGCTGGAAGTAATTAAGAGTCAGTTTATAACTTAAACTTAATCTCTTTCCTAATTTGCCATCTCCATATGTTTTAAAGGCCTGATGATGCTCTGAATCATTACATTCATCACTTGTCATCACCCAAATGTGTAGTCCTGACATAGATGGTCTTTATTCATGCTGTCTCTTCCAGTGTCGTCATTAAGATTACTTGATCACTTAAGAGCTTCTTACACAGATAGGGCTTGTTAGACCAGTTTGTGTCACTCATCATCCTGTTCCTTCCTTCTGTCTCAATCAGCACATAAATGATCCTGGGAAAGAGTCCTGCACACGGTGGTTTATGCAGCGCTACAGCCCATGGTATTAGAGGTAAGGAAGACAGAGTTTACTATGAGGGTCATGAAACAGTAGAGTAGATTGTCCAGAGAAGTTGTGGATGCTTCATCCCTGGAACTGTGTAAAGTTCAGGCTTGATGGGCTCTAGGCAACCTGGTCTAGTGGAAAAAGTCCCTGAGTGGCAGGGGAGTTGGACTATATGATCTTTAAATGTCTTCCAACCAAAACCTTTCTCTGATTCTTTTTTATCTGCATAGCTCAGGAACTGCACAAGAGTAACCTTGAATGAGATTAGTCCAGCATCTGCATCAAGTATAGCGCTTGTCCCTGCAGACGCTGAGTGACAGAGAGAGACTAACCTGCCCAAACTGCCCAAGTTTCTGAACTTGCAGAAAAACCTTTGTATCTTCAAGTGAACAAATGACAACTTGAGGTGTGGAAGTAACTGTGCAACTCCGATAAACCTGACAAACACACCTAATTTTCCATGGCAGTCTAGGTTTCTCTGGAAAAGTGCTAATGTCCACAGGGGGTTCATACCCCATATTTTCTTCATAAGCAACTATAGGAGATTCTCCTCAGTTGAGATGCTTCATGGGTCAAAGCTCTGTGTAGATAAGTATTTTTTGGTATAGAGAGACTAGAGGTAAGAAGGGAGACTCAGGGGGAACCTTCTCCCTCTCTACAACTCCCTAAAGGGAGTTTGTAGTCAGGAGGAGCTTGGGCTCTTATCTGAGGCCTCTAGCAACAGGGTGAGAGGACAGGGTCTGAAGCTGTGCCAGAGGAGGGTTAGGTTGGATGTTAGGAAAGGGTGATCAGACACTGGAATAGCCTGTCAAGAGCAGTGGTGGAGTCCCCATCCCTGGAAGTATTTAAGGACAGACTGGCTGTGGCCCTTAGTGCCCTGGTCTGGCCAATGTGGTGATGGTAGGTCCTGGGCTGGGCTGGATGAGCTGAGGGCTTTTCTAGCCTCAATAATAACAGTAACAATAACCTCTTGGGGTAAAATTTGCAATATAAGAGCAGAGTTTGGATGTAGTATATTTTTATATTGCTTTATATAACTTAATATTTATGTAACACAATATTTGTATAACATATATCTATATAACATAACATGCAAGTGTCACCTTTAAATTTTAAGAAATTCTAGTATCAATTACATACACCGGGATATACACAGCCCTGCCTGGATATTGACACAAATTAATGGTATAAAATCAAGGAAGATGCTTGTGAAACACAAAATCCCATAGGATCATAGGATCATAGGATGTTAGGGGTTGGAAGGGACCCAAGAGATCATCGAGTCCAACCCCCCTGCCGCAGCAGGACAAAACTATCTAACA